>JAJJWW010006844.1:0-81826 GCA_023531295.1 Papaver armeniacum
GTTTGTTTAGGTTTGGGGAATATTAGAAGGAATCTTTACTGTAAATGGATGGATTCACATCGTTCTTACCAAGTTTCAGACTATTGCAGTCCACCTCCCACTGTGTTCTAATCTCCCAAGGCCGGGGTATGCACATACAAATGTCAGGAAATAGGGTTGTTTAGGTTTGGGAGAATATTCAAGGAATCTTACAGAATGGATGGATTCATCGCTCTTACCAAGTTTCGAATTATATAGTCCACCTCACCGGGTTTCGATCTCGGGCCAAGGTACGATACAATATGCTTGAAATAGGGGTTTGTTTAAGGTTTCGGGGAATATTCCGAAGGAATCTTACATAAATGGATGGATTCATCGTTCTTCGAAGTTTCGGAGCTTATAGTAGTTCTCTCCGAGGCTAGGTTTCGATCTCGGACTCCAAGGTATGCATACAATATGCCAATAGGTTTGTTTAATGTTTCTTGTGGAATATTCGTGAGGGAATCTTACTCTATAAACAGATGGATTCATCATTTCTTACCAAGTTTCCGATTTATAAAGTAGTCCACTCAGACCCGAGGTTTCTGATCTCGGAGCCATAATGCATACAATATGCCTTAAAAATATGGTTTTTGTTTAATGTTTCGGGAATATTAAGGAATCTTACCTATAAATAGATGGATTCATCATTCTTACCAAGTTTCCAATTATAGTAGTCACTCAGACCAGTTTGATCTCGGAGCCATGGTATGTATACAATATGCCAAAATAGGGTTTGTTTAATGTTTGGGGGAAGTTATTCCAAGGAATCTTACTTCAGAATGGATGATTAAATGGATTCTACCAAGTTTCCAACTTATAGTAGTCCACTCCCGAGCCAGGGTTTCGATCTCGGAGCCAAGGTACGCATACAATATCGAGAATCAGTGGTTTCATTTAAGGTTTGAGAATACTCAAGGAATCTTGCTCCGTAAACGGATGGATCTAATGTTCTACTAAGTTTCCAACTTATTGCAGTCCACCAGACCAGGTTTCAATCTGCAGCCAGAGGTATGCATACAATATGTCTGAATAGGGTTTGTTTAAGGTTTTTGGAGAATATTAGGAAGGAATCTTTCCAGAATGAATGGATTCATCGTTCTTATCAAGTTTCCTAATAGTGCAGTCAATGGCCAGTTCCGTGCTCTGCCAGAGCCACTTTCTTTCTCGAACCGACACCGATCTTCTTATTTATCGATTTCAATGATGTATCCTCATAAGTTTGGAAGTCCGAACCCTCACGGAGCTTATTCGTCATGGTTGTTTGTCGTTATACCATTTGAAGTTGGAATCGACAAGATTCATATTTATTGATTTCGGCGATGTATCATGTTAAGTTTGAAGTGAGAACCTCCTGAGCTACCGTGGTTCATAATTTGTTTGTCCGTTATACCACATTTGAGTTCGAATCGACATCGAGCTTCATATTTATCGGTTTTGATAATGTATCATGCTAAGTTTGAAGTCGTAACCTCCCTGAGCTTCTGGCTCATAATTTGTTTGTCGTTATACCACATTTGAAGTTCGACCGACACGAGCTTCATATTGCTCCGGTTTCACAATGTATCATGCTTCAAGTTTGAAGTCAACCCTCCAGAGCTTCTTGCTCATAGTTTGTATCTTAGTTATACCACATTTGAAGTTCGAATCAACACTGAGCTTCATATTTATTGATTTTGATGATATATCCAGCTAAGTTTGAAGTCGAACCATCACAGATTTCTTGGCCCATCTTCAGAATCTCAACTTTGGGTTACTAAAGGTGAACTAAAGATACTTCATGACTTTGGATGACTTAAAATTACTTCATGACCTATGCGACTAGTCAAATTCAAACCGGCCACAAAGAGAAAGCACAAAAACACAAAGAAAGCACAAAGAAACACACCAATTATCGAATTCATGTTTCATTCCAGATTCATTCTTATACATTTTTTGGATTTTTTTATATCTTAATGTCGATAACAATGTCCTAAATTTATTAATATTTTATGGATTTTTTTGATGTCAAAGGTTGATAATTAAATCGAAAACATGAGTTCGTATTAATAAGAGAAAGCGCAAGAAAACACACTTTCCTTGATCCGTGACACTCTCAATCCTAAATCTATACCGGGTCAAATAGTTTCATAATCCGTATAACCCCATCTTACCAGCATCTTATCCGTTCCAAATTCTTTTTAGATAAAACGATTTTTTTCTCTCACTTATCTTCATTCACTCATTTTTCTCTCTCTCATCTTCCCCTCCTCAAAGAAACCCTAACTCAGTTGCCTCCCTAAAAAAAAAAAAAAAATCTCACTCAAGATTTGTTTAACAAGTGATTTAACAAAGGAATCGGTTGGTATGAAGCAAATCGTAAATCCTACATCTCGAAGAAGAAACGAAGCCATGGCGACTCCATAACTCGAGGCAGAAGAAAATGAAGATTAATCTGCTCTAGTGGGTTTTGGTGATTTTGAGATGCAAGTGACGAAGAAAACGATGGAAATTGCTAGAGATACCAATTTTTCGTTGATGATGAGATCATCAGATGAAATGGGTTAATCGAATTGCAAGGGCGAAATAAGATTAGTGATGGGGTAAATTTGAGTTGTCTATTGTTGTAGTTGAGAAGAGATCGATATGGTTCTTGAAATCAGGGGTTTGAGGATTGAACTGGAGAACTTAGGGTTCAAATGAATTGAAATGTATTTGGGGTTTGTTATTTGCATAAGGAGAAAGAAATTCAATCGAGATGGGTTTGTGCAAATTGGATTGAATTTAGGTTTATGGTTATTCCGATTCAAGATGGGTGTGCTGATTACTTTGAACTGCTATTACCGGCGGAGCTGCGTGGATCCGAACCGTGATATCTTTGATCGCCAGGGATTGAATAACTAGTGAAGCTATAATCGTAGTGATGATGCAATTTCCTCAATTTATGTTTCTCGAATCAATTGCTTCAAGAATGCTCCTCCTCATTCGATTCTTGATACATCATCATCACACACATGTAACAAGAGCAATTTCTTTCATTCTTATTTGAGATAGGGTTTACTTTAAAAATCAGGTATGCTTTTTCTTATGAAAAATATGGTTTGATTTTTTCTTTGTTGATAATTATTTTGTTAATTGATAGTTTGATTTTGGTTATTGATGATTTTTTTTGTGTTGTTAATTTTACGGCTGATTCCAGGTCAAGTTCATCCATTTGACCGATTAAATGTACAATTTAAGGATATCATTGTTTTGCTCGTTAAGTTAAGAACGGAGATGTGAAGAAGAAATCAAGTAGTGATGATGATTCGATGATTCAAGCTATGAGGATGTGAGTTTTCTTTGACCATGTGTAATATTAATCATTTGAACCTTGAGTAGATGTTTTTCATATTAGTATTATAATTTTTTCAATCGATTTATCTTTCAGGAGTTGTTCTTGTTTCTTTAATTTATTTTGCACTTAGTGATTATCCATGTGTTATACTCAAACCCTAAACAATATCATCATTCATCAATGATAAGCAAGTGATGAAAGGTCTCATACTTCAACAAAGAAGTAGGAAGTTCTTTCAAGTTCAAGAAAAACATGTCATCAAATTTGACAAATACAACTGTTTCGTAAATATCCGGTGAAGGAATTTTATTCATTTTTTAGTTTTGTTGTATAAAATGACAATTAGATTATACCTTTTTTGTTACTCAATTCTAAAATGTGTATGGTAGTTTGTTGTAATAAGTTTTTTTTTTCTAATTAGCCTACGATCAACTTGATATGCGATTGTCCCGCCGCAGTTCGTATTTAAACATGGCGTCGCTGATTTATCTCATCATGCAACCCTCAAAGTTCAGATAGTCTAACCTGGGATGTTAAGTTGAAGAGAGACTCGAAATGGCTTTCAAACCGGTCACTTGTGTGATTATTCCAGTCATATCAGCGGCCCAAGTGCAGGAGTTCCCTTGCTACCTAAATCCGACAAAGGCATGTGCATTTCGCCCGACATTGTTCTAGTGCTCTACCTTATTTTTAAGTGTCCTTTAATGTATATTTGATATTTTCTTCATTGTATTGCATTTATATGGCCACGAGCCTGTCATATCTTTATTTGTGCTAGTGGGTAGCAAAGAAGCAGACCAGAGGTTGGGCGTAGTTTTGGAAACTAAGTCTAGTGTGGCCCCTCAATTATGTCTCTTGCCTTGTATCTAAAACCCTTGTTGCTCATTTATTTGAGCTATTTGTACTTTTGTATTGGGCGGCACAAAGTCGAAGAGATGATTTAGAATCACGTTTCCACCATGTGCTTATCTACTTTGTAAGAGGGAAGGTCCGACTTCTTGTATACTTACTTCCTCCGTTAGTATATTTAATTTGAACTCCATATATATTGTTAGTATTCTCTCGGTTTTTACTTGTTTCTTATTTGATTCATTTTATATCTGTAGTCTCTACTTGCCAAGGTTGGGAGCAGGAAATAAAGAAACAAAAAGTCCGAAATAATCAAAGTAAAAAGATGGTTTCACATCCATCGAGGTATTTTTTATATGTATATATTTGATTAGATTTCGTGCAGTTGAATTTTAGATGATTTAGGCGTTTGTGCGCTTATATTTTGATCGCTTGTGTGATTATTTCAGATGCTATTGGTGTTCCAACTTCCAAGTGCATGCAGACTCCACAGCTATTGTAAATGCCGACAGAGATAAACGGGATCTTTTCCAAAGCATCTTTTTAGTGCTCACCATATCCTTATGCATATTTATATTTTTAATTGTAATGTTTTCTTCTATATGATGTAAGAGTTATATGTCTTCCCCATCATTTTTCTTTACACCCTTGTAGAATCAAGTTGGATTGAATCACAATGAATTAGTATTGTTAATAGTGATTTTTAATATTGTTAATTAGGCATGTCCCATGATATAGAGAGTTATGTTTGTTCTTAGCATCAAGAATGTGGATCGTACGCGCCACAAGTTTAGCCGATGCCAATTTGCTAAAGCAGATACACACATAAGATCAATGTATATGACCATACCACTTGCTAGTTGTTTCCATGTATCTACATTCTCCGGCTTACTTAATATATGCTTGTTACTGCAAATTTAAATAATCTTATATAATGTGTTGGTACTTTTTCTTTTCTCGGTCATGGATGTGATTCTCGTATATTTAAATAATCTTACTCAATATATGCTTGTTTACATATTCAAATATAATTTGCATTCATAAATAAGCCGTCTCTAGCATATGGATAGTCATATTTTGTTCTAGGCCTTACACTCTTGATTAGGTCGTGCATTTACGAATGTTGATTTTCTACTTTGTATTTTGAATAGGTGGGTACCATCTCCGCAAATGGTGAAAGGGAGATTGGGGAGATGTTAGCAGAGCAATGGAGAAAGTTGGAAAGGAAAAGTTATCATCGTACTGAGGATGATTTTGAGTCCAGAAATAATAGCAGGAGTAAGGGTTTTACTAAAACGAAAGTGTTATAGTTTATTCTTTTTTGGTGTTGAAGTTTTGGTAAACCGATCTTCTGAGCATTAAACAAATAGTGATTATAATTGGAAATCGATCTTCTTTATGGTTATTTAAGTATTCTGCATTTTAATTTTGCATTTAAATTCTCAAATTTTTTTGTCAAATCGAATATGCACTGCATTTCAGAATTAGAGTTGTCGAAAGAAATGACATGCAACACTTCCTATAGTTGTCAAAGAAGTGACGATTTATTCAAACCAAAGTTGTCAAAGAAGTGACATACAACTAATGCGAAGTTGTCAATGAGATGACATACAACTCTAAACTCATTGTTGTAAAATAAGTGACATGCAACTCAAACAATTGCTGTCAAAGAATTCACATACAACTCTAACCATAGTTGTTAAAGAAATTTCTACAATCCCAACAAGTGTAGTGTAGGAGTTATTTTCACAAGTATGAGTTGCAAGTAGGCATTAAGGAAGTGGAAAGACATTCAAATCGAGCCAAGCGTGGTATAAAAAAGGAACGACAACCGCATGTTTACTACTATTATTGACGAAAGTTGTAAAAGAATTGAGGACCTTCCACAACCCCCCTTGTGGAACTTCTATAGATAAACGCCGTATATCGTAACTACAAATTTGTTTTCCGGTGTAGTTAATCGCTTTTTTTCTAAAGTAGTGGTTGATATTAGTCATCAGATGTCTCGGTCATTAGGATAGGTTCATTTTGGGCGGAGGCCTTGACGAATATGGGAAACACTGATTCACTTAGTAAACATCAAAACCATCTATATTTTTCTCTATATCCACCTTCGATCTATCCATGTGATTAGTTTGACTAAATTACATTGATGTCCATAGTGTGACTATCTCGAGTAGAGCTTTTGTGACTTATATATGAATTTTAGTATGCTTGAGTGCAAACTCGTGTACAACAATTGGAATTTCGTATCGTAGTACTTCTATACGTAGTCAATAAGTATGCCAACCAAGGAGACTTTTCTAGTGCCTTCCTAGGTTTGTGTAGATAGTTAGGGTCTGGAGAGCAAAGGTTTTGTGGGTATATCTCTTGTAAACCCTCCCGAGACTATAACTCGCCACTAGGCCACCTAGGGTTTAAAGCTTATTATACGCTAAATGCAATCGACGATGCCCGCTGAAAGTGAGTTAGGATTTTATTTTTCTATTTGATTTGCTCGAGGACTAAGAAATAATAAGTTTGGGGGTATTTGATGGACATATTTATGTGTCTAATATGATCTCAATTGTATGTATTGTTAGTGATCCGGATTTCGTATTTATTGTGGCTTTTATGTCTTTGTAGGTGTTTTTGGAGAAATGAGCTTTATGAAAATTTGCTCGAAAAAGTGGTTTTTGCTTCTCGGGGAGGGGTAATTACTATTCTGGATTTTTCATTTTGGATAGGGGTACCTCAATCACTAAGGGCAACCCATTTGAGCATCTACTATTCGCACCCACCAATTAGGTTAGGAAACCACCTTCACGGTTTAATGGAAATTTAAGTAGGAAAAGAAAGTATCGATGGCAGACTTGATTTGTAAGAGATTTTGTACGATTTTCCGTGAGATTGGTTGGGGAAACACCTGTCATGACATATGAGGAAGGTATATACCTACATAATCGAACAACAACAAGTTTTCTCAGAAAACAGGCCGGTGCATACTAAAGCATGGATTTATATTCTTGTTTCTAATTAGGGGAGATTTCTTGATTTGTCAGTTTGGTTGATTATGGAGATAAGCCCGCATGACATTGAAGCAAGGATGGGTAGGTGTGTTAGATTCGATAAAAGAGAGACGCGTGAAGATATTCAAGGAAAGATAAGATGATTATCATAAAATGGTAGATAGAGAAAGTTTAAGATGTCATTTGATTCTAAATATGTTAGTTGCATCATAAAGGAAGGGATATACGCTGCCAGATTATATTCTATCCAATAAGGAAGGTATGGAAGAGTGGATTACGCGTCAAGGAGAGAAATAAAAAGAAAGCTCAGCTGACTTTTGGAAGGGAAAAAAAACAATTACTCGAGCATATTGGTCTATGGTATATATAAAGCATTGGTTAGACTCACGTGGGTTGTCGAGACTTTGGGGGACCTAAGTGAGGCCGCAGAGGCAAAAAAAATACGATTTGCGAGTTACATCACAAGCGGTGGAGAAGAGAAGACGAAGAATGCAGGGCCTTTCAAAGTCCGCTCATGAGGTATGGCAAATCTGTTGAAGAAGAGAAGTATCGTTTAGGCGATCTTTATTTTCTCTCGTAATGATTTATTTATTCAAGCGTTTTGCGAGTCTTTTATTCTCGTAACACCTCTTTAGCGTTAACCCGTGCTGATTTATTAGTTTTCTCTTGTTTTTCTACCTAGTTGAGCTATGAACAAACTATTTTGAGCGTGAATAATATGAGGATCTAAAACCCCAACACCGGGATGATGGAGGAAGCCATATTTCATGCGTGTAAGTATATTTAATTCTTATATGACTTCGCACTTGATTTAATTGTTTTATGATTTTCACTAATTAGTTGTGGATTTCGTTTGATGACGTATAATGTAGTTTTAGTACTTTTGATGCGTCATGCTTGTGATTTACAATTAATCTTTTTAAAATCTACCTTGGCAAAGAAAACGAGTCAATATTTTATTATTATTTGAGCTATAATTGTCTGTAAAAAATCTATGAGTCGCATGAATGAATTTTATGGTGGAATCCTGAGTCCTAGTACCTCTCGATATTTGTGACAAACTTGTGTATATTTTTTTTTTGTTTTTAGTATTTTATTAAATCAAATCTTTACAAGACCGAGTTGAACGAACTTTCTTACCACTTTCTACAACAAATTAAAAACCCCATCACCGACTGATTTTGGTTTATCCAAAATCAACTCCACCGCCTTAGCTACTTACACGGTTTTGGAGTTCCACAAGTTTTGGACTCTCACACAAAACCGTGTGCTACAATCCCGCCAGCATCCAACAAAAACTTCATTCACCATGTGTCGAACTCTTTGGAAGTATGAATCCAATTCGGTAGTCGAGTACCTACCATATTAAGATTCTTTTTTTTTTTTCCAAAATAACACATAAAAACTCACGTATTTCACACATATTTTCGGCGTAAATAAAAGGAAATAAATAAATAAAATCAGCATATTTTTCTTATTTTTTCCCACTTATTTAATGCATCGAACTAGATTTTGCATAACACTAAATAAAAATACATCTTCACGGAGGGCTGTGACGACACTAAATGAAGTCATGTGTCTATCTTGCAAGTATTCCCAGGCCTTACTCGTCGGTCACTCTAAAATCCGCTAAATATATAATTATACTTAATTTGAAGATGACTATTATACTCCTCCTCCTGAGATGGTTGATCTTGAGACCAAGCTTCAATTGAATTCGAATATGCGATTTGAAACTCTACCTTACATATACTGATAAATATGGTTTTATTTTCCCACAATGAGCATTTTATATTATGCTCAAAGTAAAATGGAATCCATCTTTAACATTTTATTGTAGGCTCTATCATCTACTTGTGCATTATCGTGTTTTGCTTTTTGGTGACAAAACATCTCTTCATTAAGGAAAAGTGGTGGTTGTCTCGGGGTCATTCAGTATACAAATATCACAAATGCTACATACTACCTATAGCAAAACGAATCTGCTGATTTTTTTTGTCAATAACAACCATCAGCAGAACCCATCTTCTATTCCTTCTTCTTTACCTGAATTCCTCTCTTTGCCATGAAAGAAGGAAAATAAACTCGATTTAAAAGAAACCCAATTCATATCAGAGTATCAATTATTATATTACAACACAATTTTTAAAAACCCCAATATAATTCCCAAATTTATGAAACCCTAAGTTTTCAATTTAGCTAAAATTCATGAAAAAAATTGAAACTTAAGTAGGGAATATAAGAATGATCCACACCTAATTCAGTAAATCACCAATTTCTCTAGGTACTGATTAACTTTGAAAGGAATCATATCAAGAAAAAGAAAAGAGAAACAAAAAAAAAAAATCAAAAGATAAATGATAGGGTTTCTATATGTTTACCTTAATTTCGCTATCCTCCTCGACCGTTTTCTCATTCGATCGCCCCTAAATCACAAAATTAAATTTCGCAAAACCTGACACATAGGAAAAAAAACAGATGCAAAAACTAATGGTTTGCCTGCTTTGAAATTGAATTAACATATCAGTGAGAAGATGTTCCAAAAACGAATCGTGTATGTGGAAGAAAAAAAAAGCATGGAGTAGATTCTGATTATTTTCCGCAATGATTATTTTTCCAAAAACAAAAAAGTCGTTTTTTGTTTTGACATCAATGTTTGTCTCTGGATCAGTCGATTTCCCCAGTTGCTTGGCTATCAGAGAAAATTGGAGAGGATGGTAAGAAAATCTTTCCACAACTTTTCGCAGAATTGGAAAAAAAATACGATTAAGAAAACAAAATTCAAGGGAAATTTGATACCAATTTCAATAATGAGAGATTGGGGGTTTATGATTTTCCAGAATCAGGAAACCCAACGATCGGCCGGAAGTTTCAATATTCTCTCTTTAAGCGCATCACAAAATAGTGACAACATTAACACTGATGGCATCAAAGCACCTTCTGTTTAATATTCTCTCTTATCGTTGCTCTGCGACTTAGCTCCATCACTTTCCGCACAACCTGCTTAAGTCCGATATGATCGAACTTTTGTAGTTCACTTTCTATAACTACTTACCAAATCCTAGTTATATAACTGCCTGAGATTCGGTGATCAATCAAATAAAGTCTCCATGGCAACTATCTTCAATCGAGTTTTGATTTAACTAGTGCATTCCGATCCAATGAGACAAATCTAGTTCTTGAAATCGGGCGAGAAAAGGCAACTACACTAGTCATCGCCGCTATAAAACATCAACATAACTTGATGGACATCCTAATCATCTCATAAGAGAAGTGGCAATAACTCTTTTAATATGGCACGTATACAATTTATATATTTTAATGATCTTTTCATATAATAATTAAACACTTTTATTCAATAGGACACCTCTGATGTGGCGATTTTATTTATCATAAGGAGATGCACACATTTCAATTTTGCGCGCATCTGGAATAGTGGGATTTGCCCCCCGCGCGAATTCCAGGTAGCAGACAACTTCAAGATTTCATGTTGTGAGCAAAATAAATGACGTGCACCCTTGTGTGAGCATTGAAGGTATGACAATCACTATCTATCCTAAAGCGAGTTGCATATCACTTCAACGTGGCCCGACTATCACTTGGGGCGAGATATGTAACACCTCATGGTCTAAAATAACTCTTTTCGTGGCGAGTCACAGAATAATTCATACGATTGGGGGCTAGTTACATAGCACCTAAATGCAATGCGGAATTGACTTCTCAAAATAAAACTCGAGTAAAACCAAACTTAATCCTTCAAAAGTTTACAAGATTGGTGAGGGGGCGAGAGCATACATTCTAATATTTACAGTTAAATTATTGCAACGATGATAATATTAAAAGCTACTACAGTTAAGTTGATCAGGTATTGTAGTCAGTTCTTTAGCTAGCATTATAATTGAACTTTAGTGATGCAGTCGATTTTGCTAATCAATTAAATGCTAGGTGGGATGACATTATGAATCTGGTTACACTAGGTTGGTGTTATGCTTGATCTGATCTATTACTAAATCAATTATGTGCGAGTTGAAACAGCGATACTGATCAATTTATTTATGCTTGTTACACCTATGTTTATGAGCTATTGTGAGTCAGTCCCTAAACAACGATTCTTAGTCAGTTCGATGTGAAAGCTGCTGCGGTCTGATTTTCGTTGCTGTTCTGGTCAGATGATCAAGAGAAACATGGCTGATCCAGCTCTATTGCCAATCACTGCCAAGTCACGAGCGAATGCAGTGCGCCTGATTCTTGAGTCTGGTCGCTGCGTTGTTTGTTCTGGTCTGGGCGATGAAGCCTGCCGATGATCGGCCTGACCAAGTAACTCCTGAGTCGTCGATGCGCGAGCTGCGGCGGTGTAGTTACGCTGCCGTTGGCTGCTGCCAGGCGGCACGGTGATGGCTGTCCGTAGTCGGCTACTCGGTGCATGATCTGCGAGTGAGATGATCGCAGAATCTTGCGGTCGATTACTCGCTGGTGCTTTGCTGACCATGTGTCCGAAAAAGCTCGCGCCGTAGTGCAGCTTTGCGCTCGTCCCGCGGTGATCGAGATGATACGCCAGTACTTCTGATCTGATTATGCTCATTCTTTGTCGCAGAACGGTGACTCGAAGATGCTGCCGATCCGGCTTCTGACTCGTCACTCGGCCAGTCCGGTGATCCCGCCAGTGCTGCTGCGTGCGACTTTCTCGTTGCTTTGTTGTAGTCCAGGCCCGATGAAGCTACTTTGGCGGCGCTGCGGTGACCGCGATGCTGGCACTACTGCCAGTCCAGGCGTCTGCGACGGCTGCTGCGGTGCTGACTTTCACCGTTGCTGTACGCGACCAAGGTGATACAGCCGGTGCAGTCCGGCCTATGTCGCATCTGGCCTATGGTCGGCTAGACGCGGCGGAATGCTGATGCATCTTGCTGCGCTGTGCCGTCGGCCTGTCGAAGCTTCTGCCCGGTCGGCTGTCGACAAGCCTTGCTGCTGATCGGTGATTACGGCTAACTGCCGGTGCATCTATGTTAGTATCGATTTCTGATCGGTGATGCGAAATTTCTTTGTAGACCAGGCTTTGCGAAGGCATTGATATCACCGAGTTTTGCTCATTTTGGCCGGAGGAAAGTTTTATTATCAAAGTGCACGATCCGGGTTTACCCGTTAATGCGTTATATCTGATTTAAACAACTATTGTGATCTAGTCACTTATCAATGATGCTATCTGATTCATATAACTCGAAGACGCGCAAGATGATGTCACATCCGGTAGCACCATCAAAACCATGGGTCCATGCCTTGCAAAGTACATTTACCATCTCCACTCTTAAAGGGTCACACCCTTTCGCTCACAACTACCACAGTCCCGATTATACAACAACGATTATTGCTCACTTTCAACATCACTCATCTCTAGTATCACACTTCCATTCTGCAGTCTAGTTCGACCTTGATCCAGTTTTGCATACAAGAACTGCTGCACGCCCTATCTCCCAATCCACAATAGCCACTGGGGGCGTCTTTACTATGCTTTCCGCAAACAACAAGGGAAGTTTTCCAATCACCTCAACATCAATAATCCACACTTGGAGGCAAGTTTTATCATTGACTAAGGAAAACGAAATTTTCTTAACCCCCAACAAGTTGGAGGTTAAAAAGGGGCGATGTTTGTACCATAAGTAAAAATGCCACATAATGGGCCAAATTGGTACTTGAATCATCTTTTGGCCCTCATCCAAGCCCACTAACCAGTCATCGAAGCAACCCACCAGCCTGCCCAGTATTACAATGACCGGTCAATAGTCAAAGTCAACGACCGGTCAATGGTCAAAGTCAACACTCGGTCACAGTCAAAGTCAACCGTTGGTCAACTTTCAAAGTCAGTTTCCATCCAGTTTGCTAGGATATGTTGCCCCGATTCCATCAAGTACGCTTGAGTCCATCTTTTTGTCATGTCGTCAATTCAATCCGGCCTGATCGACCCATTATGCGTATGCACTAGTCGAGTCCATCATCTTTGAAATGAACAAGAGGGCAGTTTCATGGGGTTTCATGCAGAATTGAAGATGGAGGCATGCAGTTCTAATTCCAGCAGTTTCATGTAGAAATGAAGATGGAGGCATAAATGTGCAGTTTCATGCAGAATTAAACATAGAAACATAAATGTGCAATTTCATGCAAGGAGGCATGAATGAGCAGTTAATGCCAATTAAGTTATATTGAAATTAGGTATTCAATTTTATAAATAAGAAGGAGCAGAAATCATTTAGAGGGTGGTAGCCAATACAAGAAAGGAGAATGTAATTCTATTATCTAAAAAATCACTCCCAAAGGGGATTCATTCGATGGGCTTAGGCAAACCATGCCAAACAACATAAAACTTGTGTTTATTTTATTTGTTCTTCAATTGCGATCTCTAGCCCTAAAAACACACCAAATCATCCACTCATCGTGTTTCGTGCCTAGAATTTATTTTGGGTACAAACAATGATTTGAGCGAATATTGCTCGCTTGAGAAAATATCTCTCGATCACTGAATTATTAAACATTAATAGTTGAGTAATATTACTAGTCCCATCTGATCAAACATTTCCCATTTGATGGATTATTGAATATTGGTAGTTGAATCAATATTTGATAGTCTTAGCAAATATTGCTCGTCTGAGCGAATATTGCCCGTTTGAACAATTATTGGTAACATGACCAAATAAAATATTAATTAAAATATTGGTAGCTGGATCAAATATTATATAATTAATCAAAATGTTGATTAATTTGGATCAACATAAAATTATCGCGTTCAAACTTGCTTTAAATTATGGTTTTAGAGCATTAGATTGAAACCTAATTTTGATCGATTTTGATCAATTGATGATGATAGAGGGACAGAGCTACATGGGATGATGGTCGTCACCATGTAGCGGCTAGATGCTCGAATGATCAAACACCAAAGTTCTATGCAGACCAGTTGGTTCAAGGATGATTAAATGCTGGTTTAATCATTATTTAAAATAGTGCTCGTCTGAGGCATTAGGAAATACAACCTAATAATAGAGAGATGAGGGACCGACCAAGGGATATGAGACCGGCCCTTGGTGGTCGTGGGAACAGATGGTGGTCGATTGAATAAGTTCCAAGTTGGTTGGAAAAAGTTTGAACCCTATATGAATTGTAGAAGATTAATTAGGTCAAAATTGTTAAAGTATGTGAGACCGGCTCCTAGCAAGCCTAAGAGCCGACCTTGGTTGGTCAAGGTGGTATGCCTGTGTCACCATATTGTTCGTGTATCAATTCTAAGAACTTTGATATTTTCTCACGCGGGTTCGAACAATATTTTAGATTTTCAGAAGAGTTTGATCTTTACTGAAACTCTCGATTTTGCTCGAATGAGCCAGTAGGACTTTGATCGTGCGGTCAATATTTATCAATATTAAAATAATAATATTTTAATATTTATCGTGAGAAGCCTAGTCGGTCATGTGACCATTTTACCATTTTATCTTTTGTCGAGAATCTACCATCAACAAAAGGTATTAAAAAAAGTTAACAATACCTTCGAATTCACCTTCATGTCTTATATTTTAATAATTATTTAAAGTAAAGTTAAACGACTAATATTTTATCACATAAGATGTTCTAATGATTATTACTACTGTAGATAATTTATTAGCTATGGGATCTATAACTCTTATATCTACTGCAATGTAAACTAAACTCTCTAAACAAGTGTCCTAATAAGAATTTCGCTAGAACATTTTTACACCCGTTGTTGGAGATGCTCTAATACCATAGCCTCCTCTAGGGGACCATGGACGGAGCCAAAATCTAATATCAGAGCCTCCTCTCGGGGGCCATGGGCGGAGCCAAAAAATCTGACTACCAAGAAGCAAAATCTTGCTAGGGGTCCAAGTAGGCAAAACGTTCCAAAACATTGCTTAGATGAGCATTTTCTTTATCATTTTAGGCCCGGGAGCAAGCTAGGCAACCAAATACAACCAATTGGGATTACAGTTCAAGGTTAAGGGTATTATAGTAAATCACTCCAATTCTCTTTTAAAACAAACCAAACCCTAAAATCCAGGTATAAGTTTCTCACAGAGTGAGAGTAGAGACTATGAAGTGTGAAAGAGACAGTAACCGGAGATCTTCTATCCGTTACCAGAGAATCTGAATCTGATGGGAGGTTATGGTTATTTGTGGGAACCGTTACACATAACTTGGAGATCAAAGAGGAAAACACATATCTTTGATCATAATGACTTTTCCTCTCAAATCTAAGTTTTCCACCCTCATCATATGTTTTTCTAAGGAGTAACACAATGTCTGCTTGGGCATTTTGCACGGTAAGATCTGTAAAATAATGGTGATGTTTGATAATTTGATTGTCTTAGCCCACAATTTTTGACATTCATGTTTTGGGTTTATATGCAGGGTCGCTTCCAATTGTGGTTCTATCTGAGGTCTTCAGGATGAGCTTTTCTCTGGTTGGAAAACGAGCCAAAATAGTATTTCTGCAGAAATTTTAAGATCTTATATTGGTAAATCATTGAATTAGAGATGTTTGAAGTTGCTCAAGGTATTCAATTGGTTTTAATTGGAAAAAACTTCACATCTAATTTGGATTGTGTTTTATGTACCTGCAACTTTGGCTTGTCTGAAAGAAGATCAGTTCAGAACTTACAATTCAATTATTAGAGACAAAGTTTGGAAATTCACTATAATGAATATTTAATTTAGATTTACTTCCATCTAAATGTTATTAATGTCTGATGATATTTACATTACATAGATATATTTTGGTGCTTAATAGAACTTCTTGATCAAAATTAAATGAATCCAAGTAGTGATCAATGAATTGTAGGCTATAGAGAAGATTTACATTGGTGCAGATTGGTTTTGAATGTTGTATAACATTGTTTGTTGGTTGTTGGTTGCACGAGTGAAATTTCGATAGTGTTCTTTTCTTTTTGGTATATTGGCTTGCTATAATCTGGCATCGATTCTGAGCTGCATCTGTTGGAGGAAAATAATGTATACTGCTTCAGCTTCTCGCTAAGTAACCATGCTTGTTTTTCAATTCCCACGGTTCAGTAAAATGGTGGAATGCCTTGTCAGTGTTTTAGTGACTATATAGATATGTTAAAACTTTTTGCTGTTGTTACTTTTTTTCACTTCACTTCATCAACAAATCCCATAAGCGAACGAATTTTAAGATTCAGGCAACTGTTTTAAACTGGGTTATACTTTCAATGATTAGTTCTCTTAATTTCCATAATTTTCTCTAAAAACAAAACCAGCCTATTAGGAACGGAGGGAGTAGATGATATATTGTATACTTCACAGAACCTGTCCAAGTATCCATTCTTCATTCCCATAGTTCAGTAAAATGGTGGAAACTGTATGCAGTTCAAGAGAGTTAGAAACTTTAGAGCTGATGAATACTGGAACTAGGAGTTTCCACTATGGTTAAAATCTCTAATTAGAGATGAACTCAATGTAAACCTTTTCTAAAGCTTATGAATCAATCTTTCTTTCTTATTAAAAAAGAAGAGTGCTTTATTTTTCATACACCACCTGAATTTAGAAAAAAAACTGCCATGAAGCCAAGTACATAATTATCAGTATCCTGAAGAAATAGTAGAACAGTTCAAATTTTTCTATTTTAATATGTGGAAAGAGTAGCAGCTGCTTCTCCTAGCTGGTGATGCAATTTAGTTCAGGCTAATTCATATTTAAATCAAAACTGCTTAGAAAGTGTTCTTATTGCTCTAAATTTTTAACGCTAGGCCATTGATGGAATTGCTAATTCATGTCAATATTTCCGCGGCTGCTTTCTCCTTCATAGCTTCACTATACTTGATACAGCCAAAACTCCAACAAAAGAACTGTCCATGCTTGGTTGGAAATCCGTAAAGTCGTTTTTCAGCAGTATTAGGCGTCTAATTACTTTCACGTAGCATTTTGCTTGCATCAAAGGCAGCGTCATAGCTACTGTGAAAGATGCATTTTTTTTTGTTTTTTTAACTGCAATGGGTTTATCAGTTTATGTAGAGGAGATTCGGACGTGAATTTGTATGATTAAAGTATAAATCAATCAAATATTGATCTAAAGACGACCAATGTTTACAACTTCACATAGTGACTTGTGAACCGCATGTAGTTCAACAGACGAATACATACAGGCCTTTCCCGCACTTCTTAATTTTTGGGCCTAAGGCCATTTTGCCGCCGGATTATTTACTTGTGCAGTTGCTTGTTCAAAAATTCAGGGGAGAGCTGCTCGTCCACTTAACAACCCTTTGCTGCTGCTTCTGCTTTTCTCTCTTCA
This sequence comes from Papaver armeniacum, assembly GCA_023531295.1. Taxonomy (NCBI): domain Eukaryota; kingdom Viridiplantae; phylum Streptophyta; class Magnoliopsida; order Ranunculales; family Papaveraceae; genus Papaver; species Papaver armeniacum. Next base: position 17,495 of record JAJJWW010006844.1, read on the forward strand.
ATTGTCTACTTACTTCAATTGTTGGTAAACTTGTTTCCTTTGATAATGAGAAATTCTGGGTGCAGATTTTGCTTGTGCTCAGTGCCTGCTTGCTCAAGAGGTTTCATAACAGAATTCATCCATCGTGTAATCGTCATCTCAAGCACCGTCTTTAAGCCTTATAAACTAAAAACTGATCTCATTATGTCACTTGCTTTCTTTCAGCATCGCAATTTTAGGAAGAAATCATCTTCTGAGGTACTTTGAAGCTAATGCATTCCATGCTTTATGCATCACTGCACCAAATAAACGCCAGGATAATCTAAGTCAAGCATTTGTATGACAAAAACTATACTGGCGAAAGTGACTTCAAAATTCAATCAAGAAAAAACAAATTGATCAATAAAGTTATCTCGACTACTCAACTCCTATGGATATAGATGCTATCCTCTCAACAATACAAGCTAGTGATTCCATAGATAGCCGATGCAATATCCCAGAAAGTAAAATTCTCCCTTTTGCATTCCGTTGCAATTAAACAAACACAAGGACTCTCTTTAGTTGTCTAGAATGTTATTACAACGGAAATGCTAACCAAACATCAAATGATCTACGAAGATAATTTGTGAATTGCAGAATGTGGTGCATATATTCAAAATTCTATTTCCACAAAACAGTCAAAGCAGTTTAAAACTTGGAAATTTTTAACTGTGATGTGCAAACTCAAAATTTCAATAAGCCGATGTTTTACAACTAAGGGTGTCATTCACAAGTCAGTCATTTCGTATTAATCCACAGATGATTTTTAATACTTACAAATGGTTTTAACGACAGGAATCCAGCTCTCTTATACTCGTGCATCCTACTTTGCATCTCGTTCTTTCGATCTAAACTCTTCTTAATTTAGGAAATCGTCTTAACACCAAATCTGTACAGTAGGAGCAAGAGGAATTAATTGAATTTAGTCACCCAAAAATTGAATTCCAAACTGATTTCAGTAGTAGATCTTTTGATACTTACTCTTCGGGGGCAGTAAGCAGATTAACTGATGCCGGTATAAAAATGAAACCAGATACTCCTTCTGTACTCCTTATTCTGTTGTGAAGGAGCTTTATATCGTTATACACACAGGTTATTGAAATCCCATTTTCAGAGTACGCTCATACCAATTATCCGAATCAACGATTTCCCTTCTCCCTCCAAGGTTTATGAGACATGAAACCCATAATCCATTTATAAATCATCGGTGAGGTGGTGGTATTGTAGATAATAGTGGTGGTGCTGATACTGAAGATCATAGTGATGGTGGCGGTGATAACAAAGAAGTAGATCTGTAGATGGTGGTTACTGGAGAAAGCAGATTTATGCGCCGCCGCCGCTGGTAGGATTGGTTTTTATTTTTATGAGCATAATGTGTGCAAAACCCTAGCGAAATATATAGGAACACACTAAAGGGCCCATAAGATGAGTCACAGCATCAGCCCACGACATCAAGTATATAATACATGAAACTTCTTACCGGGGCTGTTGAAGTAGTGGGGCTAATGCAAGGTTTGGTAATGCTTTAATTTTACCAAAAGCATTTTCAAAGAACCCTAATTTGGGGCATACAAAAAAATTTGGGGGCATACGAGATATTATGGCACCCAATGCAAAATTATAAGGGCTGCCATAATGATGCTTAAGTTACTATAATACCCCTGCCTAGTTTAAATTACATTACTACCCTTCCACTTAATTAAATTCTAATCCTAAAACTATCCCACTAATTAACCCATCTAATTAACTAACCACCCACTAATTAACTCACTAACCGTTATTAATTAACCCTTCTCTCACACTCTTCTTCTCATCTTCTTCTCCAAAAACAAAAACAAAATTCCGAAAATTTCTTTGTTCGATTAAGTTCTCAATTAAACAAATTAATGGCACCTCGTGTTAAGCGATGCCCTAAAAATATGGTGCAGAGATCCTGGTGTTGTTTTAGCATCTCAATATAGGGTTTTGGAAAAGATGGTGATGAAGAGGATAGTGGATTGATTGGTGTTGGAGAGCGCGAAAAGAGCTTTGATTCTTTAAAATTGCACATAGTAAAGGTATTTCCCACAAACCCATTGCTTGGTTTTTAGTATTTCGTTGATTCTGACATGTAATCGATGATTCTCTGGGTTTTTGGAAGTTCAGTAGTGTTCAAGGAAATTTGTAGAACTTCTTTTTTTTACGGACGAAGAACAGTTCGGCTTATGTTTTGAAAATCGATTGCGCCGAACCTTTGTGTTCGGCTTATAATATCCTTGTATGATAATGCGCCGAACTGTTGGGCACATTTTTCGACTCATTTTGATAAGTATCGAATGTGCCGAACTTTACTCTGTGTATGGCCAATAGTTTCCTATAAACTTGTCCATTTATAGGTGACTTATCACATTGTTTAGTAGAGTCATATTTATTTATTTTGGAAAATTAATTAAGGTGTATCATTGTTTTAGCACCCATCGGGGAAAATTCAAAGAGAAGCTTAAAAGGAGAACAATGGAAGTGACTCCTTGTAATTCAAGAACTCCCAAACCTCGAGGTGGTGGCACCAAAAACTTGCATGCAGGGAAAAGGCGAAATGACACGGGTGGATGTTTGCCTGTAGAACAAGAGGTTGATAATGATGAAAATAAGGGTGTAGTATGAGGTGATGATGAGGATGGTGGTGGAGGGGGAGGACGGGATGATGAATATGGTGGTGATCGCGAACCTCTAACTTGATTTTTCTTCTCAAAATTGATGCATGTCGCTTTAGATCTTTGGATGTATTTTTTATGATGTGGAAGATATTATAAATGATAAAATGTGGTGTAAAGAGATGATAAAGATTGAAAGATCTCTTCTTAAGGATTTTCTTATATTGAGCTCTCAAAGTTAGGCTTTAGAATCCTTCCGAAACCGTTTCTCCTTGAGATATAAGTCAATTTTTGCCCCATCACAGTGTCAGGTTCGGCTAATACCTTGCCAACCTTTCCCGGCCGAACCTGACAAATGAAATTTACCCCAGGTGGTTGTCAGGTTCGGCTGACTCGATTAGATTACTTTTAAGCCGAACTTATCTCTGTAAACACTTCAAAAATCTTGCTTTGTAGGCTCCAGGTTCGGCTAACTCGTGATGATGAGTTATCAGCCGAACTTATCTCTGTACTCTCAAGTTTTTAGATTTTATTTTGGCCATAACTTCTTCGTCCGATGTCGGAATGGCCTCATTCATTTTGCGTTGTTTTCGTATTTTCATTCTCTTGAAGATGAAGATAATATATCATTGATTTGAGTGAGTTTAATTTGGACGTTGATGTTCTCCATTAGTATACTTTACTATCGTTTGGGGTTAGGTTCGGCTCATTCGCAATACTATTTGAAAGCCGATCTTTGAAGTTCGGCTCATTAGCACATCCTCGTTGCCAAGAACCATGGAATTTATTTGGTGGAAAATAATTCTATGACAATTGACTTATAAAGAATTCAATCGTACAAACCCGAATTGTTCTTATTTATCAAGGTTCGACATACAAATTATCTGCCGAACCTAACTCTGTTGCGCCGAATTACATACAAAAATCAAAACTTTTGGTGAATTCAAGCTACAAAACGGACATTAAACAACGTCTACAACCATACCTATGTATTATTAGCATTGGGTTCCTCATCCATGTACTCATCTTCGGGATTTGGCTCCAAAAAGTCGATCATCTTAAGCTTGAGAAAAATGTTTAGTTTGAGATTGAGTTTGGGTAAAATCATTTTCATAATCCAACAAATAAGCCATCTCCGGATCTCCATCGTAATTGATATGTTAGCTTTAAATGATGAAGATTCACCTCTCAATAATCACAAAAAAAAAAAAAAAAATTCCTCCTCTCCTTCTTCTTTCCTCCTTCTTCTTTGTCTAAAATAAGTCACTAATTATCTTTAAAAATTTAATTATTATCCTAAATTAACACTAAACTAACTACAATCATTAACAACTAATTAATCATATCAACACTAATTTAACACTAATCTCAGAAGGGTATTTTCGCATTTTTTTGAAAGAGGGGGATAAGGGCCACCCTAAAAATACTATTAGCACCCTTTTTTTGTCTTATTCTATATGCCCCCAAATTTTTTTGTATGCCCCAAATTAGGGTTCTTTTCAAAATCTATATATGTCAATAATTTTTTAAATTGGTGCTTACTAAAAAACAAAGTACTTTTTACCTAAAACACCGAGTCCGACTTTGTGCACCCCAGCCTTAACCGGGGTGCACATTTCTCCCTTCTTAATTAGTTGAATTTCCTCCACCGTTATTCATTTAATATAATTCCTTTTTTATTATTCTTAAAAACTAATATCGAAATTACTTGCTGTATTTATCCTATTGCTGCGCATAATTTCTTGGCGAACCTCCATCATCATTTTCTCTTTCTTGAAGATCTGAATTGGAGGATATTTACGTATTCTCTCTTGTTGGATAACCATTTGGGATGGTTAATTTATTTGCAAAGAATAATTGATCAAGTAAGTTGCAAAGTGAAAAAAAAACATTTATGTTCTCGGTGGATTCCGAAAATGGGTTACTGATCTTCCTTTCTAGAGTTTGGTATATAATTTATCTTCTCTCTAATACTATTTCTAATCAGGGGATCTTTTATCTTTAAATAACAAGTGCTATCAAGTAATCAGTATCATTGTTAACAGAAGCTAACCCACTTTTAATTGGATGCAACATCCAAGCAGTATAAAAATATAAATTGTTAATACATACTCACAGATCAAAAATAAAATAAAATAAAAAGTCAGTACAAGCACAGGCGAAAGTACTGAATCAAATCGGATAAAAAAACATCCTAGTGATTAATGGGATGATAATCATAAACGACATTCGCTGTTATTCCAAATTTGTTTATATTCGATACTTGACCTAATATTCATATTTTTAGATTTCCTAAGATTTTGTTGTTGATACATGAATTACTATTCCAATTTTTAGACTTTTCAGGGAAAGACAGAAACAGAGAAAATTTTCGTCATTTTAGAATGAATAGAGTTAAGTTCATGGAGAGAGAGATACAGAGAAGATGGAAGAGAATAAAAGAGAAGAAAGAGAAAATATTGTTTGGAAACTTGTGTTTATATTTTTTATTTTTAAATAGTTGTTAAGGAAAATAAAATTTATCTAGAGTTATCCCCGTTAATCCCAACCAATAAGGATGGGAGGAATGTACACCCGCGGGTGCACAAAGTTGCAGTCTAAAATTCCTCAATTTTTAAAAGCTGGGAAGGAAGAGCTTTTAAAAGTTAAAAAACGATTTCCATCGCTTAATTCCTCATTTAACCTTTCTCATTTAATAAACACAAAATTCCTCATTTAACCTTTCTCTTTTTTAACTTTCTTTCTTCTTTGCGAAAAAAACGATTTCCATCGCCTCAATCAGGATCTCCGTCGCTCCCACCACCACTGCCATTTTGATATCCTCCACAACAACCAGCATCACCACCTCCGTCACATCCTCCACCATCATTTTATCTCTCACTTTTGTTAGAAAGTGGTTAGTAATCTTTCGAATTTAAAATCGATTTCAAAAAATATTTGTATGGTTTCAAAAACCTAATTTCGTCGATTTCATGTCGATTTTTCTAACTTGATTCATGATTAAAGCATAGATCTGTAATTATCTCGTCCCAATCTCTGTTTTGAGATAAAATTTTGAAAGAAATTTAACAAAATCTTAAATTCGAAGTTCATCTTAATTGTAGATGTGTGGAGTTGAATATTGTGTTTTTAGGGATTTGTAATACGCCCTGTTGGTAATCTAAAATTAGATCTGATTGATTTTGCTAAGCATAGGAAAAAGCGTTGATGCTCTTATTTTTCAGTAAGTTGTTGATGACAGTGGTTATGTTGAATAATAATGTTATTCGTTTCTGGGTTTGTGTTGAATGATAATGTTTATTAGGTTGCATTTTACAATGGCTATGATTTTAGGTTTGATGTCAACTTATTTCTTAATTCAATTTAGTTGGTGATGGAAGATGTGGAATTGGTGGAGTTTGAAGTTGGTGGAATAAGGTGTGGAGGTGGAGTTTGGGGGTGGTGCTTGTTGTGAACAACCAATGTTTTTGTATCAACAATGGAAAAATGGAATCAACAACCAATATTTGTGTATTAACAATAGAAATTGACCTTAGTTTAGGGAGTCAACAACCAATGTTTGTGTATCAACAATGGAAAATGGAATAAACAACCAAACTTGTGTATCAACAATAAAAATTGATCTTAGTGTAAGGAGTCAACAACAAATATTTGTGTATTAACAATAGAAATTGATCTTAGTTTAGGGAGTCAACAACCAATGTTTGTGTATCAACAATGGAAAAATGGAATCAACAACCAATATTTTGTGTATCAACAATAGAAATTGACCTTAGTTTAGGGAAGTCAACAACCAATGTTTGTGTATCAACAATAGAAAAATGGAATCAACAACCAAATTTGACAAATATTTTTGAACTTTTGATTTTTTGGATCAACTTCAGTTGTTGACACCTAATATTGACGGCGGCGGCGACAGTGTGTGGCTGCGACAGCGGTGGTGGTTGTATTTAGTAAGTGGTGGTGGTGGTGGAGTGGTGGTGGCGGTGGTGGAATGTTATTGGTGGTTGTATTTAGTAAGTGTTGTTGTTGGTGGTGGTGGTGTGGTGGTCGTGGCGGTGCTGTTGGTGGTGGTGAAATGAAATAATAGAAAAATCTATTTTTTAATGGATAAATTTTTTAAATGGAAAATAATATTGTAAGTGAGGGTATTAAGGTAATCTATTTTTTAATGGATAAGATATTTAAATGATAGGGTATTTATATTATTGTATAAGAGTACATTTATTGGGTGGCAAAACTAAGGGTATTTAATAAATTTACCCTAAACTAAAAGCTGGTAGGAAGTTACAAGCAGCATCTCCGCGTTGTTGCGCAAGAAGAATTCAACTAAATTAGCAACGTGACCTTTCCAATAAAAACAAATGCCACTTGATAAGTAGCCAGTAATGGTATACATGTCTTCAAGGATATGTGCCACACACTACTGTACCAATATATGAAAGACAATAATGCTATACATGTCTTCTATATATATATATACATGTTCCCGAGCAGGGGCGGAGCCAAGATCTGAAGGATGGGGGTGTCAGAATATGTTTTGGGGTATAATGTTCTTTAGGGGTGTAAGAGGCAGAAATTAGGCTTAGAAGTATAATTTGCTCTAGTATTGGGCATAAATTCGGCTTTGGAGCCAGCTAGTCGGGTGTGTAAATGCACACCCTAGCACTGGGTGGCTCCGCACCTGTTCCCGATGCTATTGTATACGGATATACCAATACCAAAGACTTCTTTCATTTCTTAAAAGGGGATATGCACAAACACAATTTTAAACAATCTTGGTATAGGGCGGCATGATTTAGTAGGGTGCCGCATTCTAATAGGACAAAAAGGGTCATTACATGATCATTCAAGGTGTTCCTTATAAAAAAAAGCTGGAAATTACAAATTAACCCTCATTATTGATTACCTAGTTTAGTGATGATATTCAAGTTTAGTGTTAATGATTAATTTCACTTATATGAACTCAAAATCAAAACCAAAATCAGATATTTAGAGTTTAAAAAAATAGAGGAGAAGGTCAATCTCAATCAATTGAAGAAATTAACCAATAAAATGAAGAACCAGGACTCGAAAATGACCGGATATACTTCTAAATTAGTCCCAACTATCTTTTTGTTGCTCAAAGTTATCTAAAGTACGTAAAAAATTCAATTTATTTACATTTTCGAGCTAATTACGGTTTGGAATTTTGCTCATAACCAACCAGTAAATCGAAGTTACGGTTCGTAAAAGATGAATTACCAACCGTAATCGATTAAATTTGAAGAAAACCCAATCGTAAAATCGATTACGGTTGGTAACTCATCTTTCGATCAACAGCCTTTCGATTACGATTGGTAACCAAATAACTTGATACCAACCGTAACTCAGTTACGGTTGGTAGTTAAATGCTTGAGTTACGGTTCGTAAACTAAAATAGTTACCAACCGTAACTGAAGAAAATAAGAACATACGGTTGGTAATTGAACTATTACCAACCGTATTAACATCAAAATCTCCAGTTACGGTTCGTAATTGAGTTAAAATCAACCGTAACTCGCATAAACCCATAAATTTCAATTTCAATTTCAATTTTCATACAAAACCCTAATTTTTGATACAAAATTAACTTAAATCCAACACGATAAACTAAACCTAACTGGGTTTTTCCAAACATTTTTCAAATCGCCGATTAATCGAAGACGATGAAATTTTCAGTTTTAAAAAATTGATTTGATTTTGGTTGATTTAAGGTGAAAAGGGTAATCTAGTCAATTTACATCCACTTTAGGACATCCCCTAACCAACTAAAGGAACATTACTATCACAAAGGCTCGCCGCTCTACTAAACCAAGCCGCCCATATACCAAGATTGATTTTAAAGCCATTCACTTATAAATCCAGATAAAAACCACACAAAAACTACCCTTTATATGGTGTGGGCACATGGAGTTGGCAGGGGCCATTTTCTTGGTAGTTTTTTTCAAAGTTTATAAAGACTTTCTCATAATTCTATTGAGTTATTGCTAAAAATGACCTCCATATATCTTAACTGTATCTTCCAAAATAATTGCCCCTTGGTTGGTAACCAGTAATGGTATCCATGTCTTCAATACTATGTGCCGCACAGGACTATATCAATATGAAACACAATACACCATTTCAAGTAGTATATAAGTCGCATCGACACGCGCTATCGAGCAAAGAACCATTCAAGTTACTGCCACTTGATTAATATCCGGCCAGTGATGAAATCTCTCTTCCAATCAAAAAAAAAAATATCCGCCCAGTAATGGTTTACATGTCTTCTACATATGCTCCCGATACTATCATATGCCAATATCAAAGACTTCTTCTCGTTTACCTAATCTTCCAATATCAAAGACAATACACTGTGTTAATTAGTAATTATTTTCGATGTAATAGCTAAGAAAATGTCTTCAATATATAGAGAAAGACTATATATACGGTAGGAATAAATTTTGAATAGTAGGAAGGAAATGAAAATGAAAATGTTTCCCCCACAACTACCGTTATTCCTTCATATTGTGATCTTTTATGTGGTGGTATCTATATCATCATTGTCATCATCAGCTGAAATCATGCAGGCAAAACCCGGTTGCCAATCGAAATGTGGGAACGTTACCATTCCATACCCTTTTGGTATAGGTAAAGACTGCTCCATGATTGGTACAGAAGGAAACGGTGATGCTCATATCACGTATAACATCATCTGTGATCATTCTCATGATCCTCCTAAACCTTTTATGAATGCAACAGATTATTTCGAAATTCTAAGTATATCAGAGAAAGAAGTTCGCATCAGAAACTCCTTCACTGAGTTCAATGGTCGCCCCTTCAAGAGTCCTGTCGAGCCTGATGATCTTAAATTTAGAAGTTCATTTAATAAAAGTGGGCTGCATTATCTCGACTTGTCTAATACCCCATTTATGGTATCATATACAGGAAACAAGTTATATGGGATTGGCTGCGGCTTAGTGGCTGTTTTCGCCGTAGATATCTTATGGAAAAACAGTCTCGAAAGAAAGAAGTGTCAATCGAGTTGTGAAAATATCAGCAGAGATGGATCTTGCAGTGAAGTGGATGTTGCCAGACAGACGTTCCAAGGGATTTTGAGTCAATTGGTGTGGCTGTGTTGGAAACTGCTACCAAGAGTACACAAAGTTTTACCAGCTTTGTCATGCTGGCTGAGGAAGGCCAGTATAGATTTGATTCCTCGGATCTTACACTGGACGCCACCCAAATATCTAGAAAATATGAGGATAAGGTCATACCAGTGGTGGTCGATTGGGCCATAGGATATAAGACTTGTGGAGACGCAAAGAGTAATTTAACATCTTATGCATGCCAACATAGCAATACTAATTGTACTGACGATGTCAAGAATGGTGGATACCGTTGCGTTTGCCATGCTGGTCACGAGGGAAATCCTTATCTCAGTCCTGGATGCAAAGGTATGTTTATTATATCTTTTCTGTGTTCACATTAATATAAACGCCATTTATGAATTTCCATTACACAAAATTGGTTAAAAAGACCAAAATCAAAATTTCCTGGGTGAAAAGGACAGTTAGATTTTGATACTGTTTAAATGGACAAAAATGTAAAAATAGTTAGGATGTAACCGGTTTCATCCTGCCCATTTTCAAATACTTTTTCTTATTTTTAATTTACACAGGATGCATCCAGTTTCATCCTTGCTATTTTTTAAGTTTAAGCAAGGATAAATCCAGTTTCATCCTTATTAATTTTTTTTGTCCATTTCACCTATAAAAATTTTTACTTGTCCATTTGAACCGTGTTTTAAAAATATTTGAACAAATGACCCATTTTCCGTTTCCATTATACTGATGCTACAAAAAAATTTGACAATTAACAGAAGAGAATAAGTGTGAGGATCAAAAAAAGAATCCTTGCAAAGGAATTTGTACAAAAACGATTGGAGGTTACAACTGTTCTTGTCCAGTCGGCGGCATAGGGGATGGGTGGAAAGACGGCAGTGGCTGTACTTTTCAGAAAGAAGAAGAAGAAAAAAAAGAGAACAAAGAAAAGAAAGAATTTCCTGTACTAATGGTCGTGCTCGGTAATTTCCTTGCTCATACTCCTAATATTCATACTCCCTCCGTTCCATTTTAGATGATGTTCTATGAGTTTTCACACAGATTAAGAAAATGAGAGAGAAATGAAGATTTTCCAACTATAACCATAAGAAAAGTCTTCAAACATTAATTGCTATAAGTACATTTAAAAATAAACTTATAGTTCCAAGAGACAAAATATTAGGGTATTATTGGTAGTTTTGTGGAAAAATATGAAAACTTATGGAACAAGAAAATAACCCTAAAACATCATCTAAAATGGAATGGAAGGAGTATATATTTATTGCTTGTTTTCTAAATACAAATATAATATATAACTTATTTATGTCGACGTAGGTTTTGGATTGGGGTTTGTTTTTGTTTCTGTTGTCGGGGGTTTTATTATTCTTAATCATGAGGAAGCGGATGCTAAAAAAAGACTTAAAGAGAAGTTCTTTGAGAAAAATGGAGGATTATTGTTGAGAGAACAGTTATCTTCCCTCGACAGTGGTGTAGATTCTACAAAACTTTTTACATCGGAAGAATTAGAAATGGCAACTAACAAATACGATGAGAGTCAAGTTCTTGGGCGAGGCGGCCATGGTACAGTTTACAAGGGAACTCTGTTGGATGATCGTACCGTGGCTATTAAAAAGTCTAATATAGTTGAGCTAAACCAAATCGAGCAATTCGTAAATGAGGTAATTATTTTAACTCAAATTAATCACCGGAACGTGGTGAAGCTCCTAGGTTGTTGTTTAGAAACTGAAGTTCCCTTGCTTGTTTACGAGTACGTATCTAGTGGTACCCTTCACCAGCATATCCATTACAAAGGTGCTGATGATATGTCCCCGTTGACTTGGGAAATTCGTCTCAGGGTTGCCTTTGAAACTGCAAGTGCAATTGGGTACCTACACTCTGCTGCGTCTCCACCTATCATTCACAGGGACATAAAGTCTACCAATATATTACTAGAAGAAAATTACACAGCAAAAGTTTCAGACTTTGGAGCGTCGAGGTTGGTTCCGCTAGACCAGACTCATGTAAAAACACTAGTCCAAGGGACCTTAGGGTATTTGGATCCGGATTACTACCACACAAGTCAACTAACTGATAAAAGTGATGTTTATAGTTTCGGTGTAGTTCTTGTAGAACTCTTAACAGGTAAACAACCAATTTGTTTTGAAAGACCAGAAGAACAAGTAAATCTTGCAACATACTTCACTTCACTAGAAGAAGATATAAATGTTCTCGAACTTATCGATGCTCGAGTTGCAAAAGATGGGAACTTGGAGCAAATCCTTGGTGTGACAAAGTTGGCGAGGAAATGTCTGAAATTAAAGGGTGAAGATAGGCCTACCATGCAGCAAATAGCAGAAGATCTTCAAGGTTTGATAAGGTTATTAGAGCCTTCTGGAAGGAATCATCAACCAAACCACAACGTTGGAATGACAAACTTGTCACCTGAGCCGGTGGATGTGGATCTGTATACCGTACCATTTAGTTCCACTGATGGATCTAGCTTGGCGACAAGTATGACAAATATCTCCATGTATATTGGAAGATGATGTCCGTAAGTTGAAATGATTCTTTTATATTATTTGCTATGACATATCAGCTCATTTGTAAAATGCACTTTGTTTAATTTTGTCCAGGAACACAAAGCTGTTTGATGGATTTTTTTTCGAGTACTTTGGTTTGTAATGAGATGCAGCCGTTAGTGGCTGTTGATGATTTGTAATTCTTTGTTCCTTCGACTCTCATCTTTTCGACGAGTGTTAAATGTTAATAAAATTTCCCCTTTGCTCTCAACAAGGAAAAAGAAAATTACAATATGTGGATAGCATTTTCAGGGTGGTATAAATTTTTTGTGCTATCTCTTTTTTGCCTAGCATTTTCAGGGACGACTCCCATGGAATTAGGGGCGATTTTTTTATTCCCATTCTATAGATGTAGTTATGAGATGTCCTAATAGTTAGAAAATACTTATATGCCCCTTTATAATCGGTAGTTTAGTATTGGGTTTTCAACCGATTATGACTGTGTTCTTCTCTTCTTTGTTTTGTTTTGAAAAAATTTAATTGGGGCTACTATCACAATCGGTAGATAATAAACATCACGAAACTACCGATTGTGAAAATAGAGAAATCCAAAATTTCATTGGTTTTTGTTTTCAATATGGGGCGACTACCATAATCGTTGGATAATGAACATCACGAAACTACCGATTGTACAATCGGTAGGCAACTAACATCAAGAAAAAACCGATTATGAAAATAAAGAAAAGCAAAATTCCACTAGTTTTTGAAAATTTTGAATTTGGAGCTACTACCATAATCAATAGATAATGAACATCATGAAACTACCAATCGTACAATCGGTAGGCAATTAACATTAAGAAACTACCGATTGTGAAAATAAAGAGATGCAAAATTCCACTAGTTTTTGAAAAGTTTGAATGTAGGGCTACTACCATCCACTTAGCGGAAGGATATTCAGTCACTCTAAAATCCGTTGAATATATATAACTGTACATTATCTGAGATGATTGTTATACTCCTTCTTGGGAGGTGGTTTGGTCTTCGGACTAAGCTTCAGATTGAATTCGGAAAGTCTGATTTGAAACTCTATCTTTGGTCTGTTCATTGAACTCTCAACACCAATTGATAAGTTAAATGAACCCGACCCAGATGTACCTAATTAAAATTTAAATTTGAACACCATCATGTAGATAAGTGTGTAACATTATTTTGTTGAACCTATATTAGAGGATTTTGCATTTAATAACTCTCATCTCGAGGGGTTATGAGATTTTTCTTTCTTATTTTCGGTGCATGCAAGGAAAAATAGGAAAGATCGCTAATTCATTTTGCTCAAAAATCAGTCCAAATCGGAAAAATCGACCGCCTTAATCGCTAAAAATCAGAAATCACATTAGTCATATAGCGAGTAGCGATTACTCAGCGTTGGGGCATGATTTTGACTACGAGTGATACCTATGTGTTAAAGAAAGTCTACTACACCTTCAGATTCGCTTCCATGTCATATTTTTCATTAACTTTAGTTAGGTCCTAAAAACTAGGAATGATGAAATACGAATGTGTAAAAGAAAGTCTTAACTACATCTTCGTATTCACTTTCATGTCATATTTTTCATTAATTTTAGTTAGGTCCTAGATACGAAGGTGTTAAAGAAAGTTTAAACTACACCTTCGGATTCACTTGCGTGTCTTATTTTTTTAATAATTATTTAAAATGAAATCAAACGATTAATATTTTATCACATAAAATATTCAAAGGATTACTACTGGAGATAATTTATTAGCTATGGGTCTTATGACTCCTATATTTACTACATACGTAAACTTTGGTAAATAAAGGTCTTGATAAGACTTCCGCATAGGATTTTTATTCCCATTATTGAAGATGCTCTAACATTTTAAGCTCATGAAGTTATAATACCAGAGCCACGTCTCTGGGACCACAGGCGGAGCCAAAAATCTAACTAGCAAGAACCAAAATCTTGCTAGGGTTCCAAGTAGGAAAAACATTCCAAAGCAATGCTAGATGAGCATTTTCTTTATCATTTTAGGCCTGGGAGCAAGCTGGGCTTGCACACCCATGTCTGAAGTTGTATCCTAAGGACCGTATGCAACCAAATACTGAAATACATCCAATTTGGATTAGTTCAAGGTTAAGGGTATAACAGTAAATCACTAAAATACTCCTATAAACAAACCAAACCCTAAAATCCAGGTATAAGTTTACCAAATAGTGAGAGAGTAGAGACTAGAAGTGAAAGAGGCAGTAACCGGAGTTCTTCTAACCGTTACCAGAGAGTCTGATGAGAGGTTATGATATGAGTTATGGTTATTTGTGGGAACCATTACTCATACCTTGGAGATGAAAGAGAAATTGTCATAATGACTTCTCCTCTCAAAATCTAAGTTCTTTTACCGGTTGTGGTTGGAAACCTGATTGGGCAGAAACTGTAATAATGCCCTGAGATTGCCTGGCAAAAGCACTTAGATACTCTCCTGACTCGGGATCTGCTTGAACATGACATGTGTTTGCATCGACGATCGAAGCAGTTCCGGTGGCTTTGTTTGAAATAGCATCAGAATAAGTTCCATCACCAAAAACTCGTGTATCTTTCTTAGAGACGTCTAAGACTGCTTCAACTCTGTAGTTTGGCTTCCCGGAAGGTGTTGGTCTGTCCATTATTTCCGGCGAGAATTCAGTAGGGTATATATGGATGCTAGCATTAAGTCTCTTTTGCTTTTCTGCAGGGTAAGATCTGTAAAATAATTTTGATGACATTCATGTTTTGGGTTTTATATACAGGATTTGTACCATTTGTGATTGAGATTTGAGGTCTCAGCCTTTCCATAGTAGTAGATCTGCAGAAGTTTTAAGAACTTATATTGGTAATCATTGAATTAGAGATGTTTTAAGTTAGCTCACAATATTCAAATTGGAAGAAGTTCAGGGTGTATCCATATCTAATTTGGATAGTGTTTTATGTACTCAACATAGAATGGAAATCAGTTCACAGCTTATACATTTCAATTGTTAGAGACAATGATTGATAGAACCTCTTGATCAAATTTAAATGAAGCAATTAGTGATTGTTAAGAATGCGAGTGAAATTTCCGAAGTTTTCTTTTTCTTTTTGTTGTTATATAGCTTGCTATATTCTGGCTTTCATTCTGAGCTGCATCTTTTGGAGGAAAATAATGTACACTCACTCCTGCAGCTTCTTTCCCATGGTTTAGTAAAATTGTGGAATGCCTTAATACCTTGTCAAGGCTACTGTTTCAAACTGGGTTATAGATGAAATATGTGCTTAGGGAAATGCGAGCAAACCGGGAAATGCAAAGATTGGTACAAAATACAAATTTTTGTAATGATTTTACAAATTTCCATGAGATGGGAATACAGGCACCTCATGACAGATAAATCATAAAAGTAGGCAGAAGATAAAAACCCTTATAAATGCTCAGACTGCAGGAGTGATGAAGATTTTTTTCACTTCAACTTGACTAAAAGAGTGGATAACCTACTCATTATCCCAACAACTTTGGGAGCACTGAAATCTTCAAGGAGCAGAAAAGGATACGGAGAACATCAAATTCAAACTAGTTACATTACATAGACTCGGTTTAATAAGTAAGTTGAATAATACTCCGACAAACTTCACAAAAATCAAGTGAACAGCTAAAGTTTAGACAAAAATCGATGAAACTGGGAAAATATGGCTTTACTAATGAGAGGAGAAGCCGTTATGGGGCAATCAGAAAACTCTATCACTGAGATATTGACAGAACATCTAAAAAATATTTGTTAGAGCTGCAAAAAATTAGCCAGCTTGATATGAAATCGGAGAATGAGCCATTGGTTTTGACACAAGAGGTTTTGTCAGAGAATTCGTCCATTATTTAATCAGCATTGTAAGTCTTGAAGCTTCTCCAACTATTAACTTGATCTCAAGAGGTTTCATAACAGAATTCATATATCATGTAATCGGCATCTCAAGCACAGTGTTTAAGCCTTTAAAACTAAAAAAGGATCTCATTAAGCCACTAGCTTTCTTTCAGCATTGCAATTTTAGGAAGAATCATCTTCTGAGGTACTTTGAAGCCAATGCATTCCATGTTTTATGCATCACTGCACCAAATAAAGGTCATGCTAATATAAGTTCACGAAACCATTACAAAAAGATACAAATAGTTTTCATGAGTTTTCGTGATATAATCGAACAAATAAAGTGTGTTAAGGGTGACAATCAGACGAACTAGGATTCCACACTGTTTCCTGTATACATGGAAAAAAATAGTGTATATGCACAACAGATAATTTTGGCACATACGCTTGGTCGTACCAATTTGGAGAGTTCTCTAGCAGCACTTCTTAATCATCCATTACTAGACCACCACATAATAAACGTTCATGTATAATGAATGATATACACAAAATTGTCTAGAATTATCAAACCCTAAGAATTCAAGACTTTAGTCAGACACCTATTGAAAATATTGGTTTCTGAATGTCATTATTAAGACCCGAATATGTCTTTGTTCTCTAAACTTAGATGTCTGAAAAACAAATACTTGAAACCCAAATCTCAAATAACTGAATCATTTGGACCGTGCACAACACTAACAGAAAATCGGCCTTCTCCCTGCCCCCAACATAAGAAATTTCTATGAAACTGCATCAAACACATACAGTAGTAGTTTAATTTTAACTCTCACTACCAGATAGCCCTTCTCTGTGCCCCCAACATAGGTACGTGTATGTAGTTTCTATAATCATAACGATTTTGAATGAATTTATTGGGCGTGGACCAACTGAAGAACAACAGAAACACAATAAACTCTACTACAGATATAACAATAACAATAACAATAACAATAACATACATACATTTGTGCTTGACTACTCGAATTCGCAAAACTATATGCTTTCGCCAGTAGATTTTTACATACAATGCTTGACGTAAACTTTCTTCAATTGAAAATATACATAAATCAGTGTCTGTACCTCTACTACATACAGGCTCATGGCAGGCATTCACTCCAAAAGTGCTGTCCATGGATGCAGGACATTCGCCTGGGATGTGTGCATGCATACGACGAGCTATAAATCAGTTCTCTTATTCTGGCTTAAAATGATTCAATTATGCAAGAGTATAAAATTGCTAATAAATCCTAAGTTGTATGTGGTTCATAAAGTCAGACTGCTCTAGCAGAAGGAACTATCAACCGAGTTAATTTGGCTCACATGTTTTTAAATCAGATGAAGCTATCAACCTAGTTAAGCGGTGATAATTTTGGTGTTAAAGGCGTTCCAATATACCAAAAAGTTATTGCTATTCTACAATTAAGGGTACCATTTCCTTGAAGATGAAAACTAAAATGTTGTCATCACATATCCACGTTTACGAGTCAGTCATTTTGTAGACAGACACAGTATCAATGTGGTGCAACATTGTTCAATCAGTCAATCTGAATAGTCGCCTAGTTAAAATTCTATTTCCTCAAGCATATTATGTATCGGGACAATAATCGGGAAAACAGTCCCAGCAGTTTAATAACTTCGAAAAGTTGTACCTGTGATGTGCAAACAAACTCAAAATTTCAATAAGCCGATGTTTTACAGCTAAGGGTATCATTTCCTTGAAGATGAAAACTAAAATGTTGGCACATATACACATTCACAAGTCGGTCCTTTCGTCAACACAGTATTAATGCGGTGCAACATGGTTCAATTAGTCCATTAATCTGAATAGACAGCATGTCAAAATTCTACTTCTTGGTAGTGCCACACTAGCTGGATCACATTTAGGCTTGATAATATTACCCAACTATCAGTTCATATGATCAATTGAAACGAACTAACAAAAACCCGATTTCAGAATCGACAAAATAGACTTAGTCCACAGGTAATTTTTAATACTTACAGATGGTTGTAGGGAAGAGAATCCAGCTCTCTTAACCTCCTGCATCGTACTGTCCATCTCGTTCTTAAGATTTAAACTCTTATTCATTTGGGAAATCGGCATAACACCGAATCTGTGCAGTAGGAACAACAGGAATTAATTGAATTTAGTCATTCAAAAATTGAATTCCGAACTGATTTCAGAAGTAGTTCTTTTGATACTTACTCTTCCGGAGCAATTAGCAGATTAACTGATGCCGGTATAAAAATGGAACCAGATATTCCATCACCACCTAATTCTGTTGTGAAGGAGCTTTATATGGTTACACACACGGCTTATGAAAATCCCATTTTCGAGTCCGCTCATACCAATTAATCAAATCAACCGATTTCCCTTCTCCCTCCAAGGTTTACGAGACATGAAACCCATATTCCATTTATGAATCATCGGTGAGGAGGTGGTACCGAAGATAATAGTGGTGGTGGTGGTATTGAAGAAGATAGTGATGGTGGCGGTGATAACGAAGAAGTAGATCTGTAGATGGTGGTGGTTAATGGAGAAAGCAGATTTATGCGCCGCCGCTGGTAGGATTGGTTTTTATTTTTATGAGCAAAATGTATGCAAGAGTAAAACCCTAACGCATTATATAGGAACACACTAAAGGGCCCATAAGATGAGTCACAGCATCAGCCCACAGTTGGTGTATGACTGTGTGTTCAAGACATCAAGTATATACAGGAAACTTCCTAGTTCCTACCGGGGCTGTGGAAAACAACAGAGGGATAAGCTATACGGTGAGTTTGGATGTAGAATTTTAAAGTTGGAATTTATGGGTCCAGGGGATTTGGTAGAATTACGTTTCCCTCGATATGTTTGGTTGCCCAAATTTTTGGAATCACGTTTCATACGGGATTCAGTTTTTTAGCAAATCCTCCATATGGAGTCCGACCCCTCCCCGTAAGATTTGTTGGGAAACTTATCACGGTGAGCAGTTTGCCCGAAATCGGCCGATTTTATTGGACCCAATTGTATTTTTACGAAAGGATGCTCGGACTATTCGCTAGTGGGCTAGATACGGATAAGATTTTTGTAATTTAATGGACGACGGATTGGGCCGGGATGTAATCATGAAATTCCGTTAGATATCCATAACCCAATAAATTGACAAAAAGTCAAACTTGAGATGTGATAGTTTGTTTTTGATCCCAAATGTTCACTCTTAGCTGTAGTCTCAACTTCCATGGTAGACATTTTTTTTTTATTACTTTATTCTCTGGTGGGCTCCATTTTAGTGTATCCTGTAAATTCAGTAAATATTAGCTGCTTAGGGAAATTCCTATGGCAATGTACAAACCCGATTTTTTTTTTGAGCCAGGAGATGGCCAAACAGGTTTCTCCATGAGAGCAGTGGGCGGTTGACCAACAAGCGCCAGGACTGGGGACACCCGCTCGCATGTATAGGTTAAACTCGGCATTTGTAGCACAACCGCGAGCATGTGATACACAAACGCGGGCATGAGACGCAAAAACGCCAATGATCAAATATTCAACGTCCATATTTCCAACTGTATAATTTTCAAAACCAATAAATTCCTTCAACTGAATTCATTTTCACTCACACCACTACTATCTCTTTCTAAAAATCTTCTACTTCACTAATTTTCAAAACTTATAAATTTCGTTCTTCTAAACCAAATTTTTTGATACAACATGAGAAACTTTATAAGAAAAGCGGTCACTACTGTAAAAGAAGAGAAGATATCGAAGACATGAGCCGGTACCGCAGCCTGCCACAGATGTAGATTATACTCAAAATCGGGAAGCAGAGTTTGCTTCACCAAATGTTGTTGCTGCTTCATCTTTAGTCCAAGGTCATGTGTCGAGGCATCAAGAGCGGTCTGCGATTTTTTATAGAATGAGAAGTGGATTTTATGACTTAAAGGCTATTTATGATGGTCTACCCCCTAGAGTCCGAGAAAGGTTTGACAGATATCCCTGGCGTGCGCTTCATAGTGTGAAGCTTAGAAGACACAACAAAACAAAATTAATACAGTATTGGTAGAAAGGTGGTGGCCGACGACGCACACGTTCCATTTTATGGATTTTGAAGTTGGTAAGTTTGCTTAACTAAACTTAAATTTTATTTTTTAAATAATTAATCATAGTTGATATTATTCTTGTAACGGGAATTACGCCCCTTGTATTTCATTTGTGGGATCCCAAGTGGAGCGGGAGATCCTGTACACACAACCAAGACGAATGGATATCAAATAATAAATGGCACACGCTTCTTCCCTCGTTTATGGAATCACATATACGTGCAGAGATTTGAAAGGAGGTGGGGTACTATGTTCATCGTTGAAGTTTTTCCTTATCCAAAACAGATACTCAGAAAATGTAGATGACTATCCTAAACTCGAAAGGGTGTTTATCTTATGGGTACTGGGTAAGACGTTCCTTCCAAACTCAACTTGGATCTGTTTCTCATATTGGTTGACTTGAAGGGTTAGAAGATCTTGACAAAACACTAGATTATGACTGGGGCTCTACAATTTTTAGCAGAAATGGAAGAAGTATATAAAATTGTTAAATTTTGCACTATGTTAATTTTTTTACAAAAAAAAAGTCAGAGACTAGAGTACGAAAGCATCTAATTTTTTTCTTAAGCCCTCCCTTGGTAGCGCATCTAACTTTTTGCTCAAGTCCGCAAGGATTAAACGTTACTCTTCGATTCTAACGTTGCCATCTCTGCTTTGAAAATGAATTTTTTTCTTTGTACAACAACGATATGATTATTTGTGGACCGCATCTTTCCTTAACTCTGGAAAATCAGACATTTTTTGTAACTCAACAAGCGACATACTAATCCATTTGAAAAACACAAATTTCTCGAAGTTCCATTTAACATAACTATGATTTATTGTTTTGGTCGACATCGAAGATTGGAACTTGTTTTTCATACAATTTGAATATTAGGTAATCAATTCACTCATGGAGAAAGTAAGTTTGGGTTTGTTGGGTCCTTTTTGCAATGGAAAAGGAGAATGGTATGAGAAAAGTTTAATGACCTATCAACAACACATTATTAGCATTTTCCTTCCTGCAGGTTCTCTTAATAAATGCTTTTTGTGAGTTGCATCATGCGCCTAGTTGTTTCAAATTAACCCCTAATTTGAAAGTCAGTACTGATATTCAAACTAAAACAATGTCGGCACAAGAAATGGGCGAGGTATTCATCATGAAAACAATACCGGGAGTGGTCTAAAACTGAAACTGAAAAGATTTAGTTTATGATTCTAACCCAAACGAAGTTTTAAAACAACAACAAAACTTTAAATAAGATTGGGTATATATCGCATACCTTCTCAATGAAGCCATTTCCTCTCATTCTTATTGCTCAACAACAATTCAATTTAACATATCTTTAAGACTTAATCTTAAAGATAGGTTTTGATTTTGATTTCTCTAGACTTAATCTGCACATTAAAAGTGGATATAGATGTGGATTTTAGGTTTTAGTTTCATGTTTTTTAAAGGGTAGTTTGGTAATATCGCCTAGGAAAAACACCCCTAAGCAGAAAAATAAAGATGGGAATAGTAATTCGCATCCCCCAATTAGTTTATATATCCCCCGATTAGTTTATATATTCCCCGATTGCGCGTTCTTTTAAAACCTAGCTCCATTAAGTTCGAAAACTATCCCTAATAAAATGATATTCCTACTAATGTAAAAGCAATAACCTAGCTCCATTCAGTTCACTGCCAGCTTAATTGCCCACAAAATCGAAAATAAAACATGGCAACCTATACTATGGTTTGACAAGAATAAGAAAAAACAAGATTTAGGATCTTAATGACACAACCTGCTAAAGCCCATGGTGACATTCCTAACTGCGTTGTAAGTTTCTTATTCAAAGCTTCAACCTCCATAGCTTTAAGATTCTGCTTCTTCTTGCGTGGATTCATGCAACTCCCCACAGTATAGGAAGTTTCTATAGCGAGCATTTGAAGAACTCTTGCATGCTTCAGAACAAATTTAACCATCTACAGTTCCTTCGAGTACCCATTGAACTTCTAAAATTCGATAACAACTAGGCACTTTGTTCAATGTCAAACTGTTCTCGTCGACTTTGACACTAAATTTGACCTAGAATCCATGTTTCAAGTTCAGACAAAAATGACGAAAATCGACAAGGGCAAGAAGTAGGTAATGATGTTAACCGTGGAACTTCTTTTCTTGTACTCCGGATCCCTCCGTCCCACTATTAAGTGACCTAGTTCAACTTTGCACAATTTTAAGGCAAGCAAGGGAAAACATCATTTTTTACAATTATACCCTTATGGATAATAACTAGTGAAATTTTGAAATGATTTATCTCTCAAACTACACCACAGATGTTCGCAAACTTCGTACCATTGAAAAGCATTTTAAAACACCTACTTAACGAATACAAACATACCTATCAAATTATGCATATTTCTTGTATTTCTTATAATTAATTAAAAGGATAATTTTAGAAATATCTCCTTGTTTCGTGATATAGGCCACTTAATGGTGGGACAAATCTAAAAGTAAATAGGTCACTTAATAGTGGGACGGAGGGAGTATTAGTTAAATAGCAGCAACAATGACAAACAAATTTGAGAAGGGTAACATACCTTCTCGGCCTATTGGCTAAGATAGAGTGTAGTATGTATTCTTATCAGTTTAATACTCCCTCCGTCCCACCATTAGATGACCTACTTAGTTTTAAATTTTGTCCCATCATTAGTTGACTATTTCATTAAGCAAGGGAATCTTCCAAAATTATCCTTTTGAATGATTATCGTAAGTATAAGAAATATGTATAATTTGATATTCATATTTATACTCGTTGCGTAGGTGTTTTAAAATGCTTTTCAATGATACAAAGTTTACGAAAATCCATGGTATAGTTTGAGAGATAAATCATTTCTAAATTTTACAAATTATCACCCGTAAGAGTATAATCGTAAAAAATACTTAAAAAATCTCATTTCCATTACTTGCCTTAAGAATTGTGCAAACTTGAACTAGGTCATCAAATAGTGGGACGGAGGAGTATTTGATATGTCACCATCGGTTCAAACGGGTAAGCCCTAAGCAGAATATTTTCTCCATGTTATGGACTAAACACAAACACAGAACTGTTACATAAAACACTATAAGACATTTTATTCCCCAGCGTTATTGATTTTAGCTTTGGTTTTCACCATGATTGTCAAAACGCCATAGTATGCCATTGTTCATTACGGCCCTGTTCATATTGGTCACACCAATTGAAGGATATTAGAGATTGTAATTGGGAACTAGTGGGGTGGTTTCTTAAGTAAATATGAAGTTCATTATGTCGTTGGAGCTGAAACTGTAGGATCTACTGTTGCTTGCTAATTTACGTGTCCAGATGCATATATAGTCAAAAGGTGTCGTGAGAGAAACAATTGGGTCTTTTACTATGGATCTCCAAGTATTTAGCCATTGCAGTAACTGTATGATAGAAAATTGTCTGCTCAACTTGAATTTATCATCCTTGATCTTTCCCAAAAAAATATATTTATGTATACGTAGAAAGGATCAAGTGGTGGATGAGGCATCCGGCGCTATACAATTTGCAAAGGAATCGTGCCAACAGGTTGTTGTATATAATTCAACCAACCTATTGGCAAAGGAAGTTCAGGATTGCCCAACAAATCCTTGGGGTTTGTGGAGATAGTAACAGGGCCGGTCCTGAGTTGTTTTTGCCCTGAAGTGTACAGTTTTTTTGTTGCCCCCATAATTACATCAATGATCATTTTTTTTCTACAATGATTGAACAATAACAAGAGTGAACTATCTAGAGAATAAAATATACAAGTATACAAAAGAAGAATGAGAGATTGAACATGAGAATTAGAAAATCTTTACAACTTCAATCCTAAATCCTAAAAGCTATCATTTTTTTTTCTTTTGTAATCCCGACGGTAATGATTATCTGAAGGAATGGGTGGAACATTTCCATTTTAGCACTGACTATTCAATACTTTGGCCGGTATACAACATAATTATGAATAAGCCCCTAAAATATGTTTATTTTTAACAAAAGCCTAAATTAAAGAACAATTAATTTGTTGCCCCCTAGGCCTTGTTGCCCCGAAGTGGGGCTTTCCCTGCTTCCTCTATCGGACCGGCCCTATTAGTAATCGCACATGTTACCTCCAAAATACACTCGAAATAATTCGAGGGGCACTGAGATAAGCTCCACGTTGGACCCCTCTTGTTGATAAAAATGCATTAAAATATGTAGGCACAAGGAGCCACTGATACCCTGAAAGAAGCAACCGGAATGAAGAAGTGAAGTTAGTTAAATTGATCAATGGACAATCAATAAAAAAGACGAAGAAGGTGTTCTTTTCTTATATGTATGGTGACAAAGTACAACAAACTCATAAAAAAAAAAAAAAAATTAAAGTTTCAGCTGCAATCCCCGGTCTATCGGTTTGTTCTCCATATCCTGGGATACTCTGCACAATTTTGATGTTCTATCTATCCCTGAATATACTGTTGGAGAAAATGAGTCTTTTTAATATGTTTTAATTTTTTGGTTTTGGTTAGAATTGATCTAATGACCTAAAGGTCTAAGGGTGCTTACTCATTTTCTATGAGTGAATGAAATACAAATATGGGTGGGCATGAAACACTTGTCATGCCTAATGCATGTATGCACATGCATAAGTGAACCAAGATTAAAATTAAAACAAGTTTAATTCCTAAATGGATTAAAAGCAAAACAAGTTTTAAATTTCTAAAGGGATTATTTAAAGAAGTTTTAATTCCTTAACGGAATAACTAAAACAAGATTTTAAGTCCCCTCTTGTTTTTGTTAAAATTAAAACATGGTTTTAATTCCTTAAATGTTTTTATATTCAATGAGGGAAGTTATCAAATACAATTTATGTCAAACTCATTTTCACTTGCCTATAAAAGAAAAATAATTTCTTCATTTCAATGTGTACCAAAGCAAGCTATTATCCATAGCTATTTTCCCCTCTTGTCGCTTTGTTGTGCTCTTGTGTGTTTATTTCTCCTCCTAATCCTTGCTGTTGAGTTCGTAAATGGGAAAGTGTTGTAGTGCTTATAGTACTTGCAAGGCGGTTTTTATCCTGGATACGACTTCACCACAGGATATAAGCATCACTCATTTTGAGGCGTCTTAGGTGAACTATCGTGTTAAGGACGACTTGATGATCAAGTGACTGTCCTCGATGTATCGTTAAATATTTGAGTGTTTTATTTCATTTTCGGAAAATATAATTTTAACATCATTTTTGTATTTAATTGTTGCAGTTCCAACAATCTTAACACGATAGACTTTTCTGTAACAATTGTAAATGATGTTGAAAGACCAGAAAATTTAGAGGGGAAAGACTTTAAGATATGTTTCTGGGTTAACATAATCTAGATGAATTTGTACGGAAACAATTGGATGATTAGGTTAGGCTGAATTATATGGCTATAAATCATATATTGAATTGTATAAAGGATGCATTGTAACCATAAAATGCAAGAAGAACTTTACTACTTATGATTTGTGGGCTGCTAGTCAGAGTTTCAAGCGTTTAGGTGATGGATAAATTACCATCTTCCTAGTCAAAGTATAGATGGAGATTGTAACATGAAACTGGTGAGGTCAGTATGGTTGAATCGAGTAAGATCTATGATTCAAGTGGAAGAATTGTTTTGCACCGAGGACAAAGATGTGTTGTCTGCAAGTGACATGGCTAACAAGGCGCATGTGGCTGAACAAAATTTTTCGAAAGCTGACAAAGGCGAGAATATCAAACTCAACTCTGAGTGAGGTCCTCACAAGAAAGGTATTTTTCTTATGCCTGAATATACCAATACTTTAATTAAGGGTGATTGTTATGTTTAAGGGTGATTGTTATGTTTGTAAAATTCCTGGCCATTTGGCAGTAATTGTAGACAACATAAAACCTTAATAAGTAGAAAGTTAATGCTAATTTAGTTGAAACAACATAGAACGAGTTCAGTGGAATGATGTCGGAAGCTATTTTGATAACCAATGTGAGAGACTAGCGGGTGGATTTGGGAGGCATCTAGCATGTATGTAGAAACAAAGACCTGTTCACCTCCTATTAGAGGATAGGGGATGTCGAGAAACTCTATATGGATAGCTTATCTGCAATAGAGGTTGCATGAAAGGGAAAGGTCGAGCAGAAGCTTATATCAGTAAAAGACTCTCACGTAGAATGAAGTTCTTCATGTTCCGGACCTATGCAAGAATCTTGTATCTTATTCTGTTGTAGATGGTAAAAGATTTAATTAAGATAGTAATCAGATCTGGAAAACTCGTTGTAACTAAGGGCAGTAATTCTAGGCAAAATTTATAAGACTTAGAGGGTCTTTACAAGCTTAACGGAAAATCCGATAAAGTGAACATATTTGATTATTGTGCTTTATGTGTCATTGAATGTGTCGCATGGTAGACTTAGAACCGTAAACTTATAAGTCAATGCATAAAATTACTACCGTAGGCTGCATACCCAAATTTAGTTTGGAAAAGGAACACAAATGTGAAATTTACGTAGAATCAAAGTTTGCTAGAAAACATTTTAGCAAAAATGTTCGTAGAATTTCTAAACCCTTAGAATTAATTCACTCAGACCTAGTTGACATGAAATCGGTTCAAACTAGAGGTGGTAAGAAATGGTTTGTTACTTTTATAGACGACTGTACGAGGTATTGTCATATATATTTGCTTAGAGGTAAGGATGATGCCTTAGAATCCTTTAAGATGCATAAACTAGAAGTTGAAAACCAATTGAATGCTACCATTAAAACAGTTAGGTCCGACCGTGGTGGTGAGTACGAGTTCCGATAGGAGATTTCGTGTAGAACATGGCATAATACACGAGGTTACCCCTCCTTATTCACCTAAGTCCAATGGTGTAGTGAACGTAAGAACCGTACCCTTAAGGATATGATGAATGCCATGTTAATTAGTTCGGGAATACCTTCGAACTTGTGGGGGAAGCTATCCTCTCAGCCTGCTATATCCTGAATAGAGTACCCTTTAAAGGATCAGATAAAACTCCATATGAATTGTGGAAAGGTAGACAACCTTCTTTTGCATACTTCAAAGTGTGGGGGTGTTTGGCTAAGGTTCAGATCCCTAAACCTAAAGCAACCAAGATAGGACCCAAAACTGTTGACTGTGTCTTCATAGAGTATCGTGAGCATACTCCTGCATATAAATTTATGGTTGTAAGTTCTGAAATTTCTGAAATTGGTGTGAATACTATTATGGAATCTAGGGATGATGTGTTCTTTGAAAATGTTTTTCCTTTGAAATCTGACTCTCGTAAGAGAGGTCTTGATCCCCTAGATGTCCCTTCAACTAGTCAGACTTTACCTTTAGAGGAAGACGAAGTATAAATTGAGCCTAGGAGAAGTAAAAGGGCTAGAACCAAAACCTCCTTTGGACCTGACTTCGTAACACTAGCAGAGTCTGATCCTCAGACTTATAGAGAAGCTATGACTTCTTCTGAAGCTCCATGGTGGAAAGAGTCATCTGTTAATGAGATGGAATTCATCAAAGAGAATGATACGTGGGAGATAGTAGATTTACCTCCAGGGTGTAAGGCCATCAGATGTAAATGGATCTTCAGGAGGAAACGTAACATAGATGGAATTGTTCAAAAATACAAGGCTAGGTTAGTAGCTAAAGGCTATAAACAAGAAGAAGGTGTAGATTTCTTTGATACTTACTCACCCGTTACGAGAATTACTTCAATTAGGATGTTAATTGCTATAGCTGCGGTTCATAACCTAGAGATACATCAAATGGATGTAAAGACAGCTTTTCTAAATGGTGAATTAGATGAATAAATTTACATGGAACAACCTGAGGGATTTGTAGTGAAAGGTTGTGAAAACAAAGTTTGTAAACTGAAAAAATCTTTGTATGGATTAAAACAAGCACCTAAACAATAGCATGATAAATTTGATCATGTAATGTTTTCTAGTGGTTTTAAAATCAATGAATCTGACAAGTGTGTCTATACTAAACTTGTGAATGATGCCTGTGTGATTGTATACTTGTATGTTGATGATATGCTTATACTTGGTACAAACATGGATGTAATTAATTCCACTAAGAGCATGCTAAATGAGAACTTTGACATGAAAGACTTAGGCCCCATGAGATGTAATCTTAGGGATGAAAATTAGAAGAAATTCTAACGGTTATAGTCTTAGTCAATCTCATTATGTTGAATCTGTGCTTAGAAAATTCAATCATTTTGATTGTAAACCTGCTTATACTCCGTACGATCCTTGTTGTAGACTCAAAAAGAATAAGGGTAATGGAGTTTCACAACTTTAATACTCAAGAGTTATAGGAAGTCTGATGAATTTAGTGAACTGTAAGAGTCCAGACATTACCTATAGTGTGAGTAAGTTAAGTAGGTATACTTGTAATCCACAGCAGGAGCATTTAGATGCACTTAATAGAGTATTACGGTACCTAAAATACTCTTTGACCTTTTATTTGATTTATGAAAGGTATCCTGCTATCCTTGAGGGATTTTGTGATGCAAACTGGATAGATGACTCAGAGGAGTCTAAGTCTACGAGTGAATATGTTTTCACTCTAGCATAAGGGTTTGTTTTTGGATGATTTCCAAACAAACATATATTGCTCAATTCTTTATGGAATCTGAGAGTATTGCGTTAGATAAAGCACGAGAGGGGGCCGAGTGCCTAAGATGCTTTTTAGAAGACATTCCTCTCTGGCATAGGCCTGTGCCAGCTATATCTATACATTGTGTTAGCCAAGCTATAATAGCTAAAGCTAAAAATAACTAATTTCAATCGGCGTTATTTCCATTGATTGGATAAAGTCCAAGGAGAATATCGCGCAACCTTTGACGAAAGGTTTGTCCAAAGAGATAGTTAATTAATAATGCATCGAGGGGGATGGGGCTTAGGCTCACTAAATAAACTTGCCATGAAGGATACTCAACCTTGCTGACTGGAGATCCCAAGATCAAGGTTTTGAATGAGACAACTAATTTGTGGCGGGTCAAGGTAAACACTATCAGAGAATTTCATTTTCTCGCCCCTTCCCTATGGTGTAGACGTGATAGTGTGATTGCATGTGAAGGATGACTTTTAACTAAGTCTTAATGAGTTCTATAGTTTCAATTTAAGATTGAAGTGGGGTGTAGCAATAAACACTCTTGATGGAACTCACCTATCGAATGTGGAAGTGGGTCGCTTCCTATGAGAATAGAGCTGATTCTCTAGAGCATTCGAGAAACGGGATTTGTTCGGGGCCAAAAAGGACACAACGGCACAAACTTGACATCACCTAGAGAGATATCACGCGTGGTTATTATCGCGGATTACACCAAACGATGGCAGTTCAAGACATCGCGTTCACTGTCCATCAAGTAGTCCCGGCAATTTCTCACTAAGCAAAGGTTCAAGACCTCATGGACACCTCTTGCCTAAGTGGTATTTCTCGCTTTCCGTTTTCTGATTTTTGTATCGGTATTTCATTCATGTGGGGGATTGTTGGAGAAAATGAGTCTTTTTAATATGTTTTAATTTTTTGGTCTTGGTTAGAATTGATCTAATG
This sequence comes from Papaver armeniacum, assembly GCA_023531295.1. Taxonomy (NCBI): domain Eukaryota; kingdom Viridiplantae; phylum Streptophyta; class Magnoliopsida; order Ranunculales; family Papaveraceae; genus Papaver; species Papaver armeniacum. The sequence continues at coordinate 47,325 of JAJJWW010006844.1, forward strand.
ACCTAAAGGTCTAAGGATGCTTACTCATTTTCTATGAGTGAATGAAATACAAATATGGGTGGGCATGAAACACTTGTCATGCCTAATGCATGTATGCACATGCATAAGTGAACCAAGATTAAAATTAAAACAAGTTTAATTCCTAAATGGATTAAAAGCAAAACAAGTTTTAAATTTCTAAAGGGATTATTTAAAGAAGTTTTAATTCCTTAACGGAATAACTAAAACAAGATTTTAAGTCCTACTGTTTTTGTTAAAATTAAAACATGGTTTTAATTCCTTAAATGTTTTTATATTCAATGAGGGAAGTTATCAAATACAATTTATGTCAAACTCATTTTCACTGCCTATAAAAGAAAAATAATTTCTTCATTTCAATGTGTACCAAAGCAAGCTATTATCCATAGCTATTTTCCCCTCTTGTCGCTTTGTTGTGCTCTTGTGTGTTTATTTCTCCTCCTAATCCTTGCTGTTGAGTTCGTAAATGGGCAAGTGTTGTAGTGCTTATAGTACTTGCAACGGGCAGTTTTATCCTGGATACGACTTCACCACAGGGTATAAGCATCACTCATTTTGAGGCGTACCGGTGAACTATCGTGTTAAGGACAGCTTGATGATCAAGTGACTCTGTCCTCAGTATGCTGTTAAATATTTGAGTGTTTTATTTCATTTTCAGAAATATAATTTTAACATCATTTTTCAGTATTTAATTGTTGCAGTTCCAACAATACTGTCTAGAGATAACTTGACTAGAGATAGAAGGAATCTGGAGAAACCAACAACTTCACTCCATTAGATTTAAACATTCATTGTCAGATATACAACGAGGATTCAACAAAGTATCACTAGCTATTTAAGATCGGTTAATAAACATCTGTGTCCTTGTCGATAAAACTAAACGATCCAAACAGATAATTATGAAGCTCCTATGGGGTGTAAATCACAGAATAGATGGAGTGAATTAAATAACCATCGGCAACCACTGTGAAGAAGGCAGACAGAACCATAAAAGCAATGGTAAATGGTGAACGACATCTCCACAAGCCAAAAAGGATCTGAGCAACGTCCATCATCACAACACCTAAAAATGATATCCCGAATATGAGAAAGATAGCGCATATAAAGTACCACTTCTTGAGCTTCAATCTCAAACTTGCCAGCTCCAATGTTGTTAATTCTATGTCTTGCTTCACACCATGCGCAACCAAAATGGGAACCAAAAGTAAGAACAGGGGTATAGATCCTTTGAAAAGCATCTGATGACTTCCGACAAGGCATCTTGGTGAAGGATGGTGGATTTTTGTCACAAGTAGACCCAAAAACCCAATACAAACTGAGAAGTATATAACAGGAAGACCAAATGCCTGCAGACCACTAAACGTCTGAAGCCACTTCTCTTTGGTCCAAATAGAAGCCGGTACACTGTCAAAAACAATATGCAGATAGACAAATTTAACAAAAAACCTAACCAATGACTAATATCTGAACTCACTACTCATTTCGTATCGTAATGTTACAGCATACACAAACTTAAGACTCTCAATGTCAGGTAAAACGTAATATCCTAAAGGCGGTACATAAACCAAGCTACAAAATCTTTTATTACCAAGTCACATCAAGTGAAGCAACTATGATAATAATCAACAAGATAGGAAATTATGCAAAACTATGAGAGTAATCACAGAAAAGGTAGCAATTACAAACTATTAGCAACACCAATGAATCACTACAAATCTTTTCATTCATATAATAAGTACGTGCCAGTAATGAAACCCGCACTTTCTGTTCATATGCATCATTCATCGACAGATAACAAACATATGATGACCAAATTACCGCATAAGAATCTTCCTAGATGTAATTGGGAGATCAGGCTAAACATAATATGACCCTATCCTACCTACCCGTGAATCAAATTCTTACTATTTTAGCGCATAGATCTCTTGCAATTCTCATATTACGCAAAGCAAACCCCAAAACCGACCAATAAAGTAAACCAACCAAGTTAAGGCAAATATTCCATCGAGAACAAGAGAAGACATTGCCCTGTCTCGTGCAATTCCATTTCCAGTTTCTTGAAAATTGAAATTTTTGAAAAATGTCATACCTTGAAGTTTCATTAACAGCTGGTTCTCCATTATTGTCCATTCTCGTGCTTTAAACTGTAGAAAAAAAATCAAACAAGACAAGGTGTTAGTAAAGGAAACACCGGAAATTTCTTCAACTGAGAAGTTTGTTCATATATCAAAATCCATTATTTTACAGTTTTTTTTTCCAGAGAAATTAGCTAAGTACTCTTCATCATCAACACAAACAAATAATCACAAAAACCCTAGACTTACAAAAAAAGATAGGCAAGGTAACCAACATCCAACTATGTTTTGACTTTGAAGTTTTTATCATGATTTGAGCTGTTTTGACTAAATACCCAATTCTTTATAAACCCTATTTTATTAATAGGAATAATTTGATGAAAGTACTTCTATACAGTAGAACCGATATCACTGTAGACTAATGAAATGTCAAAGAGAAAAAGATTAAACCCTAAAATCTGTATATTCAGCCAGAAACATGGAAGACTAAACCCAAGCGATAGTGAGAAGAAGATACGTACCAAAGTTGAGGCAAGTGAAAATCCCAAACGAACAAGAAGAAGAACCAAAGATCAAAGTCTTCAAATAGTTGCAATGGAGAAGGAGAATGGTATGAGAAAACTTTAATGACCTATCTGCAGGTTCTCTTAATAAATGCTTCTTGTGATGTACGGACGTGATTTTAAATGGTTAAAGTGTAAATCAACCGATGTTTACATTGCGACTTGAACCGTATGTAGTTCAACAAACGAATACATACAAGCCTTTCCTGCACTTCTTAATTTTTGGGCCCAAGCCCACTTCGCCGCCGAATAATTTACTTTGTGCTGTTGCGCCATTGCGGTTCATAAACAGATAAACTCAGGGGAGCTCGTCCACTTAATCCTTCGCTCTTTTTTTTTTTAACAAAGTGTCTTTCAGGTTACATGTCTACTAAGGGGTACCAATTTTGCTTGGGGCCGCATATCATTCTAAAGTAGAGGGATATTTTGTCTTACATTTGAATTTGATAGACCCCCTAAAAAACTGGTTCCCCCTATTAGTAATTTTGGTGCATTATTACGTGGCATATGTTTGACGACTAATAATTGATTTAAAAGAAGTGCAGGAAAGGCTTGCCGCTTGCACTACATGCGGTTGATCAGTGTCTACTTGCTCATTCTTTAGTGTCTTTAAGCTGCCGAGAAAGTTCTCATTAATATTAGGCCATTTGCAGCAAGTTGATCCTTTATTTAGTAAAATGTTGATTAGGAAGAATTATATGTTTTGTATATATTTATTTATACGGTTTTGGCCGGGTGATTGGGAGATGGTTGAAATAAGTATTACTTAATGGATTGGCTGACTTTTTATTTTGATTTGCTTTGAAGTTTCATCTTCTTTAGTTAACCTTTATAGAATTCACTGATTTGTGGGATGTGTTTAGTCCTCAAGAGTTAATAATAGTAGCAACTTACTTGAGCAACTTGTTGTCTAGATAAGCTCGACACGTCACATGGGATATATATATATATATATATATATGCCAATGGCATAATGTCAACTCTTCTGACATAATCCTATATATTAATATAGAATTGTACCAGTGTTTAAATTCTTCTAAATAAATGAATAAGAAAGTTTGAGATTGGGTATCTATCACTTATCTTCTTCTTCTTCTTCTTCTTCTTCTTCTTCTTCTTCTTCTTCTTCTTCTTCTTCTTCTTCATTGTATACTCTTCTCCTGTCCTATGAATAAGTTGAAAATGGAATTCATTTTTGTGCTTTTCGTCATCCTTCTCGCTTCCTCATCTGTTAATGGCGCTCCTTGTAACCGGCGTCTTTGTTTGCATAAAAGCAAGGCTGCTTATTTCCCTCTATCTAAGCCTCTCGTTACCCGTAAGATCGATCACTTTAGATCCCCTATTTTGACTGTAACTATGATCTAATGTTTGCATATTTTTTTTTACTGAATATTGTATGAATGCAGCTGGAGCATGTGGGTATGGTTCTATAGCTAAAGGCTTCAATAAGGGATACATAGCATCTGGAATTTCTTCCCTGTTAGAAGAAAAGGGTGTTAACGTCTGCGGATCCTGCATACATGTACATAAATTTGCAATACCGTAGCATCCATTTTAAAATTTTCGATCGAGAGGGTTATGCACGTTTTTACTTTCATGTTGATATATATGCAGGTAACTTGCAAGAACGAGACACTGTGTAGAGGAAGAGGTACCAACGTGGTTCTAACTGACAGCATCCATCGGCCATCGCCAAACAAGACTTGGCAACGTAGGTACAGATTTGATTCTCAGCGACAGAGCTTTTATTTCCATGGCTGCTAAAGGTAAAGCCAGAGAACTCTTAGCGCTCAGATCTCATGTCGAGGTGGGATACAAAAGGTATATTAATTCAATGATTATTTCTTTAATTGCGGTTTAGAGTTCTTTAGCAGTAACATTTAATGTACTTGTCGCTGTTTACGCGTAGGATACCTTGTGAATACAAGAACCAGAATGTGTCAATAAGAGTAGATGAAAGTAACAAGAAACGAGATCGTTTTCTGCTTACATTGCTCTACCAAGGTGGTCAAACAGGAATCTTTTCAATCTCGGTAATGTACGCAGACACCAACAATAGTAGTGTGGAGCTGGGCATGACACATAAATATGGTGCAGTCTGGGAAATAAAAAGAATTCCTGAAGCAATCGGAAGAGTTCCTACCGGAGGTCGTCTAAGTTTTAAGCTTCTTGTGTATAAAGGACATGATCTACACGCATATCAGTCTTCCTCCGGACATGTGCCTGCTAATTGGAAAATTGGAGAAATTTATGATTTGGGTTTTCAGTTGAACGGCATTATAGATGTGCGAAGTGGTTGTAATTGTACCAGTTGAGATCCACCGTGGATACTGAGTAACTTCATTTTCTTTCGGATAATTTAGGACATCTTCGACATTCATTGAATTGCGATAGCCCAACTTTCGATCAGATTTTTGCAAGTCTTAAGTGATTTCACTTTGTCTTTTTGTTCATCCAAATTATCTAAACTGGTGTTATCTTTTGATCGAAGTTTACAATGACGAAAGCATCAAATTTTTTTAAACTTGAGATATGAAATTTATTTATAAGTTAATAAAGTATTAATTAGTACATAAATTAATAGTTATTAATTTATCGGTTAATTAATATCTCGTTTAATTAATAAATTTTGATGATCCCGACAGCATTAATTTATAGAGTTTCTACTGTATATGGATTATTATCGCAGTAATCTTCAAGTTTAGTACTCCAAATTAACATTGACCACTGTTGACTATGTTTGACTAAAACAAAAATTTACCCAGTATTATTTAATTACAGGCATTTGGCAGCACAGCCACAGGTCCTCAGTGTTTAACCTTTAACAATAATAAAACACAAGTTTTATGCATTAACCGACCCACCTAAAAATCAATGTAATGAGGATGAAAATCCACATACTTGTTACATATTGAAGCGTATGACTAGTCGATCTTCTTGTACGGATTGTGAAAGATTTGCGCGATTTGTTAAATAGCTCTGTATAGGTGAAGATGCCGAATAGACCGATGAAAAAAGGTGGAGTCATGGTTTTGTAAAAGTGACATGTAACCTATAATAATGAATCCAATCGAGATTTCCATCAGTGATGCAAGAAAACGGACATGAGGAATAGGCTGATCAAGGATGAGCATGGTTGTAACTAAAAGGATGATGGATAGAGACAGTAGAAGTGCCAGTGCATTAGAGCTGACATATACCTGGTAACTAACTGGGTTTGTATATGCCAAGATAGGAGTTCCAAAATTCATTGTTCCTTGAATATACCTTAACAACCTCTTTGCCGCGCCAAGATGTAGATGACTAGGTGAACTCATGAACCTAGAAAGCATACTTGAAGCAAACATGATGTCGGGTCTTGTATGTGTAATGTACAACAAGTTTCCAATAAGACCTCTATAGTAAGTCTCATCAACCTTTCTTCCTCCATCATCCTTCTTGAGTTTCTCATTCACTACAAGGGTGTAGATGTGGGGTTACAACCAAGCATACCAAATTTATCAAACTCTTTGTTGTTGTACTCCTTGCCTCTATCACTTCTCAAAACTTTGATGTAGTGACCACTTTGCTTTTCAACAAGGTTCTTGAACTTCTTGAAGATGCTAAAGACTTCGGACTTTTGTCTCATGAAGTACACCCAAGTCATACGACTAAAATCAACAATGAATAAGATAAAGTATCTATTACCTCTTGGAAGAAAACTCATAATTTTCTCCATGAAAAAGTGGTATTGAAGGTTGTTGAATGTATAAACTTGAGTTACTACTACTTGCAAATGATTTTGTTGATGATTGATTGAAGAAATTAGGTTTTTTCCTTTCTAGATCTAGAATTTGAAAAGTTTGAATGTTGCTGATTTTTTGAATTAATGGGTAAAAATTGAATTTATTTCACTCTCCAAGATCAGATTCAAACGATTTATGCTCTTATACCAATTGTTAGTAATTTGATTGAATATATTTGATAGTTTAGATTGATTTTGATTTGAAATGGAGATGGGGAAAGTATTTCCTCTCTATCTCTTTGATTTCAATAATATAAAGTTCTTAAATTCTATTTCCTCACTTGGTCAATATATGACCCAAGTAAAAGAGATACACGTGGACCTCCTTTGTCCATTCATTTTCTACACTAAAACAGATGCATTCATAAATGCATGATAGATATGTTCTGTACACAAGACTTGTTCATAAGACTAAAGTAACATGAATTCTAAGATGCATGTTAAGTAAAGCAGTACTCAACCCTTGTGCACAAGAACATTACATTAACTCTTAATGACTACAACCGTCCGGTCTTCCGTCAAGAAAGCGTTTGTTCTTCCTTCTCACTCAACAAACCAACAATTTTGTTGGTTTGCCCATCCATTTTTCATGTTTATTGAGTCCATAGTGGGAGCAATATGAACAGATTTCATTTTTGTTGAGTCCATAAAAACTGCTCTAACGTCCTTGACAGACTTGTGCATTATTGGTCCTCTATTCAGAATTTGGGTTCTTCTCTTACTCTTTTACTCTTTGTTTGTACTGTGCACCTATTTTCACGTCATACGTATAAACTTTACTCTTTGTTTGTACTGTGCACCTATTTTAACGTCGTACGTATAAACTAGTCTTGTCTTTACTTTTTGTCCTGATTGATTGAACGCGTTGGATCCACGAAATCTATCTTCTTCTTTTTTTCTTTCAAGTGAACTGCATTCACACCCACAGATCAAGGAAGTGAGAAAAGGGTGAACAAATAGCTCTTTCTTATATGAAAAGGAAAATATGAAGCATCGATACTGATACGGGGATACGGATACGGGGATTTGTCAATTTTTAAGAAATGGGAATACGGGATACGTTGAGATACGTGTATTAATTAAAAAATATTTAATTTCTTAATAGTGAAAAGAATCACATAAAGTAAGAAAATTCTAAAATACTATCTGGAATATTAAAAAAATAAATAGATAAAAACTATCTAAACTCTCGCTGACCCATCACTCATCACTCATCAATATTGAATAAGAATGTTAGGGTTAGACATTTATATACTGCTTCTATAGAATAATTTTTGATAAATACAAATATATTACATATCTAAATTTTTTTGACATATTCTGTATATAAATATTTGGATATATAAATATCTGTGAATTCTGTGATTTCTGTATATTATGTATATAAATATTATATATATATAAATATTATATATATATATATATATCTTATACTATAAGAAGTGTCCCTCTAGAGTATCCCCTATCCTTTTCGTAATTTAAAAAAAGGGACACTTTAAACGGGGTGTCCGATACGTATCCTCAAGTGTCCGACACTGATACGGCGTCCGACACGGATACGTCACCGATTTCGAGGTGTCCGTGCTTCGTAGAAAGAAAATAAGGGGGTAAGATGTTAATCTCTGATGTGATTCAATTAGACCATCTATCTGCTTAGCATGCAGGCCGATCTCATCTGTAGCATGTCATATAGTACAATAACCGCGTTAAAAAACCTGTGGAAGATGGTCATTGTCATAATCTCTATGTCATCTGTACCATACGTTCTTGGTGAAGGTTTGTCCCCCCATTTATCGGTGATGATAGCGAGGCTAGACTCTAGAGTTGTTAGACAAAAGTCTTGCACCTAGCTATGGGCTATTTCCCTCGAGTAGTCACGTCATGTGTGTGAAATGCTTGGGTATATTGACTTGACTCCAACTCAAATCTTCTGATACAGAAAAAGAACCACCATTATATAACACCATATGGGACTTGGTAAGTCGTCACTCGAAAACGAAAAACTTTCTTCAGATGAATTTTAAAATGTTGCTACGAGCAAGCATTGCCTATGCTACTTTATTAATGTTGGTTTCATCGTACGATGTTCTTTTTGCTTCTGGTTCTTCTTTTCTCTAACTCATAAAAAACAGCATTTGCAAGTAGTAGGTGCAGAACAAGAAGTAGAGGCACTTTTGAAATGGAAATCAACCCTTATCAACAAAAATCATTCTCTCCTCTCTTCATGGAAGATGAACTCTACTGCGATTACAACGAGTCCATGCAAGTGGTATGGAATCACTTGTAATAATGGAGGAAGTGTGGTGGAATTAAAATTAACAGCTTTAGGATTACAAGGTACGCTTCATAGTTTCAACTTCACATCTCGAATTAGTAACCTTCCAAAGCTCACCCACCTTGATCTTTCCATGAATAAGCTTTCTGGACATATTCCACCAGAAATAGGTTCTCTTACAAGGCTGTCATATTTAGACCTTTCTCAAAATCAGATTAGTGGATTTATCCCTCAAGAAGTTGGCGATATATATTCTCTCACTCAGCTAGGGTTGTCCGAAAACAATCTGGTTGGTTCAATCCCTGCTTCTTTAACCAATTTGACTAGCCTTGACATTCTTTTCCTATATGATAACCAACTTACTGGTATCATTCCTCAAGATATAGGAAATCTAAGTTCTCTGGCCCAATTGAATTTGGGGGGAAACAATCTCATTGGCCCCATCCCTACTTCTATGTGCCACTTGGTCAACCTCGTCGGTATAGCAGTTTTTGAAAATCAACTAACTGGTTCCATACCTCAAGACATTGGAAATCTAGGATCTTTAAGTTTCTTACTTATGTCCCAGAACAAACTCACTGGTTCAATCCCTGCTTCTGTGGGTAATTTGAGCAATTTAATTGCATTAACTATCTCACAAAATCAACTATCTGGATCAATCCTTGCGTCGGTGGGTAACTTGAGAAATTTGAATTTACTATATCTTTTTCAGAATGATTTACATGGTTCATTACCAATTGGAATCAGCAATCTAACACTGTTGAAACGATTGTCTTTGGGTTATAACAAATTTTCTGGTTATTTACCTCAAAATATATGTCAAAGTGGAATACTTGAAACATTGAAGATACATAATAACCATTTCACTGGTCGTATACCAAGAAGCCTTAGAAATTGCACCAGCCTTACAAGTCTCTCTTGGAAATAATGATCTTGCAGATAATTTAACCGAGGCGTTTCACGTGTATCCATATCTAGATAGGTTTACAGTGCGAAACAATATGATGTATGGTGAACTCTCAAAAGACTGGGGGGATTGTCAAAATTTGACAGCCCTATCATTCAGAGGGAACAAAATCACCGGTAAAATACCATCTGAAATGGGGAAGTTGAAGATTTTAAAGGGTACTTTATCTTGATTCAAATAATTTAGTAGGAGCAGTTCCAAAAGAGTTGTTGAAACTGTCCTCGTTAGTTGATTTACGTTTGAGCAATAACCAGCTCTCCGGTAGGGTTGCCTTCCGAAATTGGATTGTTATCCAACCTGCAATATCTTGATTTATCAGCCAATAAACTCATCGGATCAATACCCAAGCAACTAGGGAGTGTTCAAATTTACTATCATTGAATTTGAGCAGAAAACAACTTTAATGAAAGCATCCCACCTCAGATCGGTAACTTGGATTCGTTACAGATTTTGCTAGATCTTAGCTACAATGAGCTGAGTGGAAAAAGATACCGTCAGATTTTGGTAAATTAAACAAACTGGAACGTTTAAATTTATCCCACAACAGATTTTCCGGCTCGATTCCATCTTCATTTGATCTATTGCTTAGCTTGTCCATTGTTGATGTTTCGTACAATGAATTGAGTGGTCCTCTTCCAAACACCAAGGCATTTAAGGATGCTCCTGTTGATGCATTGAAGAGCAACAAAGGACTGTGTAGTAATAGCTCGAGAGGTTTAAAACCATGTAATACTAATTCTCCAATAGAAGTTGAAGAAGATGTTAAAGAAAATGCAAATGAGAGAATATTGTTTTACGGTGTTATTGCTTTGGGGTTCGGAGTTGGATTTTGGGGTTTGTTCTTGGTTCTGCTTCTCAAAAAAGAGAAATGGTGGTTTGGTTATTGGAGAATCATCGATTCCATTGTGATAAGAATAATTAGTTGTACTCACAAAAAAGGATTGTAATAATGTAAAAGCACCTATGTTTTTTCTCTTGTACTCGTATTAGTGACTTTTGTATTCAAATGGGAATAATAAAACATTAGTACATGATGTACTTCTAAAAATGCTTTGAGTATTAAGTTCTTGTTCCTGGAGGAAATAATCAAAGAGACTCTCTGATAAGGTCCTTAGTCCCACATCACCTAATCCAAGGTTAAGTGGGGTGTTTAAAGGGCTCACGGGCACCCTTAACTCATAGACCGACTTTTGGGATAAGTTCTACCCATGGGTTCTTATCAGTGGTATCAGAGATTATAGTTCATCCAAACTAAGTCTCCGAGAGTATTTCCACCAAGATAAACTGATTGATGGTAATTTTCCATTTTTTACCGATATCACTCATGGACGAGCTTGTAAACCAATTTATATTTCGATGTCACGATCTTAGCAAGTATTATCGTCCAAATCTAAGTTTACGCGGAGTATCTCTACCAAGATAAATTGATTGATGGTAATTTTCTATTTTTACCGATGTCACTCTTGGACGAGCTTCTAAACCAATTTTTATTTATTTCCATCATGCCACAAGCCCGCTCCACCGAAGACAGCCCTATAGGCTAGTTTAAGGTGGGTGGTAGGTGGGTTAAGCCATCAGGTCAGTGTCGATAGAGTGGTCTTGTGTATGGGCATAGTGTCTAGCCAATGTGGACGTTGGTTTGGAAGAGTAAATTAGTGTTTGGGTCCTAGATTTTGGTATAGTAGAGGATTTGTGTCCTAAGTTTGTCCAATTTAGGATTTGGTTTGGAAGAGTAAATTAGTGTTTGGGTCCTAGATTTTGGTATAATAGAGGATTTAGGTCCTAAGTTTGTCCAATTTAGGATTTGGGTCGCTAGGTATATAGTCAAGCTGTTAACTTCCGTTATTTTTATTATTAACAAGTTTGCCACTTCCTAACTCCGTCCAAAATTTGAATTCAACGATCTCGATCGAAGGACTTAGAACGTCACAAAGAAAAACCCTAACTTTTTAACCTATGGATACGTAAGAGGAGAATCAGATCCTCACGATGGACAGAAGAATCCGATGTCTTCCTTATCATCATAGTCAAGGCGGTGGTGGTTAGCACTAATGGGGGTGGTTGGAGTAACAATTTTTATAGTCCTCTAGATTAGTAGCTCAACTGCATAAAGATCTGAATGACTGGAATATAAATTCAATGAAAACTAGAAGTAGTCTAGTAAACTCAAGGCATACTAGGAATGTGAATACTTGGCAGTTTCTTGATAATGGATATCATAAGATTAACTTTGATGCATCTTTTGTGAAACAAACCAAACATATGGAAATTGGACTAATGATGTTTTCTGATACAGGCCAATGTGGAGGGGTGCAATCAATTGCTGGGATAGCACAAGATGAGGAACAAGTTGAAGCTCTAGCAGCTCTGAAGGCTATAAAGTGGGCAAAAGCTTTGGCTGTGGAAAAGTTACATTTGGAAGGAGACTGTCTAAATGTAGTCAATGCTATCAATGGTAGAGTAAGAACTGTCCGATGGAAAAATAATAATATAGTTCAAGATTGTAGGTCTTTATTAGCCAGTTTTACAGATTGGAAATGCACATTTGTGCATAGAGAGTCTAATGAGGTGGAAATAGTTTAGCTAAAAAAGTTAGAATTTCTAGGATGGATCATTGCTGGTACTCAGTTTTTCCAAATTGGTTGAAATCTCTACTAAGAGATGAACTGAATTGGATAATAGTGTGTTCTCTTTTTATCCTGTAATTGGCTAGTTATTATGAAGCTCAGAGAATCTCGACCGCTTAGAATATTTAATGAGTGGTGAACATTGTAAATAGTTAACTAACTGAACTTATTTGTTTGACAAAAATTAATAATTGACTTAGTTTGACTAACTGGTCAACGACCCAAATACTAAAATGGACAAACTTAGGACCCAAATCCTCTACAATACTAAAATTTAGGACCCAAATCCTCTACTATACCCTAATTTAGGAAGCGTGGTGGAATGATAAGGTCCTTAGTCCCACGTCATCTAATTCAAGGTTAAGTGGGGTGTTTAAAGGGCTCATGGGCACCCTTATAACTCATAAACCGTTTTTTGGATAAGTTCTACCCATGGATTCTTATCACTCTCTTAGCTTGAATCTGAAATTAATATTGCTTGGTGTGCCCTTAGTGAAATCACATTGTAAATGGGTCTTCTGAAATTAATATCGCTTGGTGTGCCCTTAGTGAAATCACTTTGTAAATGGGTCTTCATTGCACTAATTAAACATATTGTTCTTGGCCAATTAGCAGTGAGTTGGATGCCTAAGTAATATAATCCTACATGGGTTATCAGCAAAAAAACAACAACATATTGTTCTTGTTTTCAGGATGGTAGTTGGATTTTTAGCACTAACTCCACGTTGTGATGGTTATCTGGCCTTAGTACTGATCGCGTATCCATATGCATCACTCTATTGTTGTCATGGGATGTAACTATATTATAACCCTTTACAGGGTCAGAAGGGATAACACATGCACCGAAAATACATTTTTTGATTTGGTCGGGAGGACTTGGAAGTAAGGTTCTTTCTTCTTCATCGTATGAGGCTGCCTCCAACATGCAAAGTTTTTCCCTGCTGCAACGTCTTCCATGTAAACCTTCTGGATATGGTTGTTTCACGTAGCCTTTTCTTGAGAGCTTTTCGTCTATGCATTTCAAGTCTTTTCCATAAATCCTCAATCACATCTGCAACAAGTATATATTCACATTAGTAAGGATCAATCAACGGCATCACCCAACTAATTGTAACAAATTTATTCACAAGTTAACCTAAATACAAACTGTTATTCAAATAATTAAAGTACCTAAAGTTAAACCCTTTTCCAAATCTGAAATGTCACGTTTTAGATGGGATATATAAATAGTAATGGGATTTACATCTTCCAACACCTCAAATACTTTGTCCGAAAGCCTTGTTACTTCCTCCTCCAACGCCTACAAAAAAAGCAGCTAATTAAGTGATTCTTCTAAAAATTGAAGTGTAAGAAAAAACAAATAGATCTAAAGCTCTTACCATGTACTGATCTATTGTGGCTTGAGTTATAGGCTTATCATCCATAAATTTGGGATCTTCATCACCATCGCTATCTTGGTACTTGGACATATCAGCTCCTAGCCTTTGGAGATAAGCAACTACACCACCTATTTCTGTTTTAGCACCCAGTAGGCGTTCCTTATCATTATCATATACATCCTCATCTTCATCCTCATCCTCCTCATCCTCATCCTCATCCTCATCATCTTCATCATCATCTTCGTCATCTTTGTCATTGTTTTCTAAGTTTTGCAGCATCCAGTTCTTAATATCTTCTGGGAGGAGCTGGGCGTTGGGAGGTTCTAAAAAGCTTGACATTGCAGCTCTCATCTGTTTCAAGAAGCAAACGAAATTCAAAGGGTCATTCAAGACCAAATGTTTATGTTTTTAAATGACCAGTATTGACAACATTAGACCAATTTAAAAGAAATAACATATGGAAGTATTTAGAACCTTCAGTAGTCGTATCTTTGCTCTCAATTTCTGGTAAATTGCATCCTGATAAGTACGTTCGTTTTCAAATTCGAGATCGACCAGTACGGACTCAAATTCCTGGAAAAAGAAACACAAGTCATCATCAGTAATTTTAATTTATATGTGTACTATATACAGACTATACAGCATCGGTGGTCGTGGTAAGAACATGCAGTTACTTACTTTAAGGATTTTCAAGTCTTCAAATGCATCCAGACGTAGAACATCGGTACCAAAAGATGGATAAAGTCGTAAAATTACATTGACGCATGTATCTTTGTGAAAGCTTAGTAGGGTGTTAATCTTCTCATCCTCTGAAAAATTTGTCGGATTATTCAAAATATCCCTCATACGCTCTCTGCAAAAATTAAAAACGACGCAAACACAAGATATAACAAAATTTAGAGCTCGGATACCTTATTTATAAATAGAGGTAAAGGGTTATTAACAACACTAATCAATTAAGGGAAGTTAGGAAAGCCAAACTAGATTCAAGATATTACCTGTTAGCATCAGAATATTTATAGTCTTCCTTCTTAGTGATCTTTATAAAATTAAACATCCTAAAGTAAGAAAGTAGGGAAGGGATATATTAGTTAGAACAAACATGAATCAAACAAAATTATTATTCTATTATAAACAAAATGGTAAGAATGATGAACAATTCTAGAATGATTGATACCTTAGAGCTTTCTGGTGGAACTTATCTGCCGAGGTACACCTCATGTTAGACTCACAGTTGGTTTTTCTCTCTCAAAAAGAAAAAAGAGTTGAAACGGAATGAATTGGGAAATAGGGTTTGTTTAGGTAGATCGATATTAAAAAAAGTAGAAAAGAGAATTATTAGTTGAACGAATTGATCTCTATTTTATAAAAAAAAAAAAAAAAAAAAAAAACTATCTTCTTCCCGTCTTTATAACCAAACTTCTCTCTGCTCCATCGATCTGTATTTATAGCCATAATAACACCATCAACCACACTTTCCTAATTTAACATCTTACGCCATTAAGAAACCAAACCAGGTTTGGAAATTTTTGTTACATCGCCACCACGCACGTCTCCAGATCCTCTATGCCCGTAACCCCCACCAATGACAGAGGCACACTTGTCATATGAATTTTAATCTTGCTCTAACAGGGTGCGAATTCGTGCACACTCCTTAACGAGTGTATATTTCACATTTCAATCTTTATTTGTTGTTTGAAAAACATAAGTTGTACAAAGAGCTAAATCCTCTTCTTGAGTATAATATGGACCAAGAACTTCGGGAACCATTTATTTGTGAATCTTTTTCAATAGATTTTGAGATTGGGATTTTGAGATTGAAATATTAAATTTTAAGTAAAATTATAAGAAGTTGTGGTTGTAGAAGGTGTGATTTTGAAGTTGAAATCGGTTCAATATATATGAGTGGATTGAGAGATGTTGATGGGAACTAGACGTTGCCGCACAACCAAGGACACTCGTCCTATTGTGGGACGAGACTTGTCTCAATATAAGCAAAGCGTCGCCCTATATGTGGTTAAAGAGCTAAGCCGATGCGCTCGTCTAAGGTTAAGTGATGGACAAACCTTTTTATTTGAGTGTTTGTCCGTCCATTTTAAGCATTTGCCGTATGACACTTTTTTTGTTTTCTTCTAACTCACAGGACTCGTCTGTATCTCACTTAGTGGCGAAGAACGAGCGCTTCCCCCTTTCTGACTAACGGAATCACGTGAACTGTCAAATGAGAAAGCCTTTATCGCCTGGATCTGACTGAAATTACCTGACTCATCTGGATCTGACTCAATATGTTTTTTTTTTTGGATTCAAATATAACTCATTTGACTCAAAAATATGAGTCAATGGTTTATTCCCATGAGTCAGGGGTATTTTATTACCTACCTCGCTCAAACAGGTCCGAGTTAGGGGTTAGGTATGACTCAGATCACGAGTCAGATCTGACTAAAAGAAATGGTTTGGCATCTGACTAAAAAAAATGGGCTGACATCGAACTCGGGTCGAGTCATATTCAGAACCTGAGTCAGCATAGAACAAACATACTCCGACTATAGATATATAACAAAAAATGTGTAAGTTTGGCGGTCCCATTGGAATTGCTCTAACTAATCCGATATATGGTAATTTCTATTCCTGCATATAAGGTTGGTTCCTATTGAGGAGGCAAAGCCTCAAGTTTGCCACTTTTTCACCCACTATGGGCATGGAAAAGTGGAAAATTTTGCCACTTATCCAAGCCTGGTCGAGTCTCTACCGAGCGGTGAAGACTCGATCGCTCGGTGTAATCTACACGGAACGGTCAATTGTCGACCACTCGTTGCATATTATCCAACGATCATATAGTCATCACCCAATAAATACAATATCCAATTACATTTCAAATTATACCATTTCTTCAATCTTTATTCTATTACTCCAAAAATTCAATACTTCATATCACAAATTCATTATGTCAGTTCGGGGACACATATTTACCTATATTCTTCTTTCACAAAATCAGGAAAATGGTGCACAACAACAAAAACTTACTGTATGCCAATAATATTCTTGAAACTCAATAACTGAGATGCAAATTCTTTGTGTCATCCCTTCAAGTGATCAACAAGGATGTGATCTTGTTTGTTGATGTGCTTATTGAAGGTAATCGAAATCGAGTAAAAGGTCAAACCAAATTTGATATGGAGCAAATGTGTCGGGTTGAATGGCGCAACAAAGTGGGAAAATATTTTTAATTTGATGGTTATTATTAAATCTTGAGAATGTTGCCCAAATATAATGCACTAGATAAAAACATATAAACTAGATATTCATAATTTACGATAAAAACTTTAGAAAGAAAAAGAAAAATTATGGACAATGTTCTTCATCTTGTTTACCTTCTTCAAGATGAAAATCTTCTTCATAACTTATAATAGAATACATGCTTAAAAAAAAAATTCCATCTGCATTTCACCAAACTTCCAATTAATGCGCTCACAAATGGAATTTTTTTTTGTTTAATTTATCTTCTTCATTGCCTTCAAATTTTCCTTGCCTTGAACTTTTCTTTATCTTTTCTTAGTTGCAGATTTGATTTGGTTAATATCCAAAACTTATAGAGTTCTTTGGTTTTTAAATATTTCTTTATACCTGTCACATATCTTATTAACAACGACTTCAAGCACCACTTCTGAAGAATCAAGTTGGGTAGCCAAGTCTAGTTGGGATTCAAATTCCGCCGTTTGAATTATTTTGGAAGAAAAGATAAAATTTGGGTAAAAATTTTGGTGTGAATTTTCTGTTTGACATTCATATTTTTATAGTGATAGAGAATGAGCCGTTTGGAGGTGCCACCAAAGGATAAAGACTCAATCGGTTAACTACTTTTCCATAATGGCTCGGCCAGCTGGCATGGCGTATGAGTGGTTATCCACCCCCGTAGGAGTCGTCCTGAGTATTATAAACCAAAGTATTGCTACACGCACCAAGTCTAGTACTTCAAATTAACATTGACCACTGTTGACTATGTTTGACTAAACCAGCAAGACAAAAATTTACCCAGTACAGTATTACTTTTATTACAGGAATTTAGTACCACAGGTCCTCAGTGTTTTAACCTTAGATTCAAGGTTCAAACCTCACCACTATCCCTTTTACGAAAATAAAACAAGCATCATGCATTAACCGACCCACTTAAAAATCAATGTAATGAGAATGAAAATCCACATACTTGTTACATATTCAAGCGTATGACCAGTCGATCTTCTCGTGCGGATTGTGAAAGATTTGCGTGATCTGTTAAATATCTCTGTATAGGTGAAGATGCCGAATAAACCGATGAACCAAGCTTCAGCGTACAAGGCAAATGGCGTATACCGCACATTGTTTCTGAAAAAAGGTGGAGTCATGGTTTTGTAAAGTGACATGTAACCTATAATAATACATCCGATCGAGATTGCCATCAGTGATGCAAGAAAACGGACATGAGGAATAGGCTGATCAAGGATGAGCATGGTTGTAACTAAAAGGACGATGGATAGAGACAGTAGAAGTGCCAGTGCATTAGAGCTCACATATACCTGGTAACTAACTGGGTTTGTATATGCCAAGATAGGAGTTCCTGCATAACGTATCAAATAAGGGGAAAAGCTTCCATCACCTCCAATACTACGATTGTATTCGGAGAAGACTTTCCTCCACTTATCCTCATCCAACACAATACCTGGTGCTGTCGGAGACGTATAGGAATATGAATCATCATTCAACGTAATGTCTGAAAGAGCCTTGATAAAATGAGCGGTGTTATTTTTGCCGGTTGTAATATTATCTGTAGCTGTTGTCTGTTCCAGCAGGTTTTGTAGGTAAGAACTAAAATGATCAGACATAGTGGTGTCAATCACGGAATTCAGATAATATGTAAATAGAACAGGGTCAATCGTCGAATCAACCTCTGAGTCCTCCTGAAAAACACCTCCAGGTGGACTAACAGTTGCTTGAAAGGCGATGCCTGCTATCAGTACTGCAACGACCATTAGCATATTCACCCTCTCATGCATCCATTGGTTATCTGACGATGTCTTTCGCTCAATTCTTTCTCGAATATAACCGAAGCAAGAGATTTCAAGTTCAACCATTTCACGTTTTGCTAACATCTGTATGTCATCCATTTCATTTTCAGCTAGCATCTGTAGGGCTCTGAGATTATCCTTGTTTAAGGCATTTATTTCCACTCCGGTATAATCATTCTCCAGTAAATAATCTATCACCTGTAAACAAACAAACACAAAAATTGTAATTATAATCTGAACTTGCAGATGGTTTATTTTTTGCTGACTCAATGTCTGGATCTGACTCGGGCGCTGATTCGGCAGGAGTTAGGCTGTTTGATTTTTAGTTTGAGTCAGATCTGACTCGTTACCTGACTCAGACTTAATCAATGAATCGGACCCGTTTGAGCAGAGGAATAAAATACTCTGACTCATCACTCATGAGATCAAGCCACTAACTAGTATGTTTTTGAGCCAGTTGAGCCGAAATGTAAAAAACAAACACATTGAGTTAGATCCAGATGAAATCAGGTGATTCCTATCAGATTCTAACGAGTCGGATCGGAAACAAGAAAAACAAACGTGATGCTAGTTATACCTTCAGCTGCTTTGTTTTTGCTGCCAGGTGCAAGATTGTGTTCCCATCAATGTCCTTGGAGTTTACAGAAGTAGCGTTCAGGTTCGTAGTAGCATCACTTGGTGAACGCGACAAGTACTCAACCAACTTCTTTAGGGCCTTAAAAGTGTGATGTTTAACACATAAGTGTAGTATTGTTTCTCTCCGATCCATCATAACTTGATAAATGGCTTCAGGTTTTCTAAGAAGCAACATTCCCATGACTTCAACATTATTTCTCATGGCTGCTAGATGTAGAGGTGTTCGTCCATCTTGATCTGGAACTGTGCAAGCATCAACGCTTGCATTTAACAGCAATCTCACCATATCAACATTACCTCTTACGGAAGCCAAATGAAGAGGTGTAAATCCTTGCGAATCTTTCACATCCGCCGGATGTTGTTCATCATGTAGCGTCAACCGCAAAATTTCTTCTGCAAATTTGACATGGCCAAGCATAGCTGCAATATGTAGAGGAGTTCTGCGGAAACTAGTAAATTTTGCATCATGAAGACGAAGGTTTGGATTTGCATCAAGTATGATGGTGAGGGATTTGACATCGCCTTTTCGTGCTGCCAAATAAATCTTCTCCATTCCCTTTCTCTCTGTATACGTTATAAACTGATTGATGTGCACACCATAGTCCTAAAATCATAAGTATGATAGTGGTGAGTCTTACCTAGTAGCTTGCACCCTCTAGTCCACTATATAAGGATGGACACTTTTACCAAACCTACCATTAAAAGTCTTGAACTTTTCAACCGAAATTCAACAACGGAAATCCCCCAAAATTGGCACTTTTACACATCACTGGTCGTCACCATTTGTGATGATCAGTTATTCAAGTACCTAATTCTTTATCCTGCCACTATTCATGCAGTATGAGAAAACATTCCTTGGTTGATACGAAGAGCATGGTATGTGTACCCGTAGGAACATGTTAAATGAAACCTTGCAGCATAATCATCTTCCTAGTTTGGAGGTCTTGGTAGTCCTTGTTTTGTCGTACGTCCTTGCTATTTCCCCCTCCAGCTTAATAATGATACATCTGGCGGCCAAATTTACATAATGATAATATGTTGCGAAAGGAAAACAAAATCTCAACGTATGCATGGATAGTCTATCAGGGACGGATGATCCTTGATTAGAAGCAACTCAACAACTTCACCAATATCGATACTGAATATATCATTATTAAAACATGTACATCACGGGCTGCACTGTGAATACTCTTATCTTTTGTTCGAATTAACAGGCAGCAGAAGTAAACAAAATTAATGGAGAGTAGTTGAAAACCTGCTCAGCTCAAAAGCGCCTTGGTCTTTCTCTCTTTAGCCACGGAGACTCGAATTCGTCCGCCATACAGGTCAGTTCCATTTAAGGATGAAAGTGCGTTTTCCATATCCTCGGTTGAGCTGTAAGTGACAAATCCGAAACCCCTCGACCTACCAGTTTCCCTGTCATACACAACTCTAGCCTCCAATACTTTTCCGTGCTTACTGAATAAAGTCTCAAGTGCCTGATGATTGACATTCCATGAAAGGTTACCAACGTATAACCTTTTAGACGAATCAGAACCGCCTTCACCACCAACCTGAAACCTTTCCTCGAGCAGAGGTGGTCCATAGTTCACTCTGATAGTTTTACCACCAATTATTAACCCGTTCAGTTTCTGTGCTGCAGCCTTTGCTTCCGCAGCAGAGGACATGGTAACAAACCCAAACCCACTGCTTCTTAGAGTTGGATTATCACAGAAGCAACTAACCATCTGAACATTTCCAGCTGTTAGAAGCAACTCAACAACTTCACCAATATCGATATTGAATGGAAGGTTATCAACAAAAAGTCTCAAATCCCAAGATAAATTCCGCTCAAAAGCATCTTCTTCTTCTTCTTCCTCGGATTCCGAGGTAACTGCAACCTTGACAGCCTCCTTCTTTAGGATTCCAAAGCGGAGTCTCAAACCCTCGATGTAATGATTGACTATTCTAATCAATTTCAAACAGCTGCTGATCCGTTCTTGATACTTTGTCATGTTCAGAAAAATAACTTGTAATACACCTTGGATAACCTTGAGCTGGAAATCATGGAACTGTGTTGCTGTTAGGTTCTTGGGCTGTTGAGCAGGAAGATCATCAAAAGTTTTTGGTAACTTGTTCTTCAATGTTTCTGTCAGATATACCGGTACCCGGAGTATTTGAGCAAGCTGTTCTGCATTGTAGCTAGCCAGTAATGCCCTGAGTACTTGAGCTTGTGGATTATAACTAGCTACCATCTCCCTGCGCTTTGCTTCTTGCAAGTAAGTCCTAATCAACGTGCGATGACAACCAGAAAGATCTGCAAACGTGCGCATTTTTGTAATGCCTGGAACCTTCTTTGCCAACTCTACGCTGAGAAACATTTGTTCTTCTGATAAATACTTTGTTTCTGCATATGAAACCCCTAGCTCACGGACCAGTTTGGAAGACAACTTGTTCATTGAAGTCAATTCCTTTTGGAATTCTCCGCGGTTTTCATCTGTTATCTCCAAGGAATAAATCTGACATGATGCGGATGTGATTGAATCAGCATCTGGGTATTTCGTGTGCTTCTAATGTCGGCTCTCCAGCTTTGCTATCAGGAAATATGTATCCAGCACTAAAAGGAGGAACACATGAGATATCACTTGAAGACGAAGCAGCAGCAGCAGCCATAACTTCTCTCATCTTGCTTAAGAAGTTACAACCTTGACTTTAGGTCGAGTTTTAACCGCGGTAAACCGAAGATATAAGGTATGGAGAAGAATATTTTTAGGGTTTCCTTAAATTAGCGTGGAAAGAACGTCGGTCTGAAAGAATCCCTAAAAAGGATAATTCTAAGTTTCCTTAATTTGACATGGTTAGCATGCATATACATTGTGCATTGGTATCCGTGTCCAATACGAATTATATTACGTCACCGTCCAGGCGGCCGGCCAAAGTTTTTATCGGTGATGATTCTTAGAGAGGGCTGGTCAGCGTGGTAAGTTTAACGAAGTGTTATTTGAAAAGTGCTGCTCGAAACCAAGGGCTAAAGTTCGATGGCATCTGAACGGCAAAATATATATCCTACGGGAGCACAAGTGAAAAAATGCAATTTTTAAGTTAGTTGAATACAAGTAGAACTAATCATATATCCTCAGGGAAAACTGGAATACAAGTAGAACTAATCATATGTCCCTGATCTAAACCGTCTGGATCTTGTTGAGCTTTGCCTTTCCTTAAACGACCATTCACCACACTTTCCAAAGTTTCAACGTTATTTTTTACACTGCTTAGATACCGATCGTAGGGATGCGCATCTTCAGACAGCTGAATCAAATCGTCGTGCCTCCTTGTTATTTCCTCCTCCAACAACATGTATTCATCTATTGTGGCTCGAGTAGGCTGAAAATTGAGATATTGATTACCGTCATCACTATCTTGGTACTTGGACGTATCAACTCCTAGCTCTTGGAGTTGAGCAAGTCTATTACTTGTTCCACTTTTCAGACCCTCTAGGCGCTCCTCATCATTATCACAGACATCATAACTATAATCATTACATCCCAATGTTCGCAGCATCCAGTTCTTAATATCCTCTGGGAGGGCGGCGGCGTCAGAAGATTTTAAATATACCGACATAGAAACTCTCATCTGCATCTGCTGTTTTCTGGCTCTTAAATGCAGGAAAGCATGCTCAGAATAAGTTTTCTGGACTTCAAGTTTGAGAGCAAGCAGTACAGGCTCAAATCCTTTAAGGATTTCCAAGTCCTCAAGCGCATCACGATATTCATCCCTAGTGGATGGATAGAGTCGTAACATTATATTGGCGCATGTATCTTTGTGAAAGCTTAGTAGGGTGTTTATCTTTTCCTCCTCGGAAAAACTTGTAGGATTCTTCATAATATCCCTCATACGATCCCTGTTAGCATCAGTATATTCATAGTCTTTCCGGGGACAGCCAAGGTTATCACTGATCTCCATAAAATCGTTAGACATCCTGAAGGATCTCCGGTTAAACTTTTCGATAGACATCACCCTTTTAGGTTTAGGTTTCTGATTGATGTTTGGTGTGTTCATGATTTAATCGGTTTTTCTAAATAAAATCTAGAGAGCGATAACCAGAAGAAGTTAACGCAGAGAGAATATCTCAGCAAAGAGAGTTATAGTATGTGTGTATGGTATGGCACCGCATCCTCTTATATATATATTTGTACTTTCCTAAACTGGATTATTTTTTTTTTAAAGGAAACTAGATTTGTGGCCATTGATCTGATTACGTACATCTAACCGTATAAATTACCAGCCCTAAAATTCTAAAATTGCTGATATGGCTAGGCTCAAGCCAACCCGAGACTTAAACGTTGTAATTGGAGTGGAGAAGAGAAAGATGCAGTAGTGTCGTCCGGGTTCAGTTTTATATTTGATCTCAAATTGGTGATTACATGTACACCTCAGCTAAATTATTTATTTCTTAAAGCATTTCGTTTTAATGCTGGTAATTCATGTCGGGGATGGTGGACGCTAGTGTTATATATAAATTCTTCCTTTGGTGATTACGCTAGTGTTATCTATAAGCCCGGGCCTGACGGGTTCCCGCCTAATTTCTTTAAGCAAAACTGGGACATAATTGGTCTGGATCTTACAAATATGGTTCAAACCTTCTTTATCTCTGGAAACATTTCTAATGAAATGAATGCCTCATTCATTTCTTTGATACCAAAAACTATGAACCCAACTACGGCGGCAGAGTTCCGACCAATTGCTCTGGCCAACACAACTTATAAACTAATTTCTAAATTGATGGCAGTTAGGATGAAAGGGCTATTGAGTAAAATGATATCGCCTTATCAATCTGCCTTCATTCCAGGAGGGCAGATTTCTAAAAACATCACGATTGCTCATGAAATTATTCATAAAATGAAAAAATCAAAATCAAAAAAGAGATTCATGGGACTAAAAATAGATATGTCAAAAGCATTCGATAGAGTCGAATGGAATTTTTTAATACAAATAATGATCAGGTTTGGCTTCAATGAGAAATGGTGTAACTTAGTACACCAAAGAAATCCCTTTTAAGTTTTTAGGGTATAGTTTTTGGCACATCTAAGATTATATTAAGTCAATTCAACCTCCGTAGGAGGTTGGGTTGACGTTTTCCCGCATCAAGAATATACTAGTTCATTTTCATTATCCAAAAAAGTACTAGTTCATTTTCATTATCCACTTAAGAGAACCGCTTAGGGGTATTTGTGAAGTTCTTAGAGGTATTTGTGAAGACCTTAAAAAGAGGGGTATTTAATTAATGTTCCCATTCTAAAATTGCTGATATGGCTAGGCTCAAGCCAACCCGAGACTTAAACGTTGTAATTGCAGTGGAGAAAAGAAAGATGCAGTAGTGTCGTGGTGGTTCAGTTTTATATTTGATCTTAAATTGGTGATTACATGTACACTTCAGCTTATTTATTTATTTCTTAAAGCATTTCGTTTTAATGCTGGTAATTCATGTCTGGGATGCCTCTCGGTGATACACGTTAGTCTTATAAATTCTTCCTTTGATATTAAATTACCAGGACTTGATTCTTTGCAGTACTTGGTATTATTTCAAAAAATGGCAAAAATTCACAATCTTTAGGTACGAAATAGGTTTCGGAAGCTTCGGTTGTCTATATGTGTTTGCTGATACATAAGCATCTATGATTAGTATACTATATTGAACCGGTTTTTCTCTGTCAGGGAAAAAAAAAAAGGTTTGGTGATTCTAAATAAAAAAGTCTAGATTACCCAAAACTGAAATTGACTCAGAGAATTACACAAAATTGAAACCGACTCCAGAAAATTAGTATCTGTGTATTCTATGGCACCTCATCCTCATATATATATAAGAGCTAGAAAACACTTTTTTCGGTTTCCGGACAAGAGCACCGGGCAGAGAACATTGGTGAAAATATAGGTTTGTCTTCCATCCTTTCATCTTGAACCCGTAATGAATTTACCTTAATTTTCTCCACCATCTACATATAGAAGGCTTCCATACAAATTTACCTCTTCTGATCTGCGCATTAACGGAATTTGTGAGACTTGTATATGGAACTTTATATTCATTATTTCCTTCTGATTCACAAGTAATTGGAGTATTTTCCTATTTTACACAGACATAATGTGACAAGTCATGCAAACAACATTTTCTTGCTACCGGCAAAATATTGATGTAACAAACGAATACCGAGTCAAGATACAGATTCCGAGTAGGCCCTCATTGGTAACAGTCACCGAGAAGACAAGAGCCCAGCTCCATTGTTTTATGACTTACAGTCGAACCTCCATAAATGAATGTTCGATAAATAAATAATCTCGCCAAATGAATAATTGTTTCCGGTCCCGATTTGGGCCAAGGTGATAAATGAATAACCTCGCTTAATGCATTAATGAAAAAAAAATTGGATCCTTAAAGGCCCTGTAGAAATATAAACGAATAATCACTGAATCATATATACAAAATATATATATAAATAAACCAAAATACATAATCAGAAAATTTTACATGAAAATATATGTAGGAATGAACTCAAAAAAATGCATCTATGGTTGATTGTCTTTTTCTTCCACCCAAACCAAAATGCACTGTTTCCTTAATTTTATGCAATGCTTGCACAATTTCTGGAATATTTTTCTCGTGTTGTAGCAAGTAATTTTTTAATGTGACCATCGCTTGAAAAGCATCTTTAGATGACACATTTGGTACGACGCTACTATCATCTAGTTCAGCATCATTAATTCTCATTATTCATTACTGACTCAATAATTTCTTCGTCTGTTAGAGACTCCATAACTACATCATTCTCATTAGGATAGTTCAAAAGATGTTCGACGTCCATCACATTTCTATAACGTAAATTAGAAATGATACCAGTTAATTCAAAAGAAAATGAATGTTAATTGAATTATTGATAAGAATTTTGACCAATATTTCCTAAGTATACTTGTACATTTTCTCCTATACAATTTAACTTCTTAATAGAAAATATTGTCTAAATGAATAAATATTCGTTTATCGATAAATGAATAAAATATTCATTTATCGATAAATAAATAACCTCGCTAAACAAATATTTTTTCTTGGTCCCGAGAGCATTCATTTATCGAGGTTCGACTGTAGATATCTGGAAACCGGTACATACTCATGCTCTCTCATAGCTACAACACAAATATTTTTGGATCATATATATATATATATAGTTGTTGCACCCGTGCAAAGATTACCCAAATACCGTTGTTTTTCAAGCCAAACTGATTTGGTCCAAAATATAATAAATTATGGGTATCGGATCATCGATTAGAGAAAACGAAATCAAAGAACATAAAATGCACAAGGATTAAAGTGGTTCAGCTATAACGCCTACGTCCACTGAGAAACCCCGTTGGGTGAATTAGATAGATCTCCAGACTTATTGTATGGGGATGATTACATTTGCTTTGGTTATTGATAGGATACTAAACCTAGAAAATAAATTAAGGAAGAAAGTATATCTTTGACTAATATAACTAATGTATCTAGAATACAGGATTTACAACTTGACTGATCCTATTTTCTAGTTGGTGACTTGGTTGCTCTTCACTTATCTTGATTCGAGTCTACGGTGATATTTCAACACCCCCCTCAAGTTCGACACGGAGAGGTATGAAGTGTTCAATTGAACGATATATTAAAATGAATCTTTAACATAGACTTCGCGGTTAGAATCTTGTAACACAGTCAGTTGATTCATTCAGATCCTCATTTGAAAAAATGTATCAAATGTGCTACGGAAACGGAAAAATAACCTTATCAACAGCAGCATGTAGTTTTCATTTCCTAATGCCTAATGTTCTCAAAAAAACTTAGCTGAGTGCTTCCTTTGTTGTTGATTCTTCCACAAACCCGCTACCAGAATTGGCAGTTGATGATTTAGTAATTAAACCAGTACAACTAGTAACTAGTTAAGATGAGAAAATTGATTTGAGTATGATCGTAACTCTGATCATCACGATGCAAATCCAATAAATAGAGGAAACAACTTCAAGATGTGAATCCAACAACTTGATGAAGTTCAAACAGCTGACCTCTGCTACAACTATTGGGCTAGAGGCTACCATTTTAGAACAAGAATGTGTAGCGGCTTTAAAGAAGCTTGGAAAGGACCGGACTCCTGGCCCGGATGGTTTTCAGGTGATGATCATTTCCAGATGTTGGCACTTCATGGGGAAAGATATCATGAAGGTGGTGAAGGATTTTAATAGTTGGGGAACTCTTAACTGAATATTGAAAAATATTTTTCTCTCTTTAATTCCAAAAAAAGAAGTAGTAGAGGAAATCAAAGATTTTTGACCCATCGGTCTTATGAATAATGTTTATAAGATGATTTCCAAGGTGCTAGCAGAGAGACTTAAAGTGGTGCTTCCCACCTTGATTTCGGATCAACGGTCGGCTTTTATTAAGGGAAGACAAATTCTAGATTGTGCTTTGGTTGCAAATGAATGTATTGATTCGAGAAAGAAAAGTGGTATACCCGGAGTCATTTGTAAAATTGATTTTGAAAAGGCTTTTGACCACTATCATGGGAATTCGTTGATGAAGTTCTGCAGAAGATGGGGTTTGGGGAACTTTGGCGTAAATGGATACAAGGTTGTATTAATAACGCTCCATTTTATGTCTTAATCAATGGGTCAGCTCACCCAAAGTTCGTTACTGGAAAAGGGCTAACTCAAGGTGATCCCCTTTCCCCGTTCCTGTTCTTGATAGTTTCGGAAGCTATGAATTTGATGCTGCAATTGGGTCATGAACAAGGACACATAGGGTTTTTTGCAATGAACCAGAATGGGTTCACATTGAGTCAAATACAATACGCAGACGACACTTTGGTTTTCTTAGATGACTCACCAGACCAGATGAATTACTTGAGATACTATTTGCTCGGTTTCGAAATGGTTTCAGGTCTGAAAATTAATTTTGCAAAATATGGCCTTTGTGGTGTTGCGGGGGCGAGTAACGTAGACTCCATGGCAGCAATGTAGGGATGCAAGACGAAAATTCTCCCCTCCTCTTATTTGGGTCTCCCTCTGGGCGATTCTTTAACATCAATCAAATGGGAAGCCCTCATCGAAAAGTGCAAAAGTAGACTTTGCTCGTGGAAAAGAACGAGTCTCTCCAAAGAGGGTAAATTAACCCTAATTAAAAGTGTCTTATCCGGCATTCCGATATATATGTGTTGATGGTGGTTTTTAGCTTAGTGTTAAAATCGTAAAACACTAAACCCTAGCAGACAGTGATGTCACAACATTTAAAGTAACAAAACATTTACTAGGCACATTTACTGAAACCTTTAATGCGTCCCTAAATAATTACCGGGGTATCTTTTTCAAATTAGGGTTACGACAAGCCAAACCCTAATTACCTTTGTTCCAATGGCAAATCATGCCACCCACACCGACCTCGCCAAAGCATGCCAACCATGCTAGCCGCACCTCTGTGCCAATGGCAAATCATGCCACCCACACCGACCGCGCCAACCATGCTAGCCGTACCTCTGTGCCAATGGCAAATCATGCCAGCCACACCGACCGCGCCAAAGCATGCCAACCATACTTGCCGCACCTCTGTGCCAATGGCAAATCATGCCAGCCACACCGACCGCGCCAAAGCATGCCAACCATGCTAGCCGCACCTCTATGCCAATGGCAAATCATGCCAGCCACACCGACCGCGCCAAAGCATGCCAACCATGCTAGCCGCACCTCGTGCCAATGGCATATCATGCTTGCCACACCGATCGCGCCAAAGCATGCCAACCATGCTAGTCGCACCCTCCGTGTCAATGGAAAATCATGTCGACCACACCGACCGCGCCAAAGCATGCCAACCATGCTAGCCGCACCGTGCCAATGGAAAATCATATCAGCCACACCGACCGCGCCCAAGCATGCCAGCCATGCTATCCGCACCTCCGTGCCAATGGAAAATCATGCCAGCCACACCTACTGCGCCATGCCAAACGCACCTCTCCATGGCCCCATGCAGCGCCACCATACTGTCCTTCACTACGCGGCTATCAAAACGAAGGGGTGCAACAATCAATGGTTGTCCTTCAATCCCAGGAGCAAATCCTGGCCGTCTAAGGTTACCAAATGACCTTGGCCCAAAACCCTTGGCCCCACATGCCAAACCAAAACCGTACCTAGCCCAATCTAGCAGCGCCATGTGCCTGTGGCAAACCGTTGGCCCCACATGCCAAGCCAAAACCGCACCTAGCTAAAGCTATCCACTCCCAAGACAAACCCTTGGCCCCACATGCCAAACCAAAACCGCGCCTAGCCCAAGCTAGCCGCGCCATGCGCCTATGGAAAACCCTTGGCCCCACATGCCAGGCAAAAACCGCACCTAGCCAAAGCTAGCCACGCCCAAGACAAACCCTTGGCCCCGCTTGCCATGCCAAACCGAACCTAGCCAAGCTAGCCGCGCCATGCCAAACGCACTTTGCCTTGGCCCTATCCATGCTAGTCACATCATGCCAAGCCAAACGCCCTTTCCTTGGCCCTAGCCACGCCATACGCCCATGGAAAACCCTTGGCCCCACATGCCAAGCCAAACAAAACATAGCCAGGCTAGCCGCGCCATGCCAAACACACCTTGCCTTGGCCCTAACCATGCTAGTCACATCATGCCAATCCAAACGCCCTTGCCTTGGCCCTAGCCACGCCATACGCTCATGGAAAACCTTTGGCCCCACATGCCAAGCCAAAATCGCACCTAGCCAAAGCTAGCCACGCCCAAGGCGAACCCTTGGCCCTACATGCCAAGTCTAACCCTAGCCGCGCCACCATGCTGTCCTTCCCTATGCGGCTACTAAAACGAAGTCGTGCGACCATAACGGTCGCCATTCAATCCCAGGATCAAATCCTAGCCATCCAAGGTTACCAGACGACACATGGTAACCTTTGGCATGAAACCCTAGTTTGGCCACGCCAAACCGCGCCAAGGCATGCCATGCCAACCTAGCCGCGCCACCATGCTGGCCTTTCCTATGCGACCACTAAAACGAAGGCGTGTAACAATCAACGGTCGCTCTTCAATCCCATGAACAAATCCTAGCCGTCCAAGGTTACCAGACAACGCATGGTAACCTTTGACCCAAAACCCTAGTTTGGCCGCGCCAAACCGCGCCAAGGCATGCGAACTCTGCCGCGCCACCTTGCTGGCCTTCCCAACACGGCTATCAGAAACAGAAGCGTGCAACGATCAACGACTACCTTCCCTCTTAAGATGCAAAATCTCGATCGTCGAAGGTCACCAAGCTAGGAAGTCTCCCAAGCTCGACTTGCCAGGCAACAAGCATGCTACATGTTTTCCACGAAAACATTTGAGACATCAATACATATCACAAAATGGGGGGATCCACTTTGGGTATTGGTTTGGCGGTTTACAGCGTGCGGCGTACACTACGCCCGTCATAAGGAAGTGTAATAAGGATGAAGCGGTTAGTAAATACAAGGAGTAATGGTGAAACACTCTTTTTTATGGAACATCAATTCCATGCGTTAACGGTTACCACCTCCTCCCATTTAGTCACCCATTTTTCCATTCCTTAATGAGATCAGAGTACGTTTCACTTCGACTTGTATTAATAGGTCCTACCGATTTCCACCGAACAACGAGTTCAATCAGGGGAAATACAACACTCAGAAACATTTGCTAGCTTTCCATATGTTAGCTTCCCATTTTCTGATACAAGTCATGAAACCACTACTCTTCCAGAATCAACCTGGCCTCAACAATTTCTTCGCTTCCCTCCCCAAAACCAACCCATTCTCCTCCTTTTTGTGACCGAAGCAAGTCTGGAATGACCATTTCTTGTTTTAGGCCGGATTTGTACAGATTGATCTCTCGAATTTAAAGTAATCCCTTGCAGTACATTGTTTAGAGTTTAAATTCGTTTCTCACCCACCCACCCGAAATTACCGAAATCAGCATAAACCGTTTTCACCTTCAAATAAGAGGGAAATCAAGCGAATATTATAAAAACAAATTTCTGTTTCTTGAAAATAAAAAGAAAAAGAATTTAACAAATATTTTTAGCTTCACGTATATGAAGGAATTGGTGAGTTCATGGTTTTAATAATATATCTTTCTGTATTTTTATAGCTGTTGCAACACCTATGTGGAAAAAACTTGAACTATTGCGACATCGTAAAACAATGCGAGGCAAAAACTAATCATTTGCCTCATCTATTCTTAAATGTGGCAAAAGATATGACTTAACGCCACACCTATAATTCAGTGAGGCTAAAATTAACCTCACTATTGCCACATTATTTATGGATGTGTGGCAAAATAGTGTAGCAATAGACCCCTTTTCTTGTAGTGTTCTCTACACTTTGATGATGGCATGTGTTTCATACATGACAACAAAAACAAGAGTCAGGTCATAACTAAAGTGAAAGTGAAAGATAGAAATTTTCTTATGTACTGGAACTGTGTTCACAACATAGCAATGTAAGATAATTTTTATAGGATAATTTTTATCGACGAAACAAAATTGGTTGGTCAGCGCCTTGCTCCAAACATGTTGATGACGTGATTGTACCCAAAAAATATTATTCTCCAATTGCAAAATTTTACCTTCA
This sequence comes from Papaver armeniacum, assembly GCA_023531295.1. Classification (NCBI taxonomy): domain Eukaryota; kingdom Viridiplantae; phylum Streptophyta; class Magnoliopsida; order Ranunculales; family Papaveraceae; genus Papaver; species Papaver armeniacum. The sequence goes on from JAJJWW010006844.1 coordinate 79,309, forward strand.
TGTCGTAGGATATCGAAATACGATCGCAACGAGCCAAAAATCATCCAATTCGGACGTGAGATGAAGAAGATATCAACGAAACAAATTTTTAGACCAAGACCTAGTGGGGTGTACATATCCGCAAGGCAAGAGAAACGGGGCGGAATAATCCGAGGGCTAAGGGATTAAGTTGCGTCGCGTTGCATTGAAACAGGGCTACGGAATTAAGTTGTACCGCGCCGCACCAATTCAGGCCCTCCAATTAATCGACGATTAATCGCCGTACCCGATTAATCGGCCATTTGACCGCCGAGTAATCGCCGATTGCCGCTCGCTGATGGTCGCATTGGCAGTTCGTCACGGGTTCGTCACCATCTGGCCAGTCAGATTTTTTTTTTTTTTTTGAATTTGATTTTGATGTTTTACAGAGCATCGAAAATGGATGTACCAGGAAGCATCAACGGTCTGCATAATCCGAACATCGAAATTTGATGTAACATGAAGCATCGAACTTTTTCTGAGAATTGAATTGGATGTAGCGCAGAACATTGAAGTTCGATATACCACTGAGCATCAACGGTTTACATACGCCGAACATCGAAATTTGATGTAACAAGAAGCATCGAACTTTTTTCTGAGAATTGAATTGGACGTAGCGAGAACATGAAGTTCGATATACCAAAGAGCATCAACGGTTCATATACGTGGCTCATCGGAGTTTGATGTTGAAAGAAGCATCGAAGTTCTCCTAATTGATGGAAGTGGGTGTACAAAACCACTAGAAGTGGGTGAGGGTTTTTAACGTGGGTGAAAGATACCCCAGAAGTGGGTTATCTGGCCGCCGGCTTGGGCCGCCGCTGTCGCCGTTCGCCGCCGCCGCTCGTAATGGCCGCCGGCTTTTTTTTTTTTTTTTTTTTTTTTTAACCTTTCGCAACACATTTCTGGAACTGTGATCTTTGCCTTCGGACCTTTGGTGACAGGTTTCATTTGACTTGTTGTGTTTTCCTTGAAAGCTTCTCGTAATATCCTATGGATTTTTAGCAACGGTTGTGTGGACTGTTGATGTTTCTCCTAGGATTTTCACCATGATTTTCCTTCACTTTTGTGGCCCTTTCTGGAATTTTCTGAGATGTTTTTCTAGAGGTCTTCCCTTGGGTATTCAAGCGCCTTGAGATGTAGACAAATTGACAACTTTGCGATCATGACAGTATTGATTTTGTCATACAGCAAACTTGAACAGGTGGATAATGCGTTATTTGAGAAGCAATTTTTTCGGACATTGGGCTTGAATCATGCTGCGGATCGAACATCCTGACAACAACCTTGGTGATTTTCGCAGTGAGTCAGCTTTGGTGGCTTCCGACTGCGATGCTGAGCTATAGTAATTGTGATTAACTGAACTGGAGCAGCCGCTATCAGTTGGACGGCAGTGATAGAAATCGAAACTGGATCCAGCCATGTTGTGGATCGAATATCCTACAACAGTTTTGATGGTATTTCACTACATCTTTTGCCGTGAACCGAGCGTCCCAGCAACACTATCATCAGATTTTGTAGTGATGCGATTTTCAACGGTATCATGAGTAATAGCTTAAAACAAATCGAAGCGGCGAATCTTGATTGCTGCAATTGCGATCAACTGGACTATAGTATGTGCGATTATATGGTCAGCAGCAGCTGCGATCAGCTGGACTGCGATTGTTATGATCAAACTGGACTGCAGCAGTTGCGATCAACTGGATTGCAGCAGTGATTTTCCAAAACGCTCAAACTACTTTTTCACGGACACGATTTTGAAGCATTTTCTACAACTTTTCTCAATGGGAAAACACGATTTCTTTTCTCGTATATCCTCTTAGTCGGCGCCAATGTTTGTACCCAAAATTACTTTTGGGCACGAAACACGATGAATGGATAGTTTTTGTGAGTATTTTGGGTTAGGGGTCGATTTAAAGAACAAAATGAAAGACGGAAGTTTAACGTGGTTCGGCATAGGTTGCCTACGTCCACGGGCGAATCCCCTTGGGGAGTGATTTTGTATTCATAATAAAATTACATTGTCTATTTTTTCCTCCCCCTCCTGATTTCTGCTCTCTCCTATTTATACAGCTCCATATCTAAATATAAACATAAATTACATTAACTGCTCATTCATGTCTCCATCATCAATTCTGTATGAAACAGCTGGAGTTAATTCTGCATGTATGAAACTGCTGCAATTAGTACCGCATGGCAGAAACTGCTGCATTTAGCACTGCATGGCTGAAACTGTTGCATTTAGTCTTGCATGGCTGAAACTGATGGAATTCAATTCGCAAGAAAAACGACAAGGTAGAGAAATCGGAAGAATTTCTTATTATGAAAAACGTAGTTTACAAATAGGTTTATACGTAGTTTACAAATCTACATATAATAAATATTTTTCGTAACTAACAAAATATGTAACCATATATACAATACACACAATAAATATATATATATATATATATTTCCTTATACAGGGAAAACTTAATTAAATACAAGAAGAACATAGGAACTT
>JAJJWW010006845.1:0-270154 GCA_023531295.1 Papaver armeniacum
CCCAAAACTTCCTCTACTACTTCATTCTACTTCTCTCTCTAAATTATTTCTAAAACCCAACTTATAAATCAACTAATCTAACTAATTTAACTCATCTAATCATTTTAATTAAATTAGTGCTAATCATTGTGGGGGCATTTTAGCCATTTAGAAAATACAAGGTTAAGGGGTGGCTTGGTTTTACTTCATAATGACCATATTTTGTCTTATTGGGTATACCCCAATCTCGGTAGGTTATATAAGTAGAAGGCCTATCCAACTCGTAATCACCATTGTATTCTGATTGATACCAAAGTTTAGTAGCACGGTTTTTAGTTTTTGTTTTTGTTGGAATAATTTTAATATGTAAATTAGCAAACTAAAACTAAAGGAGTTTCATCGATCTAGCTATAGGAATTTTTGGACCTTGGTTTTGTTATCGAACTATACGTACGATAAACCCTAATTCATTTACAATTTATTGCCATTTTTTCATGGGGTTTTGGAATATCAAAGTTTTATAGAGTTTTCCTTACTTTACTCCTGATTATCAAGCTGGGTGGGGTTTGCAAGAATTTATTTGTGAAGAGAAAAAGTAAACAATGAAAATTATGGGATTTTCTTAAAAGGAAACAAGAGGATATGCGTTGTATTAATCATAAAAGTTGGTGGAGAATGGAAGAATTGAAAAAACGTAACGCGTCTTCATGGGAAACTAATGAAGAAGAAGGAGTTGGATCGGCATTCAATCTATTCAAGTTGAATCTACAGGCTATACATAATAACGATGAAAGGTCAATTTTGATTTTTAGGTCAATTCTGCTGACTAACTCACATGGGTTATCATTAATAAAACCGTGGGCTATGTTTAATAAAAGCCTTAAAGTAGGAGATTGAGATGTCACATGCTCACTCGTTAGACAGGGTCTAGTTACAAAGCATGTTTAAAAGTTGGAGATTGAGATGTCACTTGCTCACTTTTTAGAAAGTGTGCACAAAAATTGGATTGATTATAGTTTATTTTTGGTGAAAGATTTTCCCGGCCAATTTTGTAAATTAACTAATTGGTTTGATCTGACCGTAGATTTATGATTTTTCTTCCAAATCAATGATTATGATAATTGAAGCGAAAGTATCATTTTTTCCGAAACGAAAAAAAGTATCACTTTTTCCGAAACAGAACGAAAGTATCACTTTTCCCGAAACGGGATGTGATAGTATCATTTTTCCTTAAACGGGATGTGAAAGTATTATTTTTTCTAAAACGGAAAATTAGTCGATCCATAAACCAAAATATGGTTGCATGATGTGTTATGCATCCTTTGTGGTGGTTTGCATAATGGCTATGCATTCAATTTTCGAGAATTGTGCCTAAAATGATAGTATCATTTTTCTTGAAACAGATGGAGTACATCGTTTTATTAGTTGCAATGGAAAATTAGTTGATGCATAAACCAATATTTTGCTACATAAAGTATTATGTATCCTTTGTGATGGTTTGCATAATGGATATACATTTAATTTTCTAAAATTGTGCCTAAAATATATCTCCGAATTTTTCGTAAAAACTCCAAATTTGATATTGTTGTTTGTACTTATTGCGTAGAGTTTTTTATAACTTTTCTAACGAGATAAAATTTATAAAATTCCAAGGCACGGTTTTTAGATATGTTATATTAAAATTTTGTTTTCCAATTATACCCTTCAAAAGATAAGATACACAAAGAGTTATGTTAATTGGACTAAAAGGGAGGGACATTTTTGGTTTTTCGGCCCTAACCATTTCCAATCTTTTTGTGGTAATTGATCATTTATATTTTACAAAAAAGTGGCCATATAAAGGACCTCCCTCTCGGTCGGCCCAATCAGATGGCCCTATAGCATCTATATCTAGAATCTCGTCCCTCTCCTAATATTACACCCTAAATTAAAGGTCGAATTTAAAATGCCAGGTGCATATATACTTAGAGAGTGTGCACAAAATCGGTTTCTCCGGTAGTTACGTTAGCCGAGTTTATGAAGAGAAAAAACGAAAAAATTTACTCCGTCCTTAACTATATATTTACATATCCTCTCATATCACCGTAGTCCATAAACAGAGATTGTTGGAAAACGATTACTAAAAAATAATTTTTAAATAAATGTATTATTAATTACCTTGATTAAATAACGTTTATTACATTAACTAGTTGGAAGCCTAACAAGCTAAGCTCCAACGACATACTACTACATTAATTGAACAGGTTGCTGTCCCACATTGTGGAGTTTCCACGTTTTAGTTGTTTTAAGAGACTCTATAAGCATTTTAGTCCCACATCGGGGAGTTTTTCTTCTTAAGTTGTATTTGTCAATTATATAAACAAATTCACTACTTTTGTAAAATCTATGGGAAATGAGTTATTTCTTATTGTAGAAGGACCCCTAAGGGAAAATATTTTATAGCCGTTTCTTAAACGTTCGCGATTTTCCTTAACGGTTTTTTCGGAGTTGCCAAGCTCAAGTTGAGCATCTACAACATATGCTAGTAGTAGGTGTAGTAGGGTGTTTTATCCTGGAGATATCCGATTCTGTGAGGGCTATAGCATCACTCTTGAGTGTAGCGGGCCCTAATGTCTTAAGGGCAACGTGTTGAACACGTGACTCACTTTTTTTTCAAAGTTTTGCCTTGTTGCTGTTATGAGATTTGGGGAGCTAGTCCGTTTCATCAAATCGATCACTTCCACTATAAAGGAGCTAAGTATCAATAACTTTTGCTTATTTGATTTTTTCCTTGTTTTTGATTATTGCACCCAACAGAGAATACCTTTCATTCTTGCATTCCCTGAATGGTATACACACAGCTGTCCAATCAAAAAGGAACACACAGCTGTCACACCCCTAGTAGCTGCTCTAATCAGGGTTTGGGCTATATAAACCCGAACCCAATTTTTCATTTCGTTACCCCGAGCGAGATATAAAACAGAATCTTTAGTCGCTCTAGCTGTATATCTACAATTTCTGTTGTTCAGTTTTCCAACACCTATTCCCTGCAATGCCTTATATGGAGGTTGAATTTAAAGCTAAGTGCTCCGCCGAGAAGTTATACACTATGATAACTCGTGATGCACCTGAGATTCCAAAATACGTACCGAAAATGGTCCACAATGTCCAAGTTCTTCCCGGAGATGGTGAAGTTCGTGTAGGAAGCATATTTGTTTGGGAATATGTACAGGGTATGTAAACTCTGTAACTATCTCATCTGACATCCAATTGTTTCCCTGTTGTTTAGTAAATCTGTAATTAATTACTGATTCTTAGCCATGTTTTTTCATGATTAAAGGAGATAAAGCTTCTACCGTCACGGCAAAAGAGAAGGTAATTGCAGTGGACCATAAAAACATGTCACTAACTTACACAGTTTTTGAAGGAGATCTCACAAATGATTTTCCAAGTTTAGATGTCACCCTTAGTATCACTCCAACACAAAGTGATGGGAACTATAAATGCCTTGTCAAGTATTCTGTACAATATGAGAAAGCGAATGAAGATGGCCCTGATCCAACCTACTTGATGAAATTGCTCGAACATTTTGGCAAGTCGTTGGATACCAATTTGTTCAAGGAAGAGTAGAAAAGTTTGATCATCTGCCTGGATGACTATACATCTGCCTGGATGATATATGTTAAGTCATATCTGTTGCAGGAAGCTCTATGTTTGTACTTGATGTTTAAATATAGTAGACATCTAATTTCTAAATAAACATGTATTATGGTTAAGTCATACGGACCATGGTGGTTTTTCCTTCGTAGAGTTCGGTTGTTGAACAGGAAGGAGGAGTTGCGCACTACCTGCTCCCATGGGGATCAGAAATCTTCCCCTTAAAGACCTTGACAAATAAAGCTCCCACGTTAAACGGTGATGAAACCGTCGCTTTTTATTGACCTAGAAAGGTCTTTTCTAATGTAGAAGCTACGGTGAGGACACTTGGCATAACTCTATTGGTTGTAATAATAAAAAATTTGTTACACTCTGTTTACATAAGCTACTTAACTGTTCGTTAGTAATGGTGTTGACAAAAAGTAGCTAAACAATACTTATGTTAGAATTCGTTAGTAATGGTGTTGACAAAAAAGTAGCTAAACAATACTTATGTTAGAATTTGTACTTGAATTATTTAGTTACACCGTATTTACACCTATACTTAATTGTACTTTAATAAGGGTGGACAAAACTTATGTCCAAACCCTTAAATACATAAAAGAAAACAAAAACGTGAAACTCTTAAAAAGGAAATCAGGAATTTGTGCCAAAAAAAGGAATTCTATTCTCAAAGATTTCCATGAAATGGACGATTTTTACACATGGCTACCGTGAGCAATTCAGGGTTGAGCAAGTTGGGAGATGTTTAGCCTTTTTAACCCCTCAGTCCTAGCAGGGCCTATAGGAATATTTGTAAAATTAGTGACATGAGAAATTTTGATTTTCATCGATTGGTGCAATGTCGGCAACAGTAGAAAACTGCTCGATAATTAAAGCATTCATTTGTTTAAAGGTCAGCGATTCCAGCTTAGCATTATAATTTGTACATGTTAATTGATTATTAACTAAAACGTAAAATCTTGATAAAACATGTTGCATATGATGCCTTGGGAGGTTAGTTTCACTAAACTGAACTGATATCCACTTCTAAAGGATACATTATTTTACAATACCTTTATTTTGGCACTTCTTGTTTGCATTTCCACCTAGAAAACACACACAACTATCATTGGAGAAGCTCTAAGTATGGGAAATATGGCATAAGAGCTTGTGCTTCAATTAATTTTTAAAATAAAATTCAGTAAAAATAAAAATAAATAAACTTTGGAGAAAATATAACCTTAATGGCGTGGGGAGGAATGTGCACCCCGGTTAACTAGGGGGTGCACATAGTTGCACTCGATAATTTTGCACCCACATGGTTTAAGAAAATAGTCTTTTCTTTTTTCTTATTTTAGGTTCCGTTTATAACCACTAAACAGTCTTTACTACAGTACTACTCTGTCTCAGGGCCGGTCTTGATAGGGAAGCAGGACAAGCCTCACTTTGGGGCAACAAAAAGCCTTGTTATGTTTGGGGTATTTTGAAAGAGAAATTATTTTGAGGGTTAAAGAGTAAATAACATAAATGATACGGATGGAAGTTCAATAATATTAGGAGGATCTTAAAAGAAATATTAAATAGTTGGTTGTGCTTAGTTTTTCTTTCTTTACCTCATTTCTTCTCTTTGTGTTTCTAGTTTTCTTCCCTAACATATTCGTGCTCGGCACCACCTCTACTATGCACTACACCTGGTTCTTTATTTATGAGTAATTTTGATGTTGATAAAATTTATAATTGGATGAAATGAATCTAAAGCTCTTTAATTTTTATAATTTGGGCATTGAAACAGTCTTGAATTTGGTAATTGAATTTGCTTTTGGTTAATTATAGGGATAGGTTGATAGGTACAGTTTTTCAATTTGTGTTAAAAAAAAAATTATAGGGGGCAAAAATAAATTAGTTCACTTCGGGGCAAAAAATTCTCATGTTTATACAGTCGAACCTCGATAAATGAATGCTCCCGGGACCAACAAAAAATATTCGTTTAGCGGGGTTATTTATTTATCGATAAATGAATAAAATTATTCATTTATCGATAAACGAATATTTATTCATTTAGACATTATTTTCTTAATTAAGAAGTTAAATTGTATAGGAGAAAATGTACAGTATACCTAGAAAATATTGGTCAAAATTCTTATCACTAATTCAATTAACATTCATTTTCTTTTGAATTAACCGGTGTCATTTCTAATTTACGTTTTAAAAATTTGATGGACGTTGAACATCTTTTAAACTATCCTAACGAGAATGATGCAGTTATGGAGTCTCCAACAGACGAAGAAATTATTGAGTCAGTAATGAATAATGAGAATGATATCCTGAACCAGATGATAATAGTGTCGTACCGAATGTGTCATCTAAAGATGTTTTTCAAGCGATGGTCACTTTAAAAAATTACTTGCTACAACACGAGCAAAATATTCCAGAAATTGTGCAAGCATTGCACATAAAATTAAGGATACGGTGCATTTTGGTTTGGGTGGAAGAAAAAGCCAATCAATCATAGATGAATGTATTTGAGTTCATTCCTACATTTATTTTTATGTAAAATTTTCTGATTATGTATTTTGGCTTATTTTTATATTTTTTTGTATATATAATTCAGTGATTATTCGTTTATATTTCTATAGGGCCTTTAAGGATCCAATTTTTTTTATTCATTAATGCATTAAGCGAGGTTATTCATTTATCACCTTGGCCCAAATGGGGACCGAAAAAAATTATTCGTTTGGCGAGGTCGAACATTCGCTTATCGAGGTTCGACTGTATTACCCTGCCTTTCTCTTTTGAAAGAGATGTATATATATATATATATGTATTAGCAGATCTAGAGATTGTTAACGCGTTCCATTTATATTTATCTACAACCAATCCACAGTCACACCCTGTCGAAAGTCACCACTCACCGTTAACTTTAATTGGCATTTAGTTCATTTATTCCCCAGTCTTAAAACATTTACTAATGCACGAAACTGGCCAAGTGATCTTAAAATAAAAACGACAACAAGCATCATCAGCATTCAGCACTTGACCTGTTTCGCTTCATCTTTTGAGTTTTTTTATATAAAGCTGTAAAATTATTTCTGCGAACTACCCTACTATTTTTACCTGGCTTGATTGGGTATACCCAGATTAATTGGGGTATACCAATAAGACAAAATAAGGTGATTTTACTTCAATATCCTTGAACTAGTTAACTTAAAATTAAACCTTAAAATTAATAACTAAAAAACTCTTAATCTTCTCTAATCTCTCTGATCTTCCCCTTCATCTTCTTCCATTTCTTCCATCAACCGAAAATCTTCAACATTGATTTTTCAAAAAAATGGTTGATTCTACCGGCGAAAAGAAGACTCTAAGTGATGTCTAAACTCAAACCCATGATGAGATCAAACATGAAATTCTAACTATACATGATGAGAAAAAAAAAAAAAACAACGAAGAATCAAAACGGATCGAAAGTCGACAAGGTTTTTTTTTGTCGACCTTGCCGACTAAAATATAGCCGGAAGGGTATAAGGTTGAATACCATGCAGACTTTTCATCTCTGAAATCAGTAGTTACAGGGTCGGCACGGTATTAAACCTTATACCCTGCCGACTATATTTTAGTCGACACGATATTCATCCTTTGTCGACTATAGTTTAGTCAGCAGGTTATTAAATTAATACCTTGCCGACTAATCATGCATTTGTAACACTTCTCTGTATGTCAAAAATCCTATAGTCAGCAGGGTATTTTTTTATCGACCTTGCCGACTATAAGGTAACCGACAAGATAAGAAATCAATAAGATGCCAACTAGTGAAGCATTTACAACAGTCTCCTGTGTGTCAAAAATAATAAAGTTGGCATCTTCTTCATTCACCAACCTTGCCGGCCATAAGTTGTCGGCATCTTCTTCATCCGCAGATCTTGCCGGCCAGATATAGTCGGCATGTTCTTCATCCGTCGACCCTGCCGACTTTTCATACTTTCAGAACTGAAATTGTTGATTTCTGATCTAATTTTGAGTATGATTTCATACAATAGCTTTGCAATCCCCTTTTTAGAAGTGTTTGGGTAGTGTGCTTTCATTTCCGTTGCAAAAGATTTTCTCAAAACAATTTTTTTTCCTCAAAAATCTTCCCAAATAAGTTCAATCAAAAACAAAATTTCATTTCATAAGTTTTAATCAACTCAATTAATCAATCTAAACTCAATTAATTAAGCTAATCATATTTTTTAGTGTTAATTAAACAAGGGTATATTAGCCATTTAGAAAAATATATGGCTAAGGGGTGGCTTCTTTTACTTCAAAATGACATTATTTTGTCTTATTGGGTATAACCCAATTAATCTGGGTATATCCCAATTTGTCCAAGTATTTCTAGAGTATATAAGTTAATTTAATATTACAGTCCCATATTTTTTGCATTTCCAGGTATTAATTTTGTTTATCTTTTTAGAATCTGCTTTTACTTAATCTTTTAAATGTGTTTTTTTCTAAAAAACTTTCAATTTTTTAATGAAAACAATATTCCTATTTTAGATTTAAAGGCAAAATTATTTTATTCAAGAAAAGGAGAAACAATCAATGATAAAAAATAGTGGAAATATTTGATGAACCCAAGTTTGCTCTCTCTTTCGTAAACCCATCATTATCTTGGGTGAATTTTATCATCTTTGATATCTCCTATTTTAGCTAAAGTGAAGTCCTGCCAGACATCTTCTCAGGTTTGGACTAAACTTGAAGAATTTTGTGCCTCTAAAACTGATGCTACGCTTATTCACTTAAAGTCTTCTCTTCAAACTATTACCAAAGACAACTTAATTATTTATGGTTAACTACATTTAATCTATTCGCAACAATGTTGATTCTCTTGCTGCTAGAGGCCATGAACTTTCTAATACTGAATTTTGTCATTATATTCTCAAAGGCCTTGATTCAACGTATGAAAGTATTGTTAGTTTTATGCTTACAACTATGAGTTTGATTACCACTGATCTGTTTGAATACATACTTTTTTCTTATGATGTTCGTGTTAATGCACAAAACTAATTGCTTCCTACTCCTCATCAAGAAAATATTGTGCGTACTAATCGTTCCAGTGATGCACCTCTCACGAAGAATGGCACCCCAGCTATCACATGCCAGATTTGTATACAACCCTACCATGATACTAGAAATATTTGTAAGCGTTACGATAAAAACTATTATCCCCTGCGTCGTCCACGACCAAAGAATGGTCCCAAAAGAGGCGGTAAAATTTATTCTTCATCGTCCGGACCTCGTGCTACATATACCACTACCCATAATCCTATCTATATTCATGATTGGCTTCCTGATAGTGGTGCAACAAATCACATGACAAATAATATGGGTACTCTTCAAACTCATTACGAATATATCGGTCCTGATTATGTTAAAACTGCTAGTGGTACAAATTTCTCTATCTCTGATACTGGTAATGTTTTTTTTACAAACTCCTACCCATAAGTTTTTACTTTATAATGTTCTTTCATGTTCCACACTTGTCTCACAATCTTCTATCAGTTTCTCAATTTTGTCATGACAATGATGTGGTTTTTGAATTTTGTGATGATTTTTTCCTTGTTATGGATCGACATACGGGGGAGGTAGAACTTCAGGGCCAGCTCGTGATGGTTTATGCACTTTTCAGCATGTCACTCCTAATTTTTTTTTGGTGAACATGCTTCCATTCAAACCTGGCATCAACGTTTAGGTCATCCAATGCTTCGTACTGTTCAATCGGTTGTTCGTCATAATTGTCTTCCAGTTTCCAATTCTATACATTTGTTTGGCTCCTCATGTTTAGAGAATAAAAGTCATAAATTACCTATTAAGTCTAGCATTATGATTTATGATTATCCTTTAGATATGATTGTGTCAAATGTTTGGGGACCTACTCCTATTTTATCCAGTGAAGGTTATTATCGTTATTATATTCTTTTTGTCGATGCTTTTAGTCGTTTCACATGGATATTTCATATGCATGCTAAACCTGTTGAAAATATCTATAACACAAATATCAAGGTGTTTCAGTCAGATAATAGTGGGGAATATTCTAAGTTTGCTAAAGTATTACAAGCCAATGACACTCATCATTGCTTCTCTTGCCTTCACACTTCCGCGCAAAATGGTTAGACATCGTGATGTTGTTAAAAGTGGTCTTAATTTATTGTCTCTGTCATCTATTCTACTAACTTTTTGGTACAATGCATTCCTTGTTGTTCTATTTCTTATGAATAGAATTTCCTCAGCTCCGACTGTTTTAAAATCTCCTTATGAATTGATTTTTAATCGTGTGACTGATTATTTATCCTTGCGCACATTTAGTTGTCTTTGTTTTCCTCATATTCGACCCTATGGAAGCACAAAATTGAATTCGTGTTCCTCCCCTTGTGTTTTCCTAGTTTATAACGCTCACCGCAAAGGTTATAAATGTCTTCACTTACCCACTGGTCGTGTTTATTGGTCTCGTGATGTGGTCTTTGTTAAACATAAGTTCGCTTTTGCTACTTCCCCTGCCAAGCTAACTCCCTCCGTGTCGCCCTTACAGGTATTTTCTTCACCATCTTCCTCCAGTATTATTTCTCATGTTTTGTCTCATTTAGACTCTACTATTAATATTGGTTCTACTTCACTTGAGCAAACTATGTTAGTTGGTGTCCGTGTATTCCCAGTTGATGTTCCTCGTTTACCTGCACACGCAACTGGTCCAACATGCCACAACAAATCCAGTTAAGAACTGCGGTATTTCCTAACACCGCTACAACACCTACTTCCCATGAACATGCGTCAATTTAGGACATCTTTTTGTCACCGTTGCAGAGATTCTAGAATTGGTCACCTACGGTGTTTCCTGCTGCTCACAACATACCCCAGTTGAATTCATATATTGTCCTTGTTTTAAAAACACCTGCAACAGGGTCTCACAGAAGTATTAGGCCTTCTCCGTTATCCTTACCATGCGGTAATTGTCTGCAGTCTGTCACCAAAAATTTATCTACCGATGACCCATCATCTTTTCCCTGTACGCCTATAACAGCTTAAACCTCCACTAGACCGCAGTCCACTATATGCCCACTTGCTGCAACGGTTTATTGTACTGGACAGTTGAATAATTCGGTTGCCAATGACTATTAAGATGTTGTAACATAAACATATCACGATAGTCTGCAGTCCCTGGCGTTGTCACCAACTGCTGCCAACTTTTCTAATGAATAGTTGGTTGATTCAGGTTCACAACCACCAGTAATTAATGATCTCCCAATGGTTACACGGGAAAGGATGATATTTTTAAAAAGAAGGTGCTTCTAGCTTCTAAACATGCTAAAATTATTGATGATTTGTTTGAGCCTTTGTGTTATTCGCAGGCTAAGAATGATCCCAAATGGCGTCCACCGATGGACTAGGAATATTATGCTCTTATGAAAAATGGGACATGGTATATTGTTCCACCTCCTCCTAACCACAATGTTATTGGTTGTAAATGAGTCAATCGTGTTAAAAGACAAGTTGATGGTACCAATTAGGGTCACAAAGCTCGTTTGGTCGCGAAGGGGTTTAATCAACAAGAAGGCATTGATTATGGTGAGACTTTTAGTCCGGTTATTAAGCCATACACTATTTATATTATATTGACACTAGTTTTGTCCTATAATTGGCCTATTCGTCAACTTAACGTCCAAAATGTCTTTCTTAATGGCATTCTCGTTGAGTAAGTCTACATGAAACCACCCCTTGGTTATATATATCCTCAGTTTCCAGATTATTTTGGCAAATTGCATCGATCAATTTATGGCCTTATACAGGTGATGTGACTCAATAATGTTGTAGTAAAAAGGTTCGTTGAGACTTGTGAAAGAAATGGATTTTTAGACTTATAAAAATTAATAATAAAGAAAATTTAACACCAAATTGATTCAAGATATGAGAGAATAACCAAGACACTGATTCCACTATTACACATGAATGAATTACGGTAAATAACCCAAACTCTAATTATTATTATTTTTTAAATCCCTTGTTTCTTAATTCACAAATAATCAGACAAATTCTCAAAAATTAATTGTATCCCTAAGCATAGATTATCTTAATACAAAGCATAACCTATCTAATTGAATCACAACTAATGAAAAGAATTTTGCAAACAATTTGAAACTCTGCAAAATCAGTGATTGAGTGAATTATAAATTATAAATTAGAGAAAATAAAATGGTTACCGCTTATTCATGCGTAAATAGCTTCCTCATTGCCTTGGTTATGGGAGAATTAGCCGCTCATCATGTTGGAAACACGCTCAAAATTCATTATTATTGCTCAAAGGGTGTTTACAAAGATGGAATGGAGAATAAGATGAAAATCGGGTGTTTGCAACGATTATAAGTGTTGCAAACACTGTTACAAAGAGGGTTGAAAACTGTTACTGATTTTAAGTCTGCCTCCGTATTACGACCCACGTTGAAGTGTCGCTGTTACTGTAGAAGAACGACTGCCTCTGGTGGTCTGTTCTTCGTGTTCTTGGTGCAGCAGCAGCAGAGAAAAAATGGTGCAACTTCGATTTTTGGCTCTGTACGTCTCCCAAACTCTCCCAAACTCTCCGTCTCCTCTCACTGATATACCAGCACCTATTTATAGTCAAACAGCCACGAGATATCACAATATAATTGCATATAATCCTCCCATCACTCGGTGTTTAAAGAAAATATTTTGTTTCCTTTTTTTACTTCTACACGGCTTCTGATGCTGTAAATACGTGCTGAATCTTCCTTACTTAACTCCTACACGCTTTTGAAGTGATCAAACACGAGCAAAACTCATCGAATCACGCTGTAATCCGTGTATTTCTCTCCCGTAACCGTGCTCCCCTGTTTTGCTTCATCTCGATATTCCGGCCAATTCTAACCGAAAAGAAGACCCATACCAGCCCTGTTAATGTCCGTGAAGTCTTCCCTTGCAAACCCAGCCATTGAGTTTCTCCAAAATGCCTTGAATTCTCGAACAAAAAATCTGCAGGTGAGAAATAAGTTTTCCCGCCAAAACTGTTTTCAAACGAAGAAGAAAGGGTTTCCCCTTATCCTGTTCTGGGGTGCGAATAGCAGGTGCCCAACTGAGGTGCCCCTTAGTAATTGGGTTACCCCTTATCCAAAGAGGGAGTCTGAATATCAAATGTCCTCCGGGGATGTTCCGAGCAACTTTTCGAGCCGAATTTTCCAACAATCTTTATTTCCAAAAAATACCTACAAACACACAAAACACCATAAGAAGGACAAAAACGAGTACTAACAATGCGAAACATTGAGAACAAATTAGACACATAAATGCGTCTATCAAATACCCCCAAACTTATTATTTGCTAGTCCTCGAGCAAATTTATTCTAGAAAATAAAAATCATTTGAACCCCTAGGTGGCCCTAGTGGCGGAGTGTTGTCTCCGGAGGGTTTACCAGAGGTGTACCCACAAAACTTTTACTCCAGAACCTAGCTATCTACACAGAACCTTGGAAGGCACTAAAGAATCTCCTTGGTTGGCATACTTATTGACTACATGAGGAAGTACCCCGATGCGAAATTCCAATTGCTGTACACGAGTTTGCACTCAAGCATACTAAAATTCATATAAAGTGACAGAGCTTTACTCAGATAGTCGCACTATGGACATCAATACCCGGAGTCAAAACTAATCACATGGATAGATCAAGAAGATGGATATAGAGAAAAACATAGATGGTTTTGATGTTTACTAAGTGAATGGTGTTTCCCATATCTGTCTGAAGGCCTCCGGCAAAATGAACCTATCCTAATGGACTGAGATATTAGTTTAACTAATATCAACACACTGGCATATACAAGGGAACCAGTGGTCGATAATCCTAACTCTAGGTCAACACAACTAGCATATACAAGGGTCCCAGTGGTCGACTTTATTGAATTTATTCTGGTTGGTCTGATGGTCTGGTCTCAATTTTTTTTTTTTTTTTTTTTTTTTTTGTATCTCAATCACTCTAATTCACCCTAGCATTGGTAATAACTTGATTCGTGGGCCCCACCTAATCACTTAGAGAAACATAGTTTAAAAAGAACAAAACAAAATAAAAACAGAAGTGAAAAGGAATCAACGAGATATGGTGAAACTATCATGTTATTTCTAACACCTGAGCTCTGTGCTTTTATGAATAGACTCTTTAGATGTTGCCATGTAATCAGATTGGTTCCTCGACTCCTACAACCAAAATGCTTCCATCCACTTAGATTGGTTAGTGTCATCCTTAATAAACATAAATTTCTAGGCTCTGGAGTTTAATTATTGCAACTAAAAACTAACAAGAAGTTTCTTCCCCACCCCCAAACTTAAATCTAATTGTCCTCAATGTTTCTAATGAAAGAGCAATACCAAAAAGTAAAGTAACATGAGGAATCGAAAGAGAAGAAGTCGGAAAGATAGTACCTGGGTGAAGAGAGAAATCAAAAACTAATATACAACATACAATCGCCTCGATGGTCAATCAAGGGTAAACAGAGTCCTCCAGAGGGACCTCCTCAACATCACCTGTAGGAAAGGGCTCCAAAAAGGGTTTCAATCTCGACCGTTAACCTTCGAAGAACTACTACCATCCGGTGTCTCGATCTCAACAGCTCCATGAGAAAATACAGTGCGAACAATAAAAGGACCCCTCCACCGAGAACGTAACTTCCCGGGAAAAGATGCAAGCGGGTATCATGAAGAACTTTTTGACTGGAGAAAATGACTTAGTAAAATATTTCTATCATGCACAAGTTTCATTTTGTTCTTATACTCCTTCGCACTATCGTAAGCATCTATACGAATCTTGTCCAACTCATTGAGCTGGAGTTTCCTATGGGCTCCTGCCTTGTCAAGTGAAACATTTAGCTGCTTAACAGCCCAATAAGCTCTATGTTCTAACTCAACAGGTAAATGACATGCCTTGCCATAAACAAGCCGATAAGGCGACATTCCACTACGGGTTTTAAACGCAGTACGGTAAGCCCATAAGGCATCAGTAAGCCTAGACGACCAGTCTTTCCGATTGGGATAACTGTTTTCTCTAATATACGTTTTATATCCCTATTAGATCCTCTACTTGACCACTAGTCTGCGGATGATACGGGGTAGCTACCTTATGTGTAATACCATATTTCTTCATCAGAAGCCTAAAAGGTCCATTGCAAAAGTGCGACCCTCCATCACTAATTATAGCTCGCGGTGTACCAAAACGTGTAAGTATATTATTTTTCAAGAACTCAATCACAACCCTATGGTCATTGGTTTTACACGCAACCGCCTCAATCCACTTAGAGACATAGTCTACGGCGACAAGGATGTATAGGTTACCAAAAGAATTGGGAAACGGACCCATAAAGTCAATGCCCCACACATCAAAGACCTCAACGATTAAAATAGGGTTCAAGGGCATCATGTTTCTATGGGAAATGGTTCCTAATTTCTGGCAACGTTCACAAGTAACACAAGAATCTGTGGGAGTCTTTAAACAACGAAGGCCAATAGAATCCACACCGCAATATCTTAGCAAAGTAGTCTTCTTAGCACTAAAGTGACCCCCACAAGCATGATCATGACAAAAGGAAATAATACTGGACTGGTCACTCTCAGGTATACATCTCCTAATAATATGGTCTCGACAATACTTAAATAAATAAGGATCATCCCAAAAGAAGTGCTTAACCTCGGCTAAAAACCTAGAACGATCTTGTTTACCCCAATGTTGGGGAATTCGACTAGTAACAAGATAGTTCACTATATTCGCATACCAAGGTGATTGGGAAACAGAGAACAATTGTTCATCAGGAAATCTATCCCTTATATGAAGGGAATCATTAGGAGAACTAACAACTAGCCTAGACAAGTGGTCTGCTACTACATTTTCTGCACCCTTTTTGTCTCTAATGTCTGGACAAAATTCTTGTAATAAAAGGATCCATCTAATCAATCTACGTTTGGAATCCTTCTTAGACAAAAGGTATTTCAAAGCAGCATGATCAGTATAGATTACGATCTTAGAACCTAAGAGATAGGGTCTAAACTTGTCTAAGGCAAACACAATGGCTAACAGATCCTTCTCCGTAGTGGTATAGTTCAACTGGGCATCATTCAGAGTTTTGCTAGCATAGTAAATTACATGAAGTAATTTGTTTTCTCGCTGACCTAGCACAACACCAATAGAATAATCTGAAGCATCGCACATGATTTCAAAGGGTAGGTTCCAGTTAGGTGCTTGGACTATGGGGGCGGTAGTGAGTAAAGTCTTAAGCTTCTCAAAGGCCTCTAAACAAGCGTCATCAAAGACAAACTTAACATCTTTTGCAAGCAAATTGCAAAGAGGTCTAGAAATCAAGCTAAAATCCTTAATGAATCGACGATAAAAACCTGCATGCCCTAAGAATGACCTAATATCTTTTACGGTTTTGGGACTGTAAAGTCTTGATAAGGTCAACTTTGGCTTTATCTACCTCTATACCCTTAGAAGATACGATATGCCCTAGAACAATTCCTGAACGAACCATGAAGTGACATTTTTCCCAATTAAGCACTAAATTCTTTTCCTTACATCTAGTCAACACTAATGACAAATGATGCAAGCACTCATCGAAAGACGAACCAAACACTGAAAAATCATCCATAAAGACCTCCAAGAACCGTTCTACCTCTATACCCTTAGAAGATACGATATGCCCTAGAACAATTCCTGAACGAACCATGAAGTGACATTTTTCCCAATTAAGCACTAAATTCTTTTCCTTACATCTAGTCAACACTAATGACAAATGATGCAAGCACTCATCGAAAGACGAACCAAACACTGAAAAATCATCCATAAAGACCTCCAAGAACCGTTCTACCATATCTGAAAATATGCTCATCATGCAACGCTGAAAAGTCGCAGAGGCGTTACATAGCCCGAAAGGCATGCGTCTATACGCAAAGGTACCAAAGGGACAGGTAAAAGTGGTTTTCTCCTGGTCTTCTGGGGCAATAACGATCTGATTATAGCCAGAGTAGCCATCTAAAAGCAAAGTAATGACTATATCCGGCTAATCTCTCTAGCATCCGGTCGATGAAGGGAAGGGGAAAGTGGTCCTTCCTAGTGACCTTGTTCAATTTCCTATAGTCAATACAAACACGCCAACCCGTGGTCACTCGGGTAGGGATTAACTCATTGTTATCATTCGGACTACAGAGAATACCGGATTTCTTGGGAACAACCTGAACGGGGCTGACCCACTTACTGTCTGAAATAGGGTAGATAATGCCTACATCTAACAGCTTAAGAACCTCGGTTCGAACTACTTCTTTCATATTGGGGTTTAGTCGACGTTGCATCTCCCTAGAAGGTTTGGTATCTTCCTCTAAATAAATTTGATGCATACAAACTGTAGGACTTATACCCTTAATGTCTTCTATGGTCCACCCTAAAGCTTCCTTGTTGTTTTGAAGGACGGTTACTAGCCTACTTTCCTGATCACTATCCAAGTCGGAAGCAATATCATAGGTAAAGTCTCATAAGGGCCTAAAAACACATATTTTAGGGTATCTGGTAATGGTTTTAGGTCCAAATTAGGCTCTTCTAACGATGGAACTAGGGTAGACTTAGAAACGGGTAGAGGTTCGATCTTGGGTTTCCCGCCATTACTAGTGTCTATCAAAGGGGTTGAATCTAACAAGGCATTCACCTCATTAATCACATCATCATCATCAAAATAAATCCCAAAGTGAGCTAGGCATTTCTCTAAAGGATCTTCTAACAAAGTGTTTGGTAATGACTCCTCGACTAATGTTCCTATCATGTTCACCTCTTCTATGCTCGAGTCATCTAGTTCAGAGGGTAGCTTACTAATATGAAAAACGTTCAACTCAATAGTCATATTACCAAAAGATAAATTCATAATACCAGTTCGACAGTTAATGATCGCATTGGATGTAGCTAAAAACGGGAGACCTAAAATTACCGGCCGGTATCTGGTTCTTTGGGTCAGGGACAGGTTGGGTATCTAGGATAACAAAATCCACCGGATAAATAAACTTGTCAACCTCTATAAGAACATCCTCGATCACACCCCGAGGAATTTTAACGGACCTATCAGCTAACTGAAGAGTCATCTGGGTAGGTTTCATCTCACCAAGCCCTAGCTTAAGGTACACATGGTATGGGAGTAAGTTCACACTGGCTCTAAATTCAAGCAAAGCTTTCTCAACACGGTATTTACCTATTGTGCAAGAAATAGTAGGGGACCCTGGGTCCTTATACTTAGGAGTAGTGGTATTCTGAATAATGGAACTCACGTGACTAGCTAGGAAGGCTTTCTTCTGAACACTAAGCTTACGCTTTCGTGTACACAAGTCCTTAAGAAACTTGGCATAAGCGGGAATATGCTTAATCGCATCCAACAATGGGAGGTTGATAGTAACTTGCTTAAAAACCTCTAATATATCATTAAAGTTGGACTCCCTCCTAGTTGGAACTAGCAGCTGGGGGAACGGGGCTCTGGGAACAAAGCCTGGTTCAATATGACCCTCATTGGTCTCATTAGAGACTCTATCAGTCTCCTCATTTTCTGGCTCAGAAGGGTGAACTACAACATGTTCACTTTCAGGCATGGTGACCTTATTGTCAACTTTCTTCCCACTCCTAAGGGTTGTAATAGAATTCACATGATTGTACGATTTCTCTCCTTTAGGGTTAGGATTAGTATGACTAGGGAACCTTCCATCTTCTCTATCACTAAGGAACTTAGCAATTTGGCCGACTTGAAGTTCTAATTTAGCAAGAGACTGGGAATTATTTTTAAAATTCTGCTTGGTTTCCTCTTGAAAATTTCCCTGGCTCTTAACTAACATTTCCTGGCTATGTGTTAACATATCCTGGCTCTTTTTTAGTATACTAAAAGATTCCTCTAAGCTAGTCATTCTATTCTCAGAAGGGTTCTGGAACTGGGTTTGACCTGAAGAACTCTTATTATAACCAAAACCCGGGGAGGCTGAGAATTACTAGACTGACCTTGATTCTGGCCCTTAGACCAAGAGAAATTAGGATGGTTTCTCCAACCAGGTTGTAGGTCTCGAGTATGGGTCAAACTTCGACGGTTCTCAAACCTAGCATTGTTATAGATAGCATGAGCTTGCTCTTCACTAACGACGACCTTCCCAAAATGAGTTATCGGGATCTATTCCACAACTAGATACTTGAGAGGTTCTATTAGGTTCACCAAGGGACCTATTTTTAGACTGACCCATTTCCAAAGCTTCTAACCTTCTGGACAGAGCAGCAAACTTAGCATCTGACCCGAAGCTTGTGTCTACCATATTGGTGCTACTTCTATTGACCATGAGTCTTTTAGGGGGTTCCACACAAGACTCCCACAGTTGGGATTTCTCGGCAACATCTCCTAAGAAGGTAAAGGCATCCTCAGCACTTTTATTAGTAAACTCACCAGCACACATAGACTCGACCATGGCTTTGGTCGAATAGTCTAAACCATCATAAATAATCCCTACAAGTTTCATCTTATCAAATCCATGGTGAGGACATTGGGATAGGAGATCATTGAATCTCTCTAAAAACCTATAAAGAGACTCTCCCTCTTGTTGCACACTAGCACTAATTTTCGCCTAACAATTTGCAGTTTTATGCTTAGGGTAGAATTTCATATAGAAAGCAAAGAATAAGTTCCCGCCATGTTTCAATGGATCCATGGTAAGTTGTTTAGCCTGTGTCTTGGCTTTATCTTTTAAGGAAAATGGGAACATCTTAAGTTTCAAAACTTCATCAGCAAGGTCTTTTATTCTAACTGTCCCACAAATTTCCTCAAAGTCCCTAATATGAAAATAAGGGTTCTCATCATCTTTTCCTAAGAATATAGGGATCATCCAAGGATACTAGATTTTATCTCGAAGTTAGCCGTATTGGCTGGCAATTTAATGCATGAAGCTCGGTTGGTCCCAGTTGGGAACATGTAATCTTTCAAAGTTGCCATCGTTGGCACAATCAAGTATTAGGGGTACTTTCCTCACTAAGAGACAGATTTTCAAAATGAAGTTTCCAAAAACGGGGCTCTCAAAAGAAGAGTCTTCGAGTTCCCCGCTTTCACAAGAAGAACTACTAGGTTTGTCACTAATCAAACGACCTAGAGTGTTTCTTTTCCAAGCCTGTGCTTTAAAGACCTCGGGCATACACTAAAAAAAATAAAACAAAAAGAAAAATCCTAAAAGGAAGGGAAGTTCTATGCAAGCACAAACAAGGTCGACTCCACCACAAAGAAACCTAATGATATCTAGCAAACAAAAAGCATGATGGCTCCACTTAGATTGTTTTCTAGACCAGCCTTCTAATCGTTCGAAAGGGAATTCGTTACAATTTAAGCAAACCCTTCTGGATCAATCCGAGTCAAAGTAAGTTGAATCAAGGCGAGGGAAGCTCAGTGGAGCTTTGATACCCAAGGACTTACCGCTATTACAAGGCGGCGCAGTCACGCATTCAACTTCACAGAGACCATCATGAACTTCAAAGTATGTTAAAAGAGTAACCAATATTTTTCGAGCGACTTTCCTACTAAGCTCGTTACCCTATCGGTCTCGTTCTATTCAAATTTTAAGGCTTAGGTTCGCGTTAAGTATTGTTTTCCTAAGGCGGGCAAGAAGAGAACGGTGATGAAATCCGAACCCTTATCTTGTATGGCAAGTCCTTCCCCTTTACTAGGAATTTAAAACATCCGTTTTCAGTTCCTCGACATATATGCAAACGAAGGAATACAATAACTCGCTAGCAGGGGATTCACGAGTGTTTCGACAAACTTACCTCCCGTTCCAGACGGGGGATGAACCGTTGTAGTCGACTCGGGCCACGACTCCTATGTCATGTACGAACCCGAGGGGCCGAGGTGATATCGTAATCACCGTCCTTCTCTGCAAACATTTTGATATTTAATACTACCCTTCCATAGGGTTTAAAAAAATAAGGAATGTCCTAATGTCCAAGTGTCCAAGTCCAAAAAGTAAAAGAAAAGGAAAGTCTAAAAAAAATAAAAATATCTATAAAAAATAAAAATGCCTCTCTTTTTTTTTTCTCTCTTTTATAAAATATAAAAAAATCTTCTTCTTTTGCTCCTTTCGCTTTGTCTTTAACTCCAAATCTTTAAGTATCCACCAAAAGCTTTGGCAAATTTTTCTTTCGCTCCAAATCCCAAAATCTGAAAGGAAAAGACAAAAACCCAAAAACGTAAAGAAGAACAAATAAATAAAAAAAAAAAAAAAAAAAAAAAAAATCTAAAAACTCTAGCCTAAAGACAAGTCCGCATCGGCGGCGCCAAAAATTGATGTGACTCAATAATGTTGTAGTAAAAAGGTTCGTTGAGACTTGTGAAAGCAATGGATTTTTAGACTTATAAAAATTAATAATAAAAAAAATTTAACACCAAATTGATTCAAGATATGAGAGAATAACCAAGACACTGATTCAACTATTACACATGAATGAATTACGGTAAATAACCCAAACTCTAATTATTATTATTTTTTTAAATCCCTTGTTTCTTAATTCACAAATAATCAGACAAATTCTCAAAAATTAATTGTATCCCTAAGCATAGATTATCTTAATACAAAGCATAACCTATCTAATTGAATCACAACTAATGAAAAGAATTTTGCAAACAATTTGAAACTCTGCAAAAGCAGTGATTGAGTGAATTATAAATTATAAATTAGAGAAAATAAAATGGTTACCGCTTATTCATGCGTAAATAGCTTCCTCATTGCCTTGGTTATGGGAGAATTAGCCGCTCATCATGTTGGAAACACGCTCAAAATTCATTATTATTGCTCAAACGGTGTTTACAAAGATGGAATGGAGAATAAGATGAAAATCGGGTGTTTGCAACGATTATAAGTGTTGCAAACACTGTTACAAAGAGGGTTGAAAACTGTTACTGATTTTAAGTTTGCCTCCGTATTACGACCCACGTTGAAGTGTCGCTGTTACTGTAGAAGAACGACTGCCTCTGGTGGTCTGTTCTTCGTGTTCTTGGTGCAGCAGCAGCAGCAGAGAAAAAATGGTGCAACTTCGATTTTTGGCTTTGTACGTCTCCCAAACTCTCCCAAACTCTCCGTCTCCTCTCACTGATATACCAGCACCTATTTATAGTCAAACAGCCGCGAGATATCACAATATAATTGCATATAATCCTCCCATCACTCGGTGTTTAAAGAAAATATTTTGTTTCCTTTTTTTACTTCTACACGGCTTCTGATGCTGTAAATACGTGTTGAATCTTCCTTACTTAACTCCTACACGCTTTTGAAGTGACCAAACACGAGCAAAACTCGTCGAATCACGCTGTAATCCGTGTATTTCTCTCCCGTAACCGTGCTCCCCTGTTTTGCTTCATCTCGACATTCCAGCCAATTCTAACCGAAAAGAAGACCCATACCAGCCCTGTTAATGTCCGTGAAGTCTTCCCTTGCAAACCCAGCCATTGAGTCTCTCCAAAATGCCTTGAATTCTCGAACAAAAAATCGTCAGGTGAGAAATAAGTTTTCCCGCCAAAACTATTTTCAAACGAAGAAGAAAGGGTTTCCCCTTATCCTGTTCTGGGGTGCGAATAGCAGGTGCCCAACTGAGGTGCCCCTTAGTAATTGGGTTACCCCTTATCCAAAGCGGGAGTCCGAATATCAAATGTCCTCCGGGGGTGTTCCGAGCAACTTTTGGAGCCGAATTTTCCAATAATCTTTATTTCCAAAAAAATACCTACAAACACACAAAACACCATAATAAGGACAAAAACGAGTACTAACAATGTGAAACATTGAGAACAAATTAGACACATAAATGTGTCTATCAACAGGCTCCTCGTGCATGATATACTCGTCTTAGTTCGTTTCTTCATAAATTTGGTTTTGTTATCTATTTCTGATACTTCATTGTTTATTTTCCGATCACCTGAGGGTATTGTGTTTATTTTGGTTCATGTGGATGACATAATTTTACCGGGATCTTATTGGCATGTCAACAATCACGCATGAACACACTACACAATGAGTTTGCTCTGTAAGATCTGGGCTCTCTTTCTTACTTTCTTGGCATAGAGGTCACACAAGTTTCTGGTGGATTTTTTCCTTCACAGCGTGACTACATTAAAGACCTTTTTATTCATGCCAACATACAAGGGGAAAAACCAGTTACCACTCCTTTTAGCACCTCTACTTAGCTACATCTGATTGGTAGTCCTTTGTTGTCTGATGTACATAGATTTAGTTTTGGGTTTCCAGTATCTATCTATGACAAGGCCGGATATTGCTTTTGTTGTTAATAAGGTATGTCAATTCATGCATCAACAAACAGAAGCCCATCTGGTTCTTTTTATGCATATACTTCGCTATTTGCACCATATTTTTACCTTCGGCATGCTTCTTCGTCCTGAGCAAAATATGCAGCTTAGTTTTTCGACATATACCGACGCTGATTAGGAGAGTGATCATCTTGATCGTTGGTTTAACGAGTGGAAATTGTGTTTATCTTGGTTCTAATCTCATTCTTGGAGTTCTCGTAAGCAAAATACAGTTTCACAGTCAAGTACTGAATCTGAATATAGTGGTTTAGCTATTATGACTGTTGAATTAATGTGGATTGAATCTTCGTGAACTTCAGGTTTCTGTTCAATTTCCTCCCACTCTTTGGTGTGATAATTTTGGAGCAAGGTTCTCACAACGAGTCTGGTATTTCATGTTCATACAAAACATATTGAGATAAATTATCATTTTGTTCGTAAGAGGGTTCAAGTCAACTTGATGTTTATTTTGTTTCATCGAAGGATCAAGTTGCATATATCTTAACGAGATCCTCTCCAAAAAAAAATCATTTTTGTACTCTTCGCTCTAAGCTCAATGTCGTTGAGAATCCGTTTAAATCGAGGGGGAGTGTTAGACATATCATAAACTTAATAAGTCACGACTATAAGACTTTCCTTTGTTGTACGCTTGTCGTCCAAGCAATATCCCAGTACAAGTCTCTTAGATCGAGAAGGAGTGTTAAACATATCATAAACATTACTCCCTCCGTTCCATTTTAGACGATGTTTTAGGGTTATTTTTTTGTTCCACAATACTTGAAAGTTTTCATATTTTTCCACAAAACTACCAATAACACCCTAACTTTTTTCTTGGAACTATAAGTTTTTTTTTAATGCACTAATAGCAATTAATGTTTGAAGACTTTTCTTAAGGGTATAGATGGAAAATCTTCATATATCTCTCTATTTCTTAATCTATCGCGAAAACTCCAAAAACATCATCTAAAGTGGAACGGAGGGAGTATTTAACAAGTCACGCCTATAAAACTTTCCTTTGTTGTACGCTTGTTGTCCAAGCAATATCCCTGTACAAATCTCTGTAATCTTTTGAGATATTCTGTAATCTTTAGAATTATAAATATATACTTTTATTTTGTGTTTATCAACCATCCAGAACACACCAAAATCTGGTTTCAACTCTAGCGACTTTGCTAGGTATTCGCCAAGTTCTTCCCGGTGTGGCATCACTGTGGAGACCATAGATTTACAAGTGCCCTCACCCCTTGGAAAAGCAGAGACATGTGATGTGGGGAACACTCGAGGGACGAATATGGGGGATACCAAGCATTTTCAATTTCGAGTATAGCTTGCATAGCTGACCGTTTATGGCATGGACGTGATTTGACTAGGCAACAGTTTAACATTTTGACAATTTATTTTCATATTAAGTAACGGCACCATTCGACTACAATAATTGTTTTGAGTTACAAAAACACAAACAGAGAAAACTATCGAGAAAACGGAAAAAATAATTGAAATAACTTCCAATTATAGGCTGACGCGAAAACACGATTTGAATAAATATGAAATGAAAAATTGGGTCAATTGTCCAAATATTTTTAAAACATGATTTTGATGGACGAGTAAAAATTAGTATGGGTAAATTGAACACCAAAAAAAATAGTAACAATGAATCTGGATTTATTGTGGCTTAAACTTAAAAAAATAACGAGGGTAAAACTGGATGCATCCTGATGTAAATTAAAAATAAGAAAAAATAGTTAAAAATGGGTAGGATAAAACTGTTTAGATAGCGACTATTTTTATATTCTCGTCCACTTAAACAACATCTAATTTTACATGTTTTTTTCTCGTGTCCAACCTCTCTCCTATTTTCTCTCTGCAACTCTATTTTGAATACAGACGGTTATCTTCATCCAATACACGGTTATCTTCATCTTTTTCATTGTTTTCCCAAGATTTTATTGGTTTTCTGCCCGGATTTTAATTGTAATTAAGATCCGGGTAGGGTAATATAGATTATGTATATAAATCTAAATAAAACAAAATTGCATTACTAGCAATTTTTGGTTGGGTTTCTTCTGTATTTTATTATCCAGTAGATATGGTAGATCATTGCCATTATCGTTTCCTATCCACTCTTCGAGTGATTTATATTGGCTTTTTTTTGGTGGTACTTCATCATCATCGAGCACATTTCAAGGACGATCTGTTTTCGTCAACGTATTGATCAAATCAGACAAGATCAACAGAATTCGAAATCGATCGGAGCAATTCGGGCATATCACTTTTTTATGGAAGCATCTAAGTTCTACGGTGAACGTCTTCTACAATGGTTTCACACCATCAAGACATCAAATTCCTTGTCGGATTATGGACATTCAGTATTTTCTCCATTGTTCGTTTCTTCAAGTTTCGAATTATGTAAATGTACTTTCTATCTTAATCCGTTTAGTGATGTAATCGATATGATTGTAAACAAATTTTCTTATTAATGAAAATATGAGGCATTAGCCTTTTCCATCAAAAAAAAAATTTTACATGTTTTTTTCACCCAAAAATTGTCGTTATTAGGTTATTTGACCTATTTTATGAATAAATATATACATTGGGTTATGAAACAAATTAAACTTTAACAGTCATAGGCAAATGGGTTTAAACTCCAATGTTGTCGAATATTTTCGGTGAAGTTAATTTTATAAAGATCTACCACAAATGAGCGAAAAGTAAAAGCATCACAACCAAAAAATAGAAATAAACTAGTATCTAAATACAACCATAGAAACTCACGTCACGAGTTTAACTGGTAACTTGTTAGGAGAAACTCATGACACACACCCAAAGCCTAACAAGAAATCACAACACCGCTATGGAAAGGCCTAACAAGAAAGTCCAAACCTAAAACCCTAGTTTCAAACGAAACAAACCCAAAAAGATTAGAAAGTTGACTACCAGTCTACCACTGATTACCGCCTGCCGCTTCCTGCACCTCCACTCCAGCGACAGCTGCCGCGAATGCTCTTGGTACCATTCTTAAAGGAATAGACTTTTTCATGGACGTCTCATTCATGTCGATGGATTCAGGTGTCACGCCATTTTCGAAGGTCCACTCGAAAGATTGTAGCAATGACCCAACCACAAAGGGAATAATTTGGACCAATGGGATGCCAGAACACATACGTCTTCCGGCTCCAAATGGTAACAATCGAAAATGTTGTTCACGGTAATCCGTAGCATTTCCTAAGAAAAACGGTCTGGATTGAACGAGGATGGATCATCCCATAAAGCTGGATCCCTTCCGATTCCCCATAAATTAACCAACACTCTTGTGTCCTTGGGAATAGTATACCCCATGAATTCTGTGTCTTCAACAGTAGTCCGTGGTACTAGGAAAGGAGCCGGTGGATGCAATCTAAATGTTTCTTTAATCACCGCAGCGAGATAAGGTAGACTTTCGATATCACTTTCTTCAATCTTTCTATTATAAACCCACAACTCGGCCAATCTCTTCTTTGGCCTTCCTCATTACCTCTGGATTGCGAAAAATTTCTGTCATTACCCATTCTAGGGATACGATTATTGAGTCGGTCCCAGTGACAAATATTTCCTATATAATATTACAAAAGTTTATTAGTTTACCAACCCTATATGTACAAATTAATTAAATTACAAAGTTTATTAGCATGCAACTAGCGTGAATTAGCCTCTAAAATGAGGATGAGGTCATGAGATTATCATCCTCACATTTAGAGACAGATCAAGTACAATCTTTATCACTTTGTGCATTCTCGAAATATTATGAGCAGACTGTAAATAATATAATGTCAATAGGATTAAGAATATCGTCAAATTGTTCAAGTTATGAATTTACTCACCATTATAAAAAAATTTATGTATCTGTCCGACAGTTTTTGTAGATGTAGAAAATCCTACTACTACATCCAAAGAATCATAAATGCGCACACCATGAAGTAAACTAACAAGAGATGCACAAGAACACAAGATATACGTGGTTCGGCATGATTACCTACGTCCACGGGGGTTAAAGATTGATCTTATTACTTGATTCAAGGTTACAAGACGGGTGTTCCTCTCAATGCTCTAAGTATGCTCTCCTCTCTCTCTTGTCACTTGAGTTTTACCTCTCTACACGGTCTATATTTATAGCTACAAGTGATGATACATCCAGTTCTACGATGTTAGGCCTGGCGTAGCTTCCTTGATGTTCTTCTCGGGTGACCAAGTTGATACCTCACCGATGTTCTTATTTGTTCGGGTCGAGATGCCTAGCCGAGTGATGTCTTCTTCGCTATCCCGTCACTCGATGTCGCTCACTTGGTAGGGATGATCGATGTCGTCTTTTGGATCCTTGGCCGAGTCTTCCTTGACCGAGCTCTTCTTATCTCTTCACCAACTCGTCGGGCCGCATTTATTGCTCCAAAGACCCGATGACCATCACATCATAACTTTTCCCCCTTTTCGTCGACTTCTCGAGCTGTCTCCGCTCCTCTTTTCTCGTGCCCAGATTCGGAGAAGTGATCCGATACTCTAAGTGTATACTTTCTCTGGTACGCCATGGCTTAGGATTATTTTTGTCCCCGTGGATTATTTACATCTACATTTATGCCCCTTCTTCCACTCGTGCGGTCAACACGTGGGGAAGAAAAACCGCCTCGTCTTCCCACGTCCTCGGTCATGCCGGTTTTTTGCGCATCTTTGTTCCCCACTCGCTTGATTCTTTGCAACCGGTTCACCTTCTTCGCCGGTTACCACAGGGGGGGTTTATAAGTCCGACATCTAAACCTTGTCTCCCTTTTATTTCCTTTTCTGCAACTTCATTCTTTCTCTATCCTCTCTGCAACTCCGTTCCTTCTCTATCCTCTCTGCAACTCCGTTCCTTCTCTATCCTCTCTGCAACTTCATTCCTTCTCCATCCTCTCTGCAACTTCATTCCTTCTCCATCTTCTTTTCGTCGCTGTTGGCTGTTTCCTCGGCAGATCTCTTTCCTCTCTTCCTCATTATCCATCGTCTTCTCCGTCTCTGTTGCCGCTGCAACCTCCGGTTCCGGTTGTGTTTCGCTTCTCCTGACGTTTCTCTCATTAGTTTTTATGGCATCTTCAACTCCTCAAATGACGGAAAGAAGGTGTGTGAGTTATGTGTTTTCCGATGAAGACGGCGTACCGCTTGATTCCCTGTTTGTCGTAGAGAGTCCTTCCAAGTATGATTATCGCGCTCTAGACTCTATCTTTCCTGATAACTCATCTTCGTTTTCTTGTAGGGCTGACAAGAGGACTGCTAAGGACCTGTCGGATGAGCAATACGTTCAACAGCTGAAAGACGAGTTCGGTCTCCATGGATATGACGTCAGGCTCTTGTCAGGCCAGAAGGGTGTCTTGAAAAAGGACGATGTTTTGAGATTTCCCCATTCGGCCGAGGCGACCATTGTCACCAGGGGCCAGCTAGAGCTCGGACTGCGTTTCCCGCTATATGATCCTAGTCGCCCGTTTTGGTACGAGGCTCTTTCTAAGATTCGCCCGTGCCGCGCCCTGGCTCAGTGGAATGGCAATACTTTCCGCATCTTGTCCGAGTGGGAGAAGCGTAGCCGGGGCGAGTGTTCTCCTACTACTTGGTCTACCTACAACCCTTCCCAGGCGAGTGACTATACTCCTGCCAGCTTCGCCGACAATTATCGGAGCGGGACCACTACTAATGGCGATCTCGCCGGGTTTGCTGCCAGCCCTCATCGCCACAAAACTCTTCCCGAAGGTGTTAGGAGACTTCTTTTGGATGAGGATCCCGAGGGGAAGAGTTCCAACAAGCATGCCCGTCATACTAATGACTCGGCTTGGGATCGGGTTCCCTTGGCTATTTCCGGTCCTCTTTTGAGTGGCAAATTCCCTCCTCCGGCCGAATTTTATCCTTTCTGGGTGGTCAATGTTGATCGGGTAAGTGTATTTCTCTGTCTTTCTAGCTTGATTGATCGGCTTGGGCGACTTGTGGGGTGATATTTTTGTTTTGGTGTTTTTCAGACTAAGTCCCAGGGTATTCCTTCTGAGGCTTTCGTTCATCGGAAGAGAGATAGAATTGCAGGGGTCGAGGAGGAGACAGGGAAGGTAACAAATATACTTATTATTTTTCATTTGACGTACATGTACGTGCCCCTATTTGTTGCCTTGCATGGCTCTGACATCGGCTCATGCACAGAAGCTGAAGGTTGACAAGGCTGCTGGTGCCGGCGAAGGATGGTGAGGATCCCGATGATCGACTACCGTTGTCACATTTCCCGGGAGGTCGCCTCGAAGTCGTCGACGATTCGTCTGCATTTGTAGGTGAGAAGCCCAAGGGAAGGGGTAAAGAACCTAAGGAGGATGCGTCTGCCCCTGAGAAGAATGTGCCCCGGGAAGTGGCTGATGAAGGGATTGTTCTCGCCGATGGCGTTGTGTATGTTGTGTCTAAAGGTGATGATGAAGAAGGTCTTTTTGATGATGAGGATGATGCCCTTGGTAATGAGGGGGAGTCGGGTCAGACGGAGAAGTCGGGTGGTGGTGGGGACCGTGTGCTCGACTGCGATGTGGAGAATGTTGCTGTCAGGGGTCAACCGCTGGAGACTTTCCCTGCCGTGGTTCCTAATTCCGGCAGCAGTACTTCCTTCACCATCTCGGGCCCTATGTGCAACTCACTTGGGGCACTTATCTCTCCCGACTTTGCGTCTCTGTCCGATGAGGAGAAGATCAATGCCGTCTCGTTGTATGAAGCTGGTCTGAAAAGTACCTTTGATCTCCTGGTGAGTTGAGCTGTTCGGGTGTTGCGTTCTTGTTTTTGTTGAGTGCTGACTATGTTGGTGGTGTTCTTAGGATGTCAACCGCTCGCTGTTGAATGCTGCCATCCAACGCAGGGAGGCCGTCGATAGGGAGGGTCTTCGCCTCTTGTTGCAGCAGGAGCGCGAACGGTCTCGAGGGTTGGAGAAGGAGTTGGCCAAAACCCAAGGTATTCGTTTTACTCGCAACTAATTATGATTGATCTTGTAGTGCCAATATCCTAAGTTTAGTACTCCCTGCTTAGCCGAATCTTCTAGTGCGGAGGCCGACGCTGCCACAAGGTGTCGTTTGTTGAAGAGGGAAGCGAACATAGAACGAGATCACGTTTCGAACTTACAACAGAGAATAGTTAATAAGGATGCTAAAATTGATCGTCTAGAAACCGATATTGAAGACCTTCAATCCAAACTTTATCGCTACAAGACTTTTGAGTATGTTCCCGAGGAAATTGATAATCTGAGGGCGAACTTGGCTCATTTTCAAGGTATAGCGGCCGATAAAACACTATTGGCCGACAACTTAGAGGGTCAATGTGGTCGGCTAAGACTTCAGGTTCGGGATCTGCATGCAGATCGCCTCCGGATCTTGGGGGAGAGGGACGCTGCCGAGAAGTGTAGCCGAGAGTCCCTTGAGAAGCTTTAGGAGTTCGTAAAGGTTTCTGAGGAGTTGGATTGGGTTCGTGCTCAATTGTCGGGTTTGCAGGCTGCCCACTCTCGACAGAGGGAGGAATGGAGTGATCACAAGAAGTATTGCCCCACTAATGAGTTTAATGAACATCGATACCTAGAACTTTCTTCGAAGGTGTCTTCCCTCGAGTGTAGCCTGTCTGAGTCCGAGGAGTCCATTAGAATAATTGCCCCTTTATTGGAAGGTGGTGTGCCTTGTGTCGTGCTTTCCACGTTGTTATCTTGTTGCTGTTGTTGTGTGACTGATCGTTCTTGTTGTCTTGGCAGCCGAGCAGAAGAAGGCAGCCTCGTTGGAAGAAGAGAACGTCCGTTTGAAGGGGAGGGAGGCTCATTTGCTCGATCGAGTGGCCATTGCCGAAGCGGCATCGGTGCAGTTAGCGCAGGATCTTGCTGCCGAGAAAGCGAAGTTCAATGATGAGCTCGTCTCAAAGGTCAAAGCCGGTGTGAAGGCAGTGCTTGATAAGAAGCGAGCCGATGCTGCCGCCAAGAAGGCTGTCCCGGGTTCTACTTCCTCCAAAGAGTGATCATGTTTTTTGTAGCGCTGCGTCGCTATCTTGCCCTTTTCCTCGGGTTGTAATTCGTTTGAACACCTTTTTAACTTCTTGCATAACTTATTATGGGGTGCTGCGTCGCCGGTTTGTTTGCTCTTCTTGCCACTGATGTTGTTATACTACTGATGTTATTATCCTTATTTATGTTGGGTTGTCCGTGTGCGGTTTTCTGTCGTAGCCTTGTTATGTATGCCTGTACGAATAGATAAGTTAGTCATAAATGCCGTTTCTGTCGAACACACTCAACAAGGAGGGTCATCGGGCCCGATGCCATGTCCTGACTGAGGCATCTCATCACCGTCTTTCGAGATCTAGTGGAAGGGGAGTTGGTCTTGCCTAGTTTCTATGGGATCGACATCCCAAGAAGTTATCGGTTAATCTTCTTGGGCAAGTGATTCGGCCACTTGCAAGGAGAGCAATGTTGATTGCTCATTTCCAGTACTCATGCCTCGACAATCGGCCACTTTGGTTTCCAACCGCCAGGGGCCCCGAACTACCTCGGCACTTGCACACTTTGCCATCGCCCCGAGTTCGAATAGTCCGTGTTAGTGTAAGTCGCCCCGGCACTTGCACAATGCCATCGCCCCGGGTTCGAAACCACTATTCAGACGCACTTGTCATATTTCCAACCCCACGCGGCCTTTCACGGAAATAGGTGACAAGATATCTTACCTGGTTTC
Source organism: Papaver armeniacum (assembly GCA_023531295.1). NCBI lineage: Eukaryota > Viridiplantae > Streptophyta > Magnoliopsida > Ranunculales > Papaveraceae > Papaver > Papaver armeniacum. The sequence continues at coordinate 31,686 of JAJJWW010006845.1, forward strand.
ATGGATGGTAGAGCTTTAGTCGTGCCGCATTCCATGGTCGTGGCTCGGGTGTTCCGTCCGGCTTCAGTATCTTGTATGCCCCTTCTCCAACCTTCTCAACTATTGTGTAGGGTCCTCCCCACCGTGGTGCAAGTTTACCGCCCTTCTTGTCACGCTCATAGCTAGGTAGGTGCTTTAGTACCAGCTGCCCCGGTTGGAATTCTCTTGGTCGAACTCGTTTGTTGTATTCTCGTTGGATCCTTCGTTGGTAATTTTCCATCTTTTGCAGGGCCATCTCTCTTGTTTCTTCTAGATCGTCAAGTTTAGCCAAGATAAGGTCTGCCGAGATGTTTCGCCTCCATGCTTCGGTCCTTGTGGTGGGTATCATCGCCTCCGTAGGCAGGATGGCTTCGGTCCCGTATGTTAGCATGAAGGGTGACAATCCAGTTGCCTCCCTGCGAGTTGTCCTATATGCCCACAAAACGTTGTAGAGCTCTTCGCACCATTCCCCATATTCCCCGTCAAGTTTCTTCTTCATGTTATCGGCGATAGTCTTGTTTGTGATCTCGGCCTGTCCGTTGCTTTGGGGGTATAGGGGCGTGGACTTGCTCTTTCGGATGTTGTAAGTGTTGAACAGCAGGTCGATGTTTTTGCCTTGCAATTGTTTCCCGTTGTCAGAGACGATTGCTGCCGGGACCCCAAAGCGGCATATGATGTGTTCCCAGATGAACCGAAAAACATCCTTATCCCGTATGTGCTTTAGCGGAGTGGCCTCAACCCACTTGGTGAAATAGTCGGTGGCCACAATTAAATACTTCCTTTGTCCTGATCCGACGTGTAGTGGTCCCACGATGTCGATTCCCCATTTAGCGAAGGGCCAGGGACTGATGACAGAGTTTAATGTTACGGCCGGCGCGTGTATCTTCTTCCCAAATTTCTGGCACTCGTCGCAAACGGTGGCCATATGCTTCGCGTCCTCATTCATGTACGGCCAGAAGTATCCCATAGTTTTAGCTCGTGCCGCTAGGCTGCGACCCGAGCTGTGGTTTCCCGCAGCCCCATAGTGTAATTCGTTAAGGATCATCTTCCCCTCCTCCTTACTCAGGCACTTTAGCAGTGGCCCTAGATATGATTTTCTGTATAGGGTGCCATCCCGAAGTTCGTACGCAGCGTCTTTACTCTTGATCTTGTTGATCTCAGGTCTCCCCTTGGGCAACTTTCCCGTTTCGAGGTATTCATGGATCGGCTTCCTCCAATCATCGGCCCGGTATTGGTCGGTAGTGGTTGCCGCGACTTGTGCGCCGATATCCGCGATCTCGGGTACTGAAGGCATTAGGACCCTCATGATTCTGATACCTTCAATGCTTGAGTCCGTCAGCATGGAAGCGATGTATGCTAGGGCGTCCGAGTGGCGGTTGTCCTTTCTACAGATGTGTCGAAACTTGATGCTTGGTATCTGGCCGATGTAGAATTGGACGAGCTCCCAGTATTTCTGTAGTTGAGGGTCATGTATGGCGTACTGCCCATTGATTTGCCGGATAACCAGTTGGGAGTCACTCGTAAGCCGTACCTCCTGGATCCCCATTTCCACTATTAAGCGTAGGGCATGTACTACTGCCTCGTATTCCGTGACATTGTTAGTTGCCTTAAATTCGAGCCTAAAGGAGTGGACCATATTTTTTCCCTTCGGCGTCGTGAAGACCAATCCCAAGCCCGACCCATCTTTATTAGATGATCCATCCACGAAGACCTCCCACCGTGTCGGGCTGCATGACTCGAGTAGGTCGGGTGGGTCATCTCCATCCTCCTCCATTCCGGGTATGTCTTCTACCTCGTCTTCGTCGCTGAGGGGGAAATCTGCCAGGAAATCGGCCACTGCCTGTGCTTTTACCGCCGTCCTCATCTCGTAAACAATGTTGAACTGCTTTATTTGTGCACTCCACTTGGAGATTCGCCCCGACCTGGCTGCGATGTCGAGTACTGATTCTATGGGGGACTTTGTAAGTACCCTGATTCTGTGAGTCTGGAAGTATGTCCGAAGCTTCTGCGTTGCGAACACTAGTGCTAATATCAGTTGCTCGATCCTGGTGTAGTTCCTCTCGGCCGGGCTCATGGTCTTGCTTATAAAATACACCGGTTTTTCTTCCCCTCCGTCGTTCTTGACCAGGACGGCGCTGATGGCGTGACTAGTTGCCCCAAGGTATAGCGTTAGTACGTCTTCTGGCTCGGGTCTTTGCAGCACTGGTAGACTCGCGAGATGTTGCTTGATCTTTTGAAACGCTTCTTCACACTCCTCAGTCCATTTGAACTTTTCCCCCTTTCGTAGCGTCCCGAAGAAGTCCTTGCATTTGTCGGACGACGGCGAAATGAATCGCCCCAGGGCCGCCAAATTTCCGTTCAATCGCTGCACATCTTTTATCGTTACAGGCGACGGCATTTCCACCACGGCCCTGACCTTATCCGGGTCGGCCTCAATTCCTTTGTCGGTGATTATGTACCCTAAGAACTTGCTCGAGGTGACCCAAAAGGTGCACTTGGCCGGATTGACCCTCATCTTGTATCTTCTCATGGTGTGGAATATGCCCCGAAGGTCGTCGATGTGCTTGTCGGCCACCTTGCTTTTGACCAACATATCGTCCACATACACCTCGATGGTGTCGTGTATTTTATCTTCGAACATGTCTTCCACCAGCCTCTGATAGGTGGCGCCGGCATTTCTTAATCCAAATGGCATTTTGGTGTAGCAACACAGCCCTCTTGGTGTGAAGAAAGACGTATGCTCTTGATCTTCAGGGGCCATGGGTATTTGATTGTACCCTGAGTATCCGTCCATGAGAGTTATCGCCTTATACCCGACAATAGATTCCACTAGTTGGTCGATGCTGGGAAGTGGGAAGCTGTCTTTTGGGCATGCCTTGTTCAAGTCGCTATAGTCTATGCAGATTCGTACGCCTCCGTTTCTTTTAGGGACTATCACCATATTAGATATCCATTGTGGGTACTGAGCCTTCCGAATGATCCCTGCTGCGTACAACTTCTTCAGTTCGGCCTCCACCGCCGGTTGTAGCTCGGGTGCGATTCTTCTCATCTTGTGATTGGTTTGAACTTGGGGTCTATCCGCAGGTGGTGCGAGCAGACACTCGGGTCTATTCCTTCCATATCGTGCATTTGCCAGGCGAATATGTCCATGTGTTCCCTCAGAAGGGTTATCAACTGTTGGGATTGTTCGCTTGTTAAGAGGGACCCTATCCTTACTAATCTTGGCTCCTCCTCGGTGCCTAGATTGACTTGCCGAGTTGGTTCTAGGGCCGAGAAATTGTTCTTTGGCTCGCCGGTGGTTACCGGCTCCTGTGATTGCTATAAGGTCTCTTTCTCGCCGGCTTCATGGGTGGCGATGGCTTGCGACATTACCATTTCCAGCTCCTCGCCCGCCTCTACTTCCTTTGACTTCTTCTTTTCTTGACGTTTCCTTGACCGCCTCTCCTCATTCTGTTGGACGTCTATTTGCACGCACTGTCTTGCCGCCTGGGGATCGCCTAGTACCTCTACCACTCCTCGGTAAGACGGGAACCGCAATTTTTGATGATAAGCGGAGGCGACCCCTTTAATCCCCGCGAGCCAGGGCCGACCCAGAATTGCTTCGTATGGCGACACGACATCGACCACGCAAAAAGTGGTGAGTGTGTCAAGGAACCCCTCCCCGTCCGAGACTCGGAGGGTGACTTCTCCCTTTGGTACTGTTACTGTGCCATTGAAGCCGTAGATTCGATAGGTGGACGGGACTAGGATATCATCGGACAACTCCATCCTTTTGAAAGTGTCGTAGAACGATTACTTGACCGAGCTGCCATTTGTCCATTAGTATCCTGCGGACTCCCCATTCCTCGATCAGTAGGGTTATTACTAGGGGATCCCCGTGCGCTTGGCCGTTCAATGGGACGTCTTTTGCCGAGAAGGTGATTGGCTGCATCATCCATGGCTCCATGGGTAGGATCTTGGCCACACTGAAGATTTCTTTGCCAGATCGGTCCCTCTTATGGATCCTTGAGGTGATGCCCGTTCCCAGGTCATACCCCTGAGTTGCTGAGTGTGATATGGTGTTACAGGCGAACTGGGTGTCGCGGTTAATTCTTATCTGGTGCACTGGGACATCTGGTTCGGCAGGTGTCGGCGATGTCTTGACGAAATGCCGTAGGTACCCATCGCGGATCAGGCTTTGGACGATGTCTTTCACTTCTCTACAATCATTGGTTGAATGGCCGCGGAACTGATGATAATGGCAGAATTCTGGGTGGTTCCTTGTCCCGTCGAATTGGATTCCCCGAGTCTTGGGATAACGGATGTCGTTCCTCTTTTCAACCTCCTTGAACACTTCTTCCAATGGTGCATTTAGCGGAGTATATGATCTTGGCTCGTGGCGAGGCTTCTTTCCCTTCTCGACCCAAACTTTCTTGTTTTCACCCTGGTGCTGGGTGCCGGGCCTTTTCTCGGATCGTTTCGTGGCTTCTCGCGGGGTGGCCTCTTCTGCGGTGCTTGCCTCTTGTACTCCCCTGTCTTGCGCTCCTTCCTGAATCTCCTCCAAGGCGATATAGTGCTCTTGCATCTTCCGGATCTCCCTTAGCGTTTTAGGCTTCTCCGTGTACATTGCCACCCAGATGGGATCCGACTTTCTTAGCGAGTTCTCGAAGCCGAATATCTATTGGTCGACCGGCGCTTTCCCTATATCCGTGCATAATTTCCTCCATCTGTCCGTTAAAGAACGCAACGGCTCCCTGAGTCTTCGTGCCAGGGTGAATAACTTGTCGACTCTGGGCCGAGCTATGCTGTTATGCATATAGGTCTCGAGAAAAGTTTCCACCAAAACCGCATAGCTCCCGACGGATTTATCGGGCAGGGTGTAGAACCAACTCTTCGCCTCTCCCTCCAAACTGGCAGGGAAGAATTTGCACATGACCACATCGTGATTCTTCCACTGTAGCAAGGACATGCCGTACATCTTGATGTGTTCTCCTGCGTCGCCTGTGCCATCGAACCTAGATGGGAAGATCGGCAGCGTACATTTTGGTGGAAACGGTGTCCGGTCCAATTCCCTAGTAAACGGCGTCTTGGGCTTCATTGATTACTTCTCGCTAACTTATCGTCCTCATTTGTCTCCAGTCAGTTTCTTAAGCATCCGCTCGAGCCGCTCGATTTTTGTTTGGTGGACGCGTCCGTACTCTCATTGGTTGCTTCCTCATCGGCCGAAGAATCCTCGGCTGGCCCATACCCTTCTCTTGGCCGATTAGGGTCGGGTATGCGTTCTCGGCTTGGTGAGGGGGGTGGGGCGTCCCTCGGTGGAGTGTGGTTGCTAGAGGCGCCTCGGCTTGATGATCCTCTCGACCCCGCTCTCCTGTTGCGGAGTTGGTAATTTTCGTATTCTAGCGCCAGGTTTCTCCTCTGCAGTTCTCTCATTAGGTCCTCTTGTCTTCTTTGGCTTGCCAGTATAGCGAGTAACATCGGGTCAGTGCTCTCGTGACTGGAGTGACCATTCACTTGGTGCCCCGTTGTGTTAGGGGGTGCGGTTGGGGGTCTCGCAGCGAGGGCGACAGGGGGGACGATCGGAGCCGTTGGGTGATCGATTGCTACTGGGGGAACAACCGAAGCTGCGGGGTGGCTAGCCGATGCCGGGGGAACAGTCGGAGCCGTGGGGCGGTTGACCGTTACCGGGGGGTTGTCTCGATTAGGGTCCCCCTTGCCAAGTGTACTTGCCTAAGCCTCTCAGCTTCTCGTTCTAAATCTCGTTGGCACTCTGTCGGTTGTCTTTCTCTCCTTCGTTCCTCTCGTATCGTTTGAACTTCCTCCTCCTCCTCGGTATCCGATGCAGTTCTCCCGTCTTCCATGCTGCCCTCATTCCTCGGCCCCATCTGGCTCGGGTTGATCCTCAACATCCCGGGTGGGAAATCGTCATCTCGGCCCAAATCGACCTCCTCGTCGACCGTAGTCATGCCTTTGATCAACGCCTGAGTCTCGCCCTGGTTGTTAGGTCGGCGATCTCCGTGCCGAGAATCCGTGAGTCCCTCTTGCCCGCTAGATCCCGCCGTGACCCGGTTCCTCAGGATCCTGCTCGTCCTGGAGGTACTTGCCATTGCCTCTGTTATCGTCTTCGCTCCTCGGCTCGCCTACCCGTTCGTACCCTACGTCAGCAAAGGACACAACACTTACTTCGAATTGCTTTCGAAAAGGTTAAGGATGAGGTACAGTGGGACAGGTTTTATAGTACACTTCCGCTTACGCTAGCGTGTTGGTCTCAGGAGTCAGGTTGTTTTGGCCCTAAAAGACAATTTTTAAAGGGATGCCCCGACACATCGCTTTCGGTACTTTCCCTAGGCATTAATCATTATTTGTCCTAACATTCCTAACGCCAGAAGTCATGAATCGTCCGTACGCTAGATCGGAAGATTTCTTTCATGGCGACGGTTGGTAGCAATGACGACCCTTAACAGCCGTCGTGCTGATGACCCTAGGATTTTTACAGTTTCCACTGATGCTGTGAGGCTCTTAGCGTAGGATCAAGGTGAGACTTGAACCGCTCACCATAATCCTGCAGGCCATGGTTTCCGAAGATTGGGCTCAATGATTCTGAGCTAGCCTTGTTTCCGCCATTATCGTGCTTCGTACATTTTGCTAAGATGAAGACAGGTGTGAAATAAAGGTAGATGCAACAGTATCTCTCCTTAGAAGATAGATCTGGCAACCTATGCGTTGCGCCTGTTAGAGTCTTTCATTTAGCATCAACTATCCTCACTAGATGTCGATAGGAGCTGTTGAATCTCTCTTTCAACAGGGTTTGAAGACACAGATCACGGTCAGCGAGATGGGATCCCCTTCTAGCTTCTACCAACATCGAAAGATGTTATTTCGGGAGCTCATGGATCTTCCGATAACTCACTGAGGTGTCTTAAGCAAACAACGTATCTTGACGGAGCGGTCTCGACGACTTTGCTTAAGCGGAAAACATGTTTTGCTTGGAAAGCCAAGACTATTAGTTAGAACACAAGACGGATTTATATCGACAAGAAACACAAAGTGAAAAACAAAGACTTTCGAAGATAATAAGAACTTTCGAAGATAACAAGTAAAAACACAAAGCTAACTCATGTCAACTCGACAAGATGTTGCTAAGAAGACAAAGATAACGGGCCAAAAGAGTTTCTCCCCTAGCATCTACCAGCACACTAGGTGGCTTAGGAGCTCGGATTTTCCTCTTTTGGTGTCCGATTTCAAGGTATCCGGAGATGTTACACGGTCCCCTTAGTCGGCGCCAGAATGTAGATGTAGAAAATCCTACTACTACATCCAAAGAATCATAAATGCGCACACCATGAAGTAAACTAACAAGAGATGCACAAGAACACAAGATATACGTGGTTCGGCATGATTACCTACGTCCACGGGGGTTAAAGATTGATCTTATTACTTGATTCAAGGTTACAAGACGGGTGTTCCTCTCAATGCTCTAAGTATGCTCTCCTCTCTCTCTTGTCACTTGAGTTTTACCTCTCTACACGGTCTATATTTATAGCTACAAGTGATGATACATCCAGTTCTACGGTGTTAGGCCTGGCGTAGCTTCCTTGATGTTCTTCTCGGGTGACCAGTTGATACCTCAGCCGATGTTCTTATTTGTTCGGTCGAGATGCCTAGCCGAGTGATGTCTTCTTCGCTATCCCGTCACTCGATGTCGCTCACTTGGTAGGGATGATCGATGTCGTCTTTTGGATCCTTGGCCGAGTCTTCCTTGACCGAGCTCTTCTTATCTCTTCACCAACTCTGTCAGCGCATTTATTGCTCCAGCACCCGATGACCATCACATCATAACTTTCCCCCCTTTTCGTCGACTTCTCGAGCTGTCTCCGCTCCTCTTTTCTCGTGCCCAGATTCGGAGAAGTGATCCGATACTCTAAGTGTATACTTTCTCTGGTACGCCATGGCTTAGGATTATTCCACCTGTCCCTGTGGATTATTTACATCTACAGTTTTGTTGGTTCATCTTTGCCATTCCCTTCGAAGTCCATCAACAAATCCCAATAATCCTTCTCCTCGTTGCTATTGCGTACGACATGCGAGATCCTTCGCTCCTTTGCTAAGCCATCAACAATGTTTACAAATGCATAGACTGCCTTTTTCATTCTGTTGGCCAAATTCTGTTTCTCTTTTCGTAACCCCGGAAAGAGATCAGCTAGATTAAGCTTTGACGACACCGCTACAATCTCACCAAGCAGTTGATAGAGCTCACTCCCAGCAGCAGATTTAAGATCCATAACATCCTTTGAAAATAAGAGATTTCCCAATAAATTAGCAAAGGCCACAAAAGTTAAGTGTTTTATTTCAATACTTCTACCTTCTTTCGCTTCTACCAATATCCATTGTATTATCTGATCTACAAATTGTCTTCGTTTACCCAAAGTATTATTCATTGTCGTTCGGGAGAAAAAAGTTGAATATAATCGCCTATTGATTCGCCAGATTGGTCCATATGTAGCATATGGAGTCGCCTGATAATCATCAGCAGCCGGTGGTTGCGGCGTCTGGAGTGGATGACGATTGATAAAAGATTGATGATGAGTTTTGAGCAACTCCATGGCATCATCTGTGGAAGCAATGACTAGCGTATTCAGCCCACCCATACGCACCATGAAAATTGGTCCATATTTCTTTTGAATTTCTACCAATCTTTTGTGTAGCACCTTATAGTCATTGCCTACATCTAAGAGGTTTCCGATCAATGGCCAACCAGGAGGACCCAGTGGTAACCGCCTTGAATTTGTTTTATGTTTCGAGCTAAGAAAATTGTGGAGTAGTTGGAGTAACAGCGGAGCTGCCACGGCAAGGACAATGACTATGCAGACAAACATTTGATCCGTGGAGATGGGGATTTTGGTTTATTATGGACAACTACCTACCTTTGCTTCTGAAGCTGGGAAATATAGCGCATCTTAAATCATTCCAGTAATCCAGATCATCTCTTGTAACTTTGTATTTTAGAAACAAAAATCACTAACTCCTTGCTTGGGCTCCGGATCGTCTACACCAAAATCGGGTCCGGATCCTCTGTGCCATGATTTCCATGTGCCCTATGTGCCCGCGAATGAACAGTTGACGCGTGTTTCTGTTCTCCAACTGTTAACTACCAGATTTTGGGTATCTCGTACAGCTGCTTAAACTGCCATATTTGTGGAGGAATATTCGATCCTTCCTTAATTATCTCATCAAATCATTCTCTACGCTAGTTTGATTTTTGCTTAACAATGGTATTACAGATTTATTTTTGCTTAATTCATCTTAAATGAAATCTATGGGAACATAGTCACTGAAGAAGAATTTGGATTCCATCATCCAATGGGAGGTTTCATGAATGAAGAACAACACAAGAAAATTTAAAGAATCATTAACATACAATTTTATTCCATCCAAGCGTAGCGTTCTTATAATTTTGCTAATCAGTAGTTAACATGCATAACATTTCTAATCAGTTCTTCCTATGAACTCATCGAAACTAAATTAATTGAAGTCGTTATCATAAGAAACGATATATGAGTAGATTTAGCCTTCAAAGGTCACCATGATAGATCTTCTGAAATACTCGTGAATTAGCTGAGCACCAACAATATAGATCCAGTAATGCTAATTGTTGCGGATGGAATCATGGAAGAGATTATTGAGGGAGGATTAAATATTTATTTCCTTGTTTCTCTCCACAAATATGGCAGTTTGAGATACCCAAAATCTGTAGTTGGCAGTTGGAGAACGGAAACACGTGTCGACTGATCATTCGCAGGCACAAAAGGCACAGAGAAATTATGGCACAGAGGATCTGGACCCACCAAAATCCCTCTACACCTCTGCACCCGCCAATAAATAGCTGCCATGTGTTGGCTTTCAACATTCCAAAATCAGATTAGCTAAAGTGGCTCCGGATCGTCTACCCAAAATCCCTCTACACCTCTAGGCCCGCCAATAAATTGCTGCCATTTGTTAGCTTTCAACATTCCAGAATCAATACATAAACCCCACGACGAGTGTATTGATCATGATCTTCTTCTTTGTCTTATTTTATGTTCCGTTTATAGCCACTAAACTGGTTCCACTACTCTGCCATTCTCTTTTGAAGAGATATGTATGAGTTAACAGATATAAAGATTCTTAACGCGTTCCAACTTTATTCATATATTAATGATGCATCTACAACCAATCCATGAACCGACAAAAGTCACCACTCACCATTAACTTCAATTGGCATTTATTTAAGGCGAAGAATGAGTTTTATTTTACATTTAGCAGAAGGTTTTCAATCATGCTAGGAGGTTTATCAAACCAGACTTTAGAAACAACGGGAAATTTAGGAAAGTATAATAAAATAATATTTATTTGTTTTAGGCAGCGTACTATGTTTTGGTATTTGAAATTTCTTGAAAATCTTATTCTTTCTAGAAATAGTTAATTCCATTGATACCCTTTAAAGTTTATACTCTTTTATAAGACAATTATGTCGGTGGACCCTACTTAAGATCTACACGGCCATGATTTAATCTTCCCTCTTCTTCCTCCTTTGTTTGTTTACAAAGACCTGGGTTGCATGGACGCGGACGCGTAGAAGCGGACACGACACGACTTTGATGCGGAAACTATAAAATTTTCAAAAAACTAGGACGCGGACACGTATATACATATTTTATTTATATATTATTTATATATATAATCATGTATTTATACATCAAAGTCAAGTATTTCGACCCTAAAAATTAGAAAATGATGTTATATATGTATACATTTCAAAAAAAAAGAAGATATTGTTTGTTTATACACGCCGAATGTCAAATAATCAGTCACTATTAAACACATTAAGCACATAGCACAATCAAAATGCATTCTTAGATCAACACATGTCCAACTAAGGGTATACGTGATGTCATTCCCAATTACAAAATCCGAATAAAGACCTAAATTATTGATTGAAATGTTTGTCTTTCTTCATTTGGTTAATAATAGTAAAAATAAAGGAAAAAGTTTATATGAAAATGTAAAAAAAATACGTCGGACACGCGTCATCGGTGCGTCCAAACCAGACGCGCGCAGGACGCGCAAATTGGAGGGTCGGACACGCCTCGTGTCAGCGTCCCACGCGCGTCTCGTGTCCGCCGCGAGTCGGACGCGGACACGGCTCAAGAAATGGAGCTTCCGTGCAACCCAGACGAAGACTAATCGGAATACCATTCGAATAATCTTAACCATAAAAAACTTAAATCAGTTTTTTCATAACCAAATCAGACCAGCACCTTTACCTTAATCCAAATCAAATTAATAACATGTTTAACTAACTTCAGGATCATAGTCATCCAAATTAACTTTGTTTAGAAATCATATATAACCTTAAAAAAAGTTAATAAATCATCTTCAAGAAGCAATATGTAGTAAGATTTATGTGCCTAGATCCCAATCTCTGTCTCTCACTCTCTTTAACCTTGAGATAAATTAAGATTCAATCTTTTTTATGAATCATGGTGTACAAATTTTAATTTACCATAAATCATATGAGGAGCCGATCGGAAAAAAAAAATACATAGATCATATGAGGGTCTCTCAACACCCATGCCCTGTTAATCCAAATCTCAACCTAAAGCTTAAACCCATGTCATTTAGTATTTGGGTAATAAGACAGAGCACCTCTTCATCTTACTATGAAAAATAGAACATACACATAAAAATATGTTTTTTCTTAATTTGGGCAATGAATGATTTGTTGCTACTCTAATGTTTTAAGATTGGGTGCAAATTTAATCATTTTCAAAGTAATTGAAAATAGGAAAAAAATTAATAATTGTGTATCTGTTGGGTTTTTGAGCTTCTCTCAAGATCTATCAATGGTAGAAGGGAAGATTTGTCAAAATATTTAAATTATTCTGAAAAGATATGATTAAGGATCTACAGTATAACAAAAACGGAGAAGAAGAAGTTGGAAAGGAAAGGCAGAAAGCCAAAAAGAAAGATGTTTTCCATTAATGGTGGGTTTGTTTGCAGAATTCACCGTTTCCGAGAATTCTTAATCCCACGGGATTATGAATTCTGGGATTTATGTAAATTCCTTGTGTGTTTGGTAATTTAATTAAAATTCTTAGGATTTACAGAGTTTTCTTGTATTAAAGTCTTTGTACCATTTGACATTATCCTCAAATCTTAAAATTGCATATGTATGGGATTTAGAGTTAAAAAAAAGTGGGTCCATAAATCCCTTGATAAGTTTCCCAGCAAATCTTAGGGGAGGGGTCGGACTCCATATGGAGGATTTGCTGGAAAACTGAATCCCGTAGGAAACGTGATTCCAAGGATTCGGGCAACAAAACATACAGAGGGAAACGTAATTCTACCAAATCCCCTGGACCCATAAATTCCACCTTTAAAATATTTTAAGGGTATTAGCGGAACCAATCTCGATTACGGAGAAAATTAAGTTATTGATGTCGGTCTTATTATTTGCTAACTGATTTCGCTTTCCTATGTAACTAGTAGACCATTATACCCATGTTAACTTGTATACGGGTACCTAGTTAGCAATTCGGGGTACGGGTAGTAGTTCGGGACGGCATATGTACGGGAATTATACGGATTCGGATAGGTCGGATTCGGTCAAAAATCCGGTCAACGGTTCGTTGTTGGATAAGTAGTTGAAAGGCATACGTGACGTGCATATTCGTTTTATAAATGTAACCCGGCACTTAAAATTCGGCTTACATATATGATAAATTGATAAGTATTATGACCTTATTACGAGACTAATTTATTTATATATGATTTATAAGATGGAAAAAAACATTTTAGCGTGATCATTTAACAAAAAGTAAACAATTTAGTCGCATAAATGTATTATAAAACGAGTTTATAGACTTTTAAACAAAAATTAACACAAAAAACACTGGTTAAACAACTACCAATAGAAAATTTTAACTGAATAATTGTATTTAAATATAAAGTATACAAAATCAAACAAAAACCAATCAACAGAACTCTGGTCAGAGAATTACCTAGGGGGAGCGAGGTTGGGCGCGAACTAGGTTCGAAGTTCTAGTTCGGAAATATCATTCGGATTCGGTTAATTCGGATAAGTTCGCGAATCATTCGTGAGGTCCATATAATCCGGGAACTATGGAGTTCAAATAGTTTGGAAGTATCATTCGGATTCAGTCAGTTCGGATACGTTCGCAAATCATTCGGGAATGATTCGGAGAATTACTAACTAGGTACGGGTATACAAGTTAACAGGGTCCTTTATTTAATTTATTCCCCAATATTTACTAATGCCCGAAACTGGCAAAGCCATGCCTTAAAAGAAAAAGAACAACAAGCATCATCAGCATTCAGCACTTGTCAATGACTCTGATCTTCGCCTTCTGAATACTTTATATAAAGCTGTAAAATGATTCCCGCTCAATACAGTATTATTTTTAATATTGTAGCCCCATTATCTTTTGCTTTTCTAGTTATTAATTTGTTTTTTATCTTTTTTAAAAAACTGCTTTTAGTTAATCTTTTAAATGTGATTTTTTCTAGAAAACTTTCAATTTTTTGATGAAAAAAATATTTCTATTTCTAAATTTGAAGGCAAAATTACTTTATTCCAGAAAAGATGAAACGACCCATGATTAAAAAAATATATATATGATTAAATGGGTTTAAGAGCATACTCAGTCGTATCCCATCAACTCCAGTAAAAAGAAAGTCAGTAGTTCGATATCCATCATAGAGGTTTGTATTTAAATTAGTTTGTATAGAGGGGTTTGGCGGGTTGGGTCTAATAACAGTGGGGCTAGTCCATCTGGCTAAATTTGGGTAGGAGCCTAGGTCCGGCTTTCGCATATCAAAAAAATAACTATATGATTAAATAAAAATATAAAAATATTTTGTTTTTGGGTCTATTAAAATTAACATTAACACAAAAAATTCAGACTATCAATTAAAGAGAGAAAATACACCTAAACGTTTGACAAATATCTACTGCCATATTTGAGTATTGATGGTTAAGTGGTCAATCTGCTGGAATACATGTAGAAGGTAAGTAGGTGCGGACGTTGTCAATTTGGTCAAAGTCTTTCTTTTATCCTAAACACATTTCCAAACAAATAAATCACAACTTTATTTCATCCCAAAGCTACTTTCCTAAAGAATAAAATTATTCCCACCACAAATTTATAGATTCTTTTTTCTAACAACAAGCAAGCAAGATTTATCGATTATGAAAAGCTAGTACATACATAGTCACCTTCAAGAGCTGGTCTGAAATCCGACGGACAACCACCACATTCTATCTAAGTTATTCTTTCTTACATATTTAGCAATTTTATCAGCAACTTTATGACAAGCTTTATTTACATACAGACAAGACCCGTAAGGATTTTGACCTGATAAACTTACACACCTATTAATTATACAATCATCCTGTCGGGGAGGATGTAACTTTTGGTTTTTAAGGAGATTCACTACCTGCATGTTATCATTTTCAAATATAACCTTCTTGTATTGAGATCTATGTGCCCATTGCATAGCGTGTAAGAATCCCCATGCTTCTGCTTGAGTTATGTTTCTAGCATGTTTGAGGAGTCCCATGGCTTCCGAATCTCCCTGCATGATCTCTAATTAGAATGGAAATTCCCGCAATGGTACAGTTAGGCGACATAGAAGCATCAATATTAATCTTAAAGTAACCTCTGATGGCGGTTGCTAGTGAGTGAAGACAGTAGGTTGTCTCTGCAAACCAGCATTAGTGGTTGATACATGTGTATCTTCCTCTATCCGGGAACTAGTGATCCTCAAGACGGATTGAGGATAGATTTCTACTTTGGGAAGGAATACTGATTTTTTTGGCAGTATTCTTAGATAAGGAAATATTCTTAGACAAGGTAATATTCCTAGATAAGGAAATATACCTAGAAAAAGAATATTTCCTAGACAAGGTAATATTTATAGATATGGAAATATATACTTAGAAAAGGAAGTATTCCTAGACAAGGTAATATTCCTAGATAAGGAAATATACCAAGAGAAGGAATTATTCCTAGATAAGGAAATAGATTCCTATAAGGTTTGAGAAAGCGTTAAAGCTATAAATATAGATGTTTAGCTCATAGCTATGACATCTAGAGTGTGGTTTGTGATACAGACACACCTAGATCAGAGAGGGAGGTTTGTGAGACAAATCACCTTGATAGAAGTTAGTGAGGAAATTAATTATTGCAAAAGAAAGCTTAGCACAACAGTTTAAGATTATTTACTGTTTACAGATATTGTGAGCGTAACAAAGAGAGAATTGTAATAGTTTTCTTGTTCAGAACCTAGAGAAGATATATTTCTTTGAATTACGTTCTTGTGTTATGTTTTCTAGTTTTCGTCTATTATTATTCTGAATTCCGCCTCTAAAATAATAGTCACCAAGGTACAGAGATGAATACGTATCAAGTTGGTATCAGAGCAAGGTTTGTTTATTTTAGGGAAGATTCCTGTGATTTATGGTCTTCACTAGATCTCTCTACAAACATCTTGGTGAGTTACTCGAGAAGGAAGAAGACGTTAGAAGAACATGATGGCCATGGTATGGTTGACGTTAGATGAGGAAAGATCATATGATGAAGGTAAAATGTTGAAGCCATTGAGATGTGGATTATTTCATATTTTCTGTCAGATTGGTAACAACGCCTTTAGTCTTGATTTACCACCTAATCTAGGAATTTGCTCAGTTATTAATGTTGAACAATTGAAGTTGTTTGATCCATCGTTACAAGATGATGATCTAGATGACAAGATGATCTTGCCACATGTGTAACACTTGTGGTTTGATAGAGAAGAACCACTCGAAGAGGATTGCATTATGGAGCGAACACTACAAAAATACTGAGTTTTAGTGACGCCAGAAAGGCGTGGCAATTAGTCAAAAATCCGTGGCAAAAGATAGCTAGCCACGGATGGCCTGCCGTAACAAATAGTCCAGTGGCTAATACTATTTGCCACGATGCTAGCCAAGATTTTTTCATCGTGGCTATTGGTCCAAATTCATTTGCCACATATTTTTCCGTGGGTAATTAACATCATCCTCCATTACTAGCCGCACTATTTGATGTATGCCAAAGATTATCGAGAACTTTTTTGTATCTTAGAATTCATATAGAAATTTGGCAAAAATATCAACCATTCAATAACATTTTATTCATAGAAAAAGAATTTACATTATTGTCTTATTCATAATAATTCTCCTCTTAAGTTTACAAAAAGATACAAGGAAATAATGTAAGTAACGTAATTCGCTTTTAAGGTATTTAGAGCTACGAATAGCGTTCATGGAGCGGGATAACCATATTGACAAGGATCATAATACCATTAACTAGACATTCTAATCACCTTCCCCAATACGAGAACCAAAATTGCTCGATAAGATCTGTTGAGGTGACTTGTATAAATTTGATGCTGCAAGTTATGGATATCATGAAATTCTCGTTGCGTCAAGTAAATTTCCGTGCAAGGTACTTGTGAAAGTCTTTGCGGTTGAGTGGTTCGGTATATCGTCATGTTATCAGGAAGATGACTTAACGGTCTAGCACCGACCAAATCTCTTGCACAATGTGCTGACATATCTTCTTCCATTTTCTTCTGGAACCGCGAAAATAAATACTGAAAAATCCAATAGGGCATAAATTATGATATGCAGTAAAGCTTAAAAGGCACTGCCAAAGATGGATAACAGTTAAGAGAATAGTAAATAAAAAAAGAAAATTATGATAACATACGCCACTATCTGGACCTCCGGAAAATTCACCATTTATAAGTATTTGAAGAAATGTTGGCCAATGACTACATGTTAAAAAATCTTAAGAACGATCAAACATGTAATTGGTCCGCAACTCCTTTCATGTAGGTCATTATAGGGTTTTCTTTGATATCCTAATGAACATATTCATAAATTTAAACAATGAACGACATAAACAAGGTCCCCTATAAATATCAAGGACAAGTAAAGTTAATGGTTCATCAAGGGTAAAAAGATGATGACAATACCTAATCAGTAATCATTCAAATAAATATCAGAATTCGACACCTTGTTACTGGGTCCGATATCTTCACGTCTGTCAGCGTCCCTTTGCACAGTTGTGGGGTACCTTCACACTCGGAAAAAAAATAATATGGAACATACACCACAAATTTAGTCAAAAACAAAAGAATGACATCAACATTGAAATTTAAAGTGACAATAATCAGGAAGGGAAAAAGGAAAACATAGATACGAACTGAGACGAATGCATTCCAAGACAGCAGCAACATTAGGAGGTGCAACTTTTATTTCCAAAAGAAGGTGGAAGTTTGTAATCTCAAATTCCTACAGTATTCATCATAATGAGTATCTGCATTTAGACGTCATTAGTCATTGTAGTCATAAAACACAATATGATTATTACTAAGAAGTATAGCTTCAGAATGGAAGACAATTTATAACTAGAATATGTTTCAAAAACACAAATAACATTTTCATATAAATGGAAGCTACGTGACTTCAAAGTTAGATTTCACAAAACCGATCATCACTTAAAGAAACTTCCCAAATTATGGGTACAAAAAGGAGAGCTACACACCGTTTAGTTCTACTTCGATAACCAAATAATAAGATGTGAATATAATTAAAACAACATATAAAAACAAAAAATCAACCCTATCTGATAAAACAACATCAAATGTTCATGTATCAAGATAGATTTGAAGCCTTCCTAATATCACATGAAAAAAAAAAATTAAGCCTGGCTTTACCTGATCAATTTCTAAACCATGGATACAAATAAAAGCTCATGCCTCATCATTGACAATCAATTCTTCTGTGTCACATACGTATTCAATCTTCTTGGTCTAGTTGAATAAAAAATACCTAATTAGAAGTCATTTAGATATTGAAGATTATAGAGTTACCCTGTATTCAGAAAATCAAATCAGATGAACTGATTATAAGATAATCCCAGTTGAAGTAACCAAAAACCTTAACTCTCTCTGTAAATATAAATATTGAAGAAATACTAGGAAAGAAGAGAGTTGATGGAAATTGGGGACTTACTTCTCCACGACTTAAGTTTGTGCAGAACTTTACGGATTATAACTTAGACAACTCATCTTTTCTTTCGGTCTCACCAGAGAAATTAAAGTACCACTCTTCCCCTCCCATGTTTGCTTTCTCTGTAACAACAAATACACCTAATAGCAAATACACCAACAAAGATTTCACAAACTAAACACTGTACTAAATTTAAAAGATTAATAACTTGAAAATGAATATAAAGTTAGGGTTTTGAGTTGACAGATGATGAGTTGTGGGTTACCACCAGGAAGATCCCAAATGCACAACACAAGAAATCTACTCAAAACCCAAAATAAGAGGAAGAGATGCAGCACCACCACCATTTGGATTCATCGAATCTGTGAGATCACCGATTAAAATTCTGAAACCAATTGAAATAGACAATCGAAGAAAATTTTTACCAGTCATGGAAAATTAAAATCCAAATCGAAAATCAATGAACACTTATTGAGAAATAATGAGTAAATTAATTCCTTAATTCAAAAATTCTTCGTATGGAAAAGAAATTAATTCATATAAGATAACCTTGTTAAAATTGTATAACAATGGTGAACTAAAAATGAAGATACTTCGAAACCCTAACCACAGTAACCAAATTTAAGAGAACCGATTCTAACGAATCCCATATGAAATAAAAACCCTTACTTACCTGCAGGTTCGCGTTCTATGTGAAGGAATTTGAAACTTGATACAGATTACACATAGTGGTAGAAAGAACCTAAAGAATAGAGGAGAGGGGGAGGTGACTTTGTCATCTCATGTGAACATGGGTTGTTCTGTATTAGTTGAATAATAAGTCTGGAGTCTCTCGACATTAGCTACGTGATAACATCTTTATGTCGTAACAAAATCGCACAACACCCACGACCCACTATGTCGTGACTAGATGTCAGTAACCGCATTTATAACTTGTAAATGATTAGCATGTTGGATCCCGTGGAAAGTTTTCATCTTGCCGTAGATAATTGGCTTATTTATTGCTACGCTATGAATCAGGCGTGGAAATATGTAACTAATAGCCACGAAAATACAAATCCGTGGCAGTAGGGGCGCGACTAAAAGTTGATATTTTTGTAGTGGAAGAGTGACTAAGACAAGACAAGAAGATAAGGAGTGGAAGAGTGACTAAGACAAGACAAGAAGATAAGGACGCTTTTCTAATTAGACGTCAAGGTCAAGTTTCCATCAAAGAGAGATGGTTCAGCAGGTTGGAAGGAACCCTTGAGTTCCTTAACCTCCAAATCTAACTTTCACAGGAGTTCAAGTTCTTGATTGGGGGCGCATGATACATGTGTATCTTCCTCTCTCCTGGAACTAGTGATCCTCAAGACGGATTGAGGATAGATTTCTACTTTGGATAAGAATACTGATTTTTAGGCAGTATTCTTAGATAATGAAATATTATTAGACAAGGTAATATTCATAGATAAAGAAATACCTAGAAAAGGAATATTTCCTAGAAAAGGTAATATTTATAGATATGGAAATATATACTTAGAAAAGGAATTATTCCTAGACAAGGTAATATTCCTAGATAAGGAAATATACCTAGAGAAGGAATTATTCCTAGATAAGGAAATAGATTCCTATAAGGTTTGGGAAAGCGTTAAAGCTATAAATATAGATGGTGAAAACTACTACCACACCCATTTTTTAGATTTTGGCCACTGTGAAACCCATGGGCGTGAAACTTCACGCGCGCACCCATTATCGTCGCCTAAATTCTTCACAAACCCATATTTTCTAATATTCTATTTTTCTTTTTTTTCTCTCGTTTTCTACTGTTCTTCTTCTTGTCTCTCCGTCGACCTTAATTCAAGGGAATTGAGCTTGATTTTTTGTGAATAATCTCTAGGAAGTTTAGTAGCTTTATGAATCAAAGGAGAAGGTGATGGTGCTGAAGTCGATTGAGATCTTGAAGAACACGTAATTGGGGGATAAAATTTGTAATTGGGGATATAGGAAAAGGACAAAAAAAAAAGTCCAAATATCAATTCGGGGTCACCCCTTATCTTAGTATTTTTTTAAATCCTAATCTACCCCTCACTAATCAGGTTTAGTGGCTAATAATAATTAGTAAAAATCTTAAGATTTTTTATAAATGATTAGTGTGTGTTTTATTTGTTTTTGGGTGAGTGAGGTGAGAGTAGGAGGGAAAATATTTTGAGAGAGAATTTTTTTGTGGAAAATGGAAGATGATTGTGAAGAGAGGATTTCTTTGCTGCTCGCCGCTTTGAATCTTTATCTCAACTACAACAAAGGAGCATATCTTGAATCTTGACTAACGACAACAATTCTCAATTGCAAGTATTTGTGGAACCAACACCCTTGGATGATGATTTTGACGAGTATGGAGAGTTTCTTGAAGAACCAACACAAGAAAGTAAACTTGCACAACATACAAGCATCCCCAACACACAGTAAAGTCGCTAAGATGTCGAAAAATCAAATTTTTCTTTAAACCCGCCATTTTTTCAACCGAAAAACCTCGGTGCCGGCATGGTAGGTGTATGAATACCATGCCGTTTGTCCCGCACACGGCATGGTATTCATACTACGACCATGCCGGTAATTGATATCCCCCAATTTGAATTATAAACCAAGATAGTATTCTACCAAAAAACTATGCCTACAGCAGGTAACCTTTTTACCTACCAAGGAATATACTACGGAATATTCAGCCGGCATGGTTACATTGATCGTTTACCATGCCGTATCGAATGAAAAACATACAGAAACAATTCCATCCCAAACCAAAACCGGCATTGAAACTTAATAAACATTAACGCCGGAATTTAGTACCGTGGTATCATCACTATCGATAATGCCGGCAAAGAAACCGGCGTTGTTAAGTTACAACTTTTCAATGCCGGACCTACAAAAAACCATGCAGGAATAAATGTTTTCCAAAGCTAAATTAGGCATTCAATATCGATTATTTTTAATGCCGGAATTATGTACTGGGCTTGGAACAATATGTTACGATAATGCAGGCATCCTTGCTTCCTGCGTTGTAGTCTTGAAACACTTATGCCTTAGGAATAGGTTTCAAATTTGGTCTTAGTTTTGGTAAACTTAAACTATGGAACAATTGTCGAGCATGCCAAGTACGAGGTTTAGGCATAGTGTTTTAATGTTTTTGGAACTAATTTTCATTCGATCCTTAGTGGTGCCATATATTGATCCAACAAATGCAAAGCCGCCTTATCGGGATACGTGGAATGCTATAAAATCCCTCCGGTATGTGACCAAATAATACTTTTCACCTAGTATCTTGAACATTACTAATGGATTGCTAGTAGTGAACCTTCTAATGAATGCGAAATTGTTCTTATGTAGGGAATAACTGATCGAAAGGAAGCAATCGCTTGGGCTAAAGAGACGGCTCTTAAGAACATGTGTGTGTTGGTGAGGAACACCGAAGGTTCGAATAGGCGTTTTGAGATGGCTTATGAGAGAAGTGGGAAATACAAGGAGAAGAATAGCCACAAGAGAAAGGATTATGTATATCCAAAGAAGACTAATAGGGTATACAAGACTCGTACGAGGAAGAATGATTGCCCTTTTAAGCTTGTATTCCGTTTAAATGACATGAACAATTGGGACTGTGAGGTTTCGTGTGCATTTTGTCAAAAACCATCGGGATCCGAAAGATTTTGTTGGTCACTCCTTAGTTGCGAAGCTAAAACCTGACGAGTTCCAGGATGTAAAGAGATTGACCAAAGCACTTATCAAACCGAGACAAATTCTCGAGGCTTCAAGGAAAAGGACGAGACTAACGTGTCTTCTCTACGTACAATTTATAGTGCACAAGCAACTATTAGAAGGGTGGAATGGGAAGGGAGGTCCGTTATGCAAGAATTTGAGAAGATAGCTTGGGATCACAACTACACGCGTATCATTAAAAGAGGGCCCGACAACAAGCCCCTTCAAATATTCATTTCGCATCCGTTGCTTTCACAAGTTGGCAAATACATGTTGTGGTGTTCTTTTGATGGATTGCACCTACAAGACAAACAAATACAATATGCCGTTGTTCAACATCGTTGGGCAAACCTCGGACAAGGTAACATTCACATTGGCTTGGTGTTTAATGGAAAACGAGAGGGACCATAATTATCATTGGGCATTACGACAATTGAAGTTGTTCTTAAAGGGAAAATCAACTTCCGAGGGTCATCGTAACCGATAACGATGCCGCATTAATGAGAGCAATATCCGACGTCTTCCGGACGCACAAAATTTCCTATGTACATATCATCATACGTAATAATGTGATAAAAACTTGCCATGCCTTGTTTGAACCCGCAAAGGCGGATATTAAGAAGAGAATGATGGTACAACTAGAGGAAGATGTTCGAAAGAACAAACTATCCCCAGAAGAAGAAGAAGATGAGAGGCAAGATAAAGGAGCGAGTGGACAAAGAACATGCGGAAAATCATAAAAGTGGTTGGAATTTCTAAAAGATTGGGAGAAAGTTTATTGGTCTCTTCAGCAGGTTATGTACGAAAAGAGATTGGAGAAGTTCATTGCGATTGGAGCGAAGTTTATCCGACCGCCGTCAGTGTATTGTCGGACTCAATGGTTGGATAAGTTCAAGGAAAGATTTGTACGTGCATGGACAAACCGGTATAGACACTTCAAGACGGAAGCAACTAGTGCGGTGAGGCCGCTCATGGGAGATTTAAAGATCTCATCCGGTCGGTCAAGGCAATGTGGTTACTGATCGAGGCAATGGAGCAATACTTTAAGCAAGATATCAATAGGATCAAGGAGGCTTTTGAGAAAAGCTCAATGGATAGGTTGACTCCATTTCTTCATTATGGTAACTTTCTCCAAGGAATAGAATTCAACGTCTCTCATTGGGCAATAAAACATATGATGAGACAAATGGAATATGAGAAAAATTACGGAAAACCGGGTGATGTGTGTATTTGTCCCGACATGTCTTCATTGGGGCTTCCATGTCGTCATATGCTTGTTAAGTATGAAAAGCGATACCTTTGGAGGTTATTGATCCGTTTTGGAAGCAACTATCTTTCGACCCCCCCTTCGGGAGATCCGGGCAATCTCCATGGGATACGAACGAAGCAAAGGAATTCTTGAAGCTTACTCTCGTGGCACCTCGGTAAGCCGACAAGTCTTGTTGAGCCAACTAAGGCTACTTGCTCGTCCATGGATCGCCTGAAGCGAAGAGCCAAGAAAGGGAGATCCAAGGAAGACCACAAACTAAAACAAAAAGGAAAAAACAAAGGGTAGAATTGAAAGAAATGACTCAACGTGAAGAAGAACTGCGGCAAGTAAGAAAAGAGATCTAACCGCATGTGAGATTTCGGAACAAAGGTTCGTGGAAGCGCAGGTTCCAAACAAAAGAGGTAGGCAGCGGAAGGAACCGCTAAGTCAACAACTAACCCAGGAATGTATCCACACCAAAAGCCAACTCATCGGAGGTTCCAAAGAAGAGGGTAGGCGCCAAAGGTATCATCATCCGGTGAAATAGAGCAACAAGGTGAGCATTCCGAAGCCATACCCATAGTCGATCTAGCGGAGGTTCCAAGGAAAAGGGGTAGGCCGCCAAAGGTAACATCATCTTGTGACAAAGAACAACAAGGTGAGCATTCCAAAGCCATGCCCATAGTCGATCTAGCGGAGGTTCCAAGGAAAAGGGTAGGCGCCAAAGGTAACATCATCTTGTGACAAAGAACAACAAGGTGAGCATTCCGAGAAGCCATACCCATAGTCGGTCTAGCGGAGGTTCCAAGGAACAGGGGTAGGCCGCCAAAGGTATCATCATCAAGTGACAAAGAACAACGAGGTGACGAGGCTAAGGAGGTGACAAACCAAAGTGATAGCAAAGTTGACGTAGTTTTAGTTCGAAGGAGAAGGGTAGGCCAAGGAAGTACGGACTCCCATCACATATCGAAGACATTGCAAGTGTAGAGATTGCAGAGGATGGTTTGGATATATTATTGTTACAAAGGGTAATATGAAGATGTATAAGGATCCCGAGCAGGTAGGACAATTAGAAGTTATCATACCAAGATACGGTCTTACATAGACCAACTTCGAGGTTATTCGCGAGTATATTTTATATACGGATGATGTCGACGGAGATGGAAATTGTGGCTATCATCTTGTGACCGAACAATTAGGAATCTTTGACACGGCGGTTAGTAGAGGTATGACACCATGCAAATATGCTAGATCGAGGATGGTAGAACAACTTGTGAACAAGAGGAGCTTTTATGAGCAATTGCTTGGTGAAGGCGAGGGGTTTGATGATATGCATGCTCAAGTATTGGGGCTAGAACAATGAGATGAACTTTCTTCCTTCGAATATTGGATGAGAATGCGCTTTGTGGGCATCGGTGGCGGATACATTTAGATGTGTTGTTCATTATTTTACCCCCACCGTAGAATGTACATTCACCCCAAAGTGGCAAAAATGCGAAGGATCCCTTAAGAAGAGAAGAGTTGTTTTGGCGTTCGTGAAGCGGTAATCATTTCGTTATTCTAAAACCCTAGGAAAATTGTCCATTGCTTTTTGTTTGTGGGATGATTAAAAACAAGGCTCTAGATCCCAATATCCGGAAGGGATGGATGGCATTGTATGAGGAGAATCACCAACTTTGGGATGCGTTGGCCTTATCGAAAAAACCTCTCCCGAGGAGGAGAAGATGCAACTTCATACGTGTGGAAGCGACGATGAATAATTTTGATGTATGTTGTTCACTAGTACGCAAAATTTTCTTTTTTTTTTTGGAAGTGTGAATTGTAAACATTAAATCATATTTTGATGCCAGTCTTTAGGCATAGTTGTGTTTTATATTGTCTACTCGGAACATAGCGTAGAATCTTGTTTGAAACAATGCCGGATATGATGAAAAAACTTCCCGAGAGAATTCAGCGACATTTCCGGCATTGACATTAACCTCGATCTTGTCCATGTCAAAATCGTATTTATCCAGGCATAGTATCTAAACACAAATACAGAATCTGTCATTTTAGAGAAATAGGCATTGTGTTCTTGTTCTCGAGCATGCATAGGGTATGAAAAAAAATTCTGAAATTTAGGATTTGACACAAATTTAACAACATAAAAAATATAATAAAAATACTACACCGTATAAAAAGAACAAACTCCTAAGTTTTGTGGTTCCAAACCGAAAACAAATAAAGCAAACACATTGTTCAAGACTCACAGAGACAAACATAAACCAAACTAATACTAGAGAATAAACACCCGATCACTCGGTTCTTGGCTTCTTTTGTACCCTCTTCTTCCTTTCGCCCCACCAGTCTTTTGCCTTCGGATCTTCAATTTTGTCCATCTTTTGCTCGACGTTCGCATTTCTTTCTCGGGTCAGCACCTCTCCTTTACGTATTCTTTTTCTTAAAGAACTTTGTCAAATTTCCAATCCGCAGAAACGCTGTTAAGGAAATTTTAAACATGTACTTAGTATGTTCGATTGTATAAGTTCATAGACATAGATTAAAAGAATGGTAATGAACAAGACGTACGTACCAACAACGTAACGAGCTGTACAAGGCATGCAATAAAATCTGGATTCAGGACATATATTCAGGCATGATTTTCAAATTGTATTCTACCGCCATTCAAACATGCAACTGAATTTCAATTTTATTTTCAAAGACTAAACAACATAATTTCACTTTTTGTTTTCTCGTATAGGATAAACCTAAAATTAAAAACTTCAATTCAACATATACATCACTTACCTAAGCAAATTTGTTATTCTCGCCTCACCATCGAGACTCTTGCGGGCGGTTCTTGCGCTTTTGATTTCGATGTACCACCATCATCAACAGTTTCTTCGAGTTGGGTATTGGTTTTTCACCTAGGGTTTGCGGCGACCCATTGTGTTAGAAAGGCAATTATTTCCTTTCTATAAAAATGGAGAATGAATGATTTCCTTTCTAAAACACATCACTTAAATAGAATGAAGGAGTGTGTAATCGACGTGATAAACTGGTATTAAGGATTTTGTAACCGCCAAATAAGTGGGATAGATTAGTTTGTAACCGTCAAATAAGTGGAATGAATGAGTTTTGTAACTGCCACATAACTTGAGTTTGTAAATCGTGGGAATGCAGGCATTGAAAAATGGAACCATTGATAGGTATTACTGGCGATAAAGTATTTGGTGGGAATTCAACGGAGGCATAGGTAACGGTCTAGTTTTTGGTTTATTTTTCGATCTTAGGATAAGGAAAGAAAATTGATGAAATAAATAACATAGACCACATAATCTTAAGGAAATAAACTTAAAAACATTAACTCATTTCTTGGAACGAGATTCAATAAGCATAGCCGCTTGAAATGCCTAAAAGGCTCTTTTCTCCATTTGGTATATCGTCCCGAGCTTGAAACCTATTCCCTCTGTATCTTGCAAGAAACTCGTTGTATTTGCGACATAACTTTATGAGTGCAATTGTTCGATTTTGTACATAGAGATCACCGTAATCCATTAGGCCTTTCTTACCTTCCAAGTAGTTATTCTTGTAAGGACCAGTCCTAACAAAACCCCAAAAAAGATTCGAAGGGCGGTGATCTTCCCGGGAAATCGGATACTATGTAGTAATTTTTAATCCACTCGGTTTCTTCCTCGACATCCGCTTTCTATCTTAGATTGTTTTTGGCGTTTAAGGATTTCTTTAGCTTCTTTGCGATAATGTTCAAGCTTTGCTTCCTCTTCTTCTTCTCTTTGTCTCTTAAGTATCTCTTCTTCCATTGCGGCAATTGACTTGGTGGTTTCTCCTTCCTTTTAAGTTTTTCTAGTATAAGGAAAGTAGAGTTGGTGGTTGATAATTGATTTCCCAACGGAGTGGATAGTTTGTTCTTCTTGAGTTTTCTTTTCCATGGCAATGATGGAATCGGTAGTTGATGAAGTATTTTCCATTGAGGTATCAAGTGCAATGGGTGAATCCATTGCATTATATAGATGATTGCACTGTGGCTATTTAGTGCCGGCATTGTCGTTGACCTACAATCAATGCTGGCCCTCTAAAGCCGAGTTTATGGTTTAAAAAAAAATAGTAGTTGTGCATTGATTTTTGAACATTCGACATTGGTATAAACTTATCGTAAATGCCGGCACTAAATACCGGCATAGATTAATATACTACATACTAAGCTAGGAATCATTAGGCAATTGAAACAACTTTACATACGCGTTTTAACTATAATTTATTTCGAACGTAATCCTTGTCGAGGAACAACGAATGCACTTAGCACGTGCATCAAGCCTTTAAACCACTTGGTGGCCCAAGTGGACGAGTTATAGTCTCGTGAGGGCTTACATAGAGGTATACCCACAAAACCTTACAAAATACCTAACTGGATACCCTAAAAACCTAAGCAAATTACACTAAACTATCAATCTTCTTAAGAAGAATCCGTTTCCGATTCCCAAATTTGGTGGTACTCAAGTGACTTTGGTTACAATATGGTTCACGTTGGCTTCAAACATGAATGGTTCTCCCTTTTCCGTAAGTAACTGGCGTTTTCACGGCTTCATGCTACAAAACAACACACAAACTTTGTTGGTTACATAAAAAATTGAAAAATAGTAGATTGTGTGAATTATTCATAAAGATACTTACCAGCTTGTTGGGGGACAACCTATTGTGATGAGCGTTATCGATCCAGTTACTTCATTTTTAGATACTCAACCACAAAGCATTTAGGATGATGTCGTGTCGTTGCTCGATTTGTTGGCAGTTCTTCCTTCGGAGTTACCGTAATCGTGAACAAACTTCCTAAAAATCTTCAACCACATGGAATCCGTGTGCGCTATCTATAGTTGAAGGACGAGTTTCGGAGTACCATGCTTGGGTGATTGCTAAATCTTCCTCCGAGTCAAACGATGCCATTTGTTGTATGTGGGATTAGGTTCTATTTATAGATGACTATTCTAGGGACATCTTTATTTTTAGTATCAAGACCGTCCCTCCTTCTTCTCTTAGTGACAACATCTTTATTTTTTCTTTTGTTGGCTTCCTTTGCTTTTGACCTATATCGTAAGCACACGGAAAGCAATGAATATAAGACAAACTCACCTTCAGTTTTGGTACCGGCATTGACTACCTTAACATAAACCATAGGTTCAATGTTCTTATGATAAACATTGGTATCGATAGTGCTTGGAGTATTTATTCTAGGCATACAGTGAAACCTATAATCTATGCCTGGCATTGTTGACAATGTTCTGTATGTTTTAAGTCCACTACCGGCATTCTCGAATTATTAAACAACAATGCCGGTACCTAAAACCTAGCTCGTAATGAAACCAAAAATCTATTTAATGCGGTGACAAATTCATAAACTCTCCATGTGTTTAAGAGTACTAGGCATGCTCGAAATATTAGAAACAAATGCGGTACTTAACACCGGCATAGAATGAATCCACAAAACAATGCCGGTATTGTTGGCAAATTCTAAACGCTTCACAGTATGTTTTTAGTATACTAAGGCACACACGAATCATTATCAAACACCTGCAGGGTACTACAAAACCAAGACCTGTATTCATCCTAGATTGAATGCCGTGTGAATAATCAGTCTGGTTATTCTGGGTTGTAAACCGGCATTGTATTCATCATAGATTAAACGCAGGAACACAAACCTGACCGTATTCATACGAATTTCAATGCTTCA
The DNA here is from genome assembly GCA_023531295.1 of Papaver armeniacum. Lineage (NCBI taxonomy): Eukaryota > Viridiplantae > Streptophyta > Magnoliopsida > Ranunculales > Papaveraceae > Papaver > Papaver armeniacum. The sequence goes on from JAJJWW010006845.1 coordinate 60,483, forward strand.
AAGGTACTCTCTGAAACTCAATTATTTGATTAGGGTTTCAGCGATTCTAACCTAAACCCATTGCCATACATCGAATTAAACACCTACAAAGTAGTTTTAAATGACTTACCTTCTCACAGAAGCCATATATTTCTGTAGTTGATCGTCAGATAACGTTGCTTCTTCGTGTTCTTGCTCTTGAGCAATCTTAGCAAGTCTTTTATTTTGTTTTTGTTCAGCAATCGATGATGTTGAGTTCGATTGGGCATTTGGTTTCTTTCGTGGAGGCATTGTTAATGATTCGGGTTGGTTAATCGACGAAGAAATTTTTGAATCGACGATTAATCGACGAAGAACGATGAAGAACGATGAAGAACAACGAAAATTTTTTTCAAAAACTAACCCTAAAGCAAGTCTTGAGAACGAAAATGGGGATATTTGATTTGGTTTTTTGATTTTATTGTTTTAGTAGAGGTATTATGGTATTTTCATAATGTTTTTAATTAACCAAAGGGTATTTTGGTATTTTCATACCCAAAAATCACCCCTTATCAGACACCATGGGTTGGGAGAAGTAATCTATATCCCCAATTACTTTTTTATCCCCCAATTGCGCGTTCATCTTGAAGAAGAAGAAAGGTAAGCTAATTTAGGGTTTCGTAAATGATTGATATTTTGTATGGAATCGGTTCTAATCGATCAACTGTCGATGGGTTTATTGTTAATTGAAGTAGAAATGGGTGTGAGAGGTTTAATTTTGTGGTGTGAATTTGAAATGGATTTGAGCCTGTTATGATGCTCGATGTGATAATTTGTATGAACTTCAACTTTTAAATTGGACTGGTGCTCAAGTACAGATCTTAAAATATATATATGTATGAGTGGATACTTTCTCTTTTAAACCAATTTCTTAAAATTCTTTTTTGAAAGAATTAGGTATCATCCACTGTCCACATTATGTGACTATTTAATTAGAGTCATAAATTACTATATACAGAAAGGAAAAGAAGCAAATTTTGATTTTGATTTTATATGAGTGGGTAAACACAGTCTTTAGTGTTGTAAACAACTATTGTAAGGGCTTTAGTTAGTTGCTCTAAGAAAGAAAGAGCGACATTAGATATGTAGTGGGATAGATGAAGCACGTTTATTAGATTGATTCTGATTCTCAATCATATAATAAAGGGATACGTATGAGCTAGTAATCACGTGAACTTATATCTTTCCCATTGGAGTGTTGTTGAACTTTCAAAGACTTCCACACTAAGTTAGCTTACAAACTCTCTTTAGATAGATGTTGGCAGCCTCAACTATAGTATTGCGCATTCTTAGATGCTATGGGTTTTGAGTTAATGTTGTTGAATCAACATATTGCAGTAAAGGTTGTAATGGGTGTTATTGGTGCAAGGATATGGTGTTAAGATAATGTGGTTCATACCTCGAAGAAGAACTGATGTTGTGGAAGGTGTTTTGGCTGGTACTGTGGTCAGTTTAGGAAGGAAGATGGGTATTGAGCGAGATGGTTTGCTGTGGATTGAAGTCATTAGAGGAAGACAGTTCAATGAAGAAGATGACTTGATGGAGATGTTCTAGCTGGTTGCAATTGGTGGAGATGATGGCCGACAGCAACAATGAAATAATTAACAGCTCCATCAAACTGGAATGATGGTCAGAGAATAACATGTTATGCAGTCGATAAAATGGATGCATAACCTGTTATGCATCCGAAAATATGACTGCATAATGCGTTATGCATTGAGAAAATTATTGCATAATCTCTTATGCATCGAGAAAATAGATGCATAACCTGATATGCACCCATAATATTGCATTATGCATCAATTTTTTTTATGTACGCGCTAAAATCAACCAAAAAATGGTTACATAACTTGTTATAGATGCATAATTTTGTTATCCAAATGCATAATTTGTTATGTAGTGGAGAAAATGGTTGCATAATTCGTTATGCGTCTGCAGAATGTGTTATGCATCGTTTTTGGTGGCTGCATAATGGTTATGTATCAAGTTTTCGAAAATTTTGCCTAAAATGATGATCACCTCCGATTTTTTCGTGAAAACAAAAATTTGATATTCTTGTTTGTACTCGTTGCGTAGCTCTCTTAAACATATTTCCAACGATATAAAATTTTTAAGATTCCAAGGCGCGGATTTTTAGATATGTTATGTCCAAGTTGCATTGCCAATTATATCCCTGATGCATAACCCGTCATGCAGATGCATAATCCATCATGCTGACATTTTGATAATTTCATATAATTATGGGTGTCACAAAAATAATTATGGGTGTCACGGTACCTAAAATTAATTGTGGGCTTGACAATGATAATATTATTATTTTTGGGTCTCCCCCTAATTTTCCCATATAGATGTTTAGCTCATAGCTAAGACATCTAGAGTGTGGTTTGTGATACAGACACACCTAGATAAGAGAGGGAGGTTTATGAGACAAATCACCTTGAGAGAAGTTTGTGAGGAAATTAATTATTGCAAAAGCAAGCTTAGCAAAACAGTTTAAGATTATTTACTGTTTACAGAGATTGTGAGCGTAACAAAGAGAGAATTGTAATAGTTTTCTTGTTCATAACCTAGAGAAGATATATTTATTCGAATTACGTTCTTGTGTTCTGTTTTCTAGTTTTCATCTATTATTATTATGAATTCCGCCTCTAAAATAATAGTCACCAAGATACAAAGATCAATACATATAAGTGCTAACAAGTTTAAAATGAAGATGCTACCAATGAAAATATTTCTTTATATGCCGAGTTATGTTAAGTGGATTTGTGTTAGTATGTTGGAAGACACTATTACATCTATGTTTCCATAAATCCCATATGATGTATGCAATGCAATGTGTGGTTTCATGGTATTGAACTGGATGCAACTTGTTTTTTCTGCCCATTTGAGAATCCAGTCCCGAACCGTATTGTACCCACAAGTAATATTGACCAAGTGTGGAGAAAATGCATACCATACTGAGCGAGCAACTGAGCATTGCAGAAATAAATGAGTCGTCGTTTCTGGAGCTTGATGACAAATTGATCTTGCTTAGAGCGAATTCTTTAAATTCTCGTTCTTACCAGAAAAATGTTATGAAGCAACTTCCAAAAATAATGTACCAGTTTATATGGGATCTTTAGTTTCCATAATTGGAACCAAACTGTGGGTGTGATTTGTATCTATTGTGGTTGATTATGCTGGGACACCGTAACTAAATAGTTAGAAGCTGATTTTTAGTGAAATGTCCAGTGGAGGTTAGAGGCTAGACATGTTTTTCTTTTCTCGTCAAATCCGGAGGGATGGTGAGAATTTGTTGTACCTAGTATGTAGTGAACAATTGTTGAAGAATCTTCACTTTCCAAGATAGGTTGTATTCATCTATAAGCTCTGCAACATATTGATAATCACTCAAATAATTTAGCTCTTCTGGATGTAATAATGGGCCGCCTGAATTAGGATTCCAATGATGTCTCCAGATATTTATTGTTTTTACCGTCACCCACTTGCCAGATACAAATATTTGCACTTGCTGCAATCCATGGAAAATAGTTTGCCAGATCGATGAAGTTCCTGGCTTGAGAGTATATGTTAACAAGTCTTGATAAGAAAATCCAGCGAGAATTTTGGTTATGTAATATATGTCATGCCATTTTATTTAAGAGTGAAAAATTATAGACGGATAATTTTTTGAAGCCCAAACCTCCATATCGTTTCGGGAGACGCAAGCTTGACCAATTCTTACAATATCTGGGATTTGTAGAAGCATTGTGATTCCACCAGTGGTTACGTTGAACTTTATCTAAAGTATTGATAGTATGTTGGGAAGCTTTAAGCAGTGCATCGGATAAAGAGTCATGGTCCCTAGTACAGTCTGAAGTTGAGTACTCCTAGCTGCTTGAGTGAGAATTTTCCCTTCCCATCCTTGTAACTTAGCTTGCATTTTATCCATAAGAAATAGACAAATATGCATTCTCGAGCGGCCATAAGTAGTGGCAGACCCAGGTATTTCACCCTAATACTATAGATTTCATCTGAAGTATTTGACTATATTGATTACACACAGACCTTGGGAGCTTTTTGCTGAAGAAGATTGCAGATTTCTGAAGGTTTACTACTTGCCCAGAAGCATTGCTGAATTGGTCAATAAGGATTGAAGATACCTGAGTTCCACTGGTTTGGCCTTGAGAAATAGAAGTATATTGTCCACCAAACACAAGTGACTGATATAAATAATTAATCGATGCTTGGACTAGATCTTGTTGCTTCGATGCCATGAATCTTCATTTGCGATTATGCATTATACAAAATACGGGAGAAAGCTTCCATACACAGTATAAATAATTAAGGCGAGAGGTCGCCTTGTCGAACCTCTAGTTAGTTTAAAAGTCTCACCGAGACACCATTTAGTAAAATAGAATTGTATATATGGAGATACATTGATTAATTAGCTTAATCAATCGTTATGGAATCCAAGTTGTGGTAATATGTCTTCCAGGGAAGCTCCATTGGAATTTGATCAAATGCTTTGGACATGTCAAAGGTGATCCCCACCTGTATATACCAAAAATACCTTAACACGTGGACGACGATTATGGTGGAAATTTGGATACAAACATACAAAGACATACACGAATCAGTTAGGTTAGCTTAGAATCTAAACGGATGTCATTTAGTAATAAATTAGTGGTTTCTTTCCCTATAAAGAGGAAAGATAAGGAGGAGAAAGGGATAGATTTTGGGGAGCTATAAAAGGAGGTAAAAAATCTACCTACGAAGAGAGGAATAATGGTTGGATTGGTTTGCTACCCAGCCGGTTTACCTTCATTTTACCTTCGTTTTACCTTTATTTACCTTACGTTTGCCCTCGTTTTACCTTCGTTACTAAAAAATTTCGCTGAACTCCATCTCTAATGGAGCTGCATGACCTACGTAATCAAAGCCCAAACTTAAATAAGACTTTTACTACCATTACCCCGTGGATGTAGGCGATGCCCGAACCACGTGAATCACTGAGTTATTGTTTCTTTATTTCCCTTGCACCTTGCGTTTTTGCTCTGATTTATATTCTCATATGATTTTATCCATTGCTTTGTCTTTTAATCAATTGAATGTGAAACCAAACTAATGGTGTTGATTTTGAGCGTTAGAAGCGAGGAACGGGTAAAGAATTTATTCTACATGTTCCAAATCTATAGATTTTTATCTTTTCATGGAGTTTTATAAAATGGGTCCTGATTAAAAGTGTCCCAGGATAAGTATTTTTGAAACTCTACAGATATGTGTATTTTGCTTTCCTTCCTTTGATCCTTAAAAGGGTTTCTTCGGATTTGTCTGTGCTATTTCTCTGAATAGCTCTATCTTATTTCTCTAAAGGAAAGAAACCTCGGTTTGGAGGATATTAATTTATTAAACTTCAGTGCTTGCAATTCAGCCAAATCTAACCGCATATGATATGAAAATGTGTCAAATGAGTACATCAGTTAGAATGTTTTGCGGCTGCAAGTTTTGATTTTTGTCAAATTAGGGACTAATTTTTGCTACAGAAAAGGCTTAATCTCTCCTTCTTAAGAGATGAGTATTTATAACCTTCCTAAATCTCCCTTGAGTTCACGGATATCGTGCATTACACCATCTTGACTTCTTTCTCACTCGACATCTAGAGCCGTACACGTGTCCTTGATATCCCTTCCACTATGGAACACCTACGCCTCCGGATGGGGGCTGCCCCTGCTGGGACCCACTCACTGTGGCACTCTTCCATTCGGCTCGTAGGCGCTCCTTTCCCTTACAATATTTATCCATACTTTGTGACCGGGTGTAGGGTCTTGGAGTAAGTCCTACACTCCCATCATTTCTTCATTACATTTCTATGTTTCGCCACAAGTCGTAGGGTCTTGGAGTAAGTCCCTACGCTCCCATCGCTTCTTCCTCTCATGCTCGTTGCATCTTCATGTTTTGTCACAAGGTGTAGGGTCTTGGGGTAAGTCCCTACACTCTCATCACTTTCTCTTCTCATGCGCTGGCGTCTCCACGATTTGCCATGAGGTGTAGGATTTTGGGGCAAGTCCTACTCTCTCATCACTTCTTCCTTCCGCACACTGCATCTCCACGATTTGTCACAAGATGTAGGGTCTTGGGGTAAGTCCCTACACTCTCATCACTTTCTCTTCTCACGCACACTGCGTCTCCACGATCACCATAAGGTGTAGGGTCTTGGAATATGTCCGCACCCCATCACCTCTTCTTCCCATGTTCATTACATCTCCATGTTTATGTAGGGTCTTAAGGTAGGTTCTTACATCTTGTTAAGGTGTAGGGTCTTGGAATATGTCCCTCCATCCCCATCACCTCTTCTTCCCAAATTCATTATATCTCCATGTTTATGTAGGGTCTTAAGGTAGGTTCTTACATCTTGTTAAGGTGTAGGGTCTTGGAGTATGTCCCTACATCCCAATCACCTCTTCTTCCCATGTTCATTACATCTCCACGTTTGTGTAGGGTCTTGGTGTACGTCCTTACACTTTGTTGCTTCTCCCCTTACTCATGCACTTTATATTTTCGGGTATCTACAAAACCCAAGTGCGGCAATCTCACCGGAGCGACAATACCAAATCTGAGTGAGAGAAATCATAAGAACCCAATTCCTAAATCCTAATCTCAGCTTAAACCCCCGAAGCTCGGTTCATTTGGTGCCCATGTTCATCCAGATGACTTCTCCAGTCGAAATCTCGTTAGAACCCCAGCCCTCAGCTCGTGGTAAAGGTTTCGACGGAATGCCGAAGCTCAGCTTATGGTAACAGCTCAAGCTTAAGCAAAAATGACCGCTCCTTGCAGCATAGCCCAGTTCAATATCGCCGTAACGATATAACCGCAGGTTTGCGCAAAACAAGAAGCAGTTCATCTATCAGAAATTCTTTGGTTTACTTTTACGAAGGCGTGCCAAGGGCCCAGTAAGAACTGAAGAGTACTTCCTAAGAAGTGTGCTGCTTCAGTTGCTTCTTACTTCCAGTATACCTCGTATACTTACAAAAAACACTTGCTCGACACTTTTTATTTCTTATACTCCATGCTTCTTATCAATCGACAAGTTTATCTGGAATATATCTTTGATAATTATTCAAGTATTGACGAAGGAGCTAAGAAGATAAAGTTTCGACCCAAAATCTGATGGTCAAGTAGGAAGATCAACCAATACTTACAAAATACGAAACCCAGAGGAAGATTGAAATTCTGATGAAAGCTGTAAGTACACTTATTTATCTCCATCGCCACGTGTACTAGCAGAGCCCACGTGGAGGCCATGTCTCAAGAGGATGACACATAGGGGCATCCATGGCGTTTAGACAACGTGCCATCTGTCAAGACCAACGGTCAAAGATGAGGGAGCATCCAAAATAGATGATCCCACAGCACCAATGAGTTACTCTACCCCATCACGAGGTAAAAGATGTAATCAGCGATTGGGGATAGTCCAAGCCCGACACGAGCGTGACAGGAGGAGGGGCGACACTGGCACGGTGCCGGATAGCCCCAACCACTCGTATTTAATGCTGCTCTCGAGGGCACGTGTCGACGCCCTGAAGGAAGCGAGATAGGTCAGCGTAACGGCGTGGGTATTATAGAAGCCGCGGAGTGACAAGGAAGTCCGCGGACAATGCACAAAGCACAACTTGCTCGGAGGGCACGTGTCGGAGCGACCCACGAAGGAAGCAAGGATAGGTCGACGTAACAGCGTGGGTATTATAGAAGCCGCGGAGTCACAAGGAAGTCCGCGGACCGTGCACAGAGCACAAGAAGATAAGGTCCCCAGACTCCTTGTCGGTGGACCCACTTGATTTAGTTATATATATGAATACCCCTCCCACAAAAAGGGGGTTGAGAGAGAACTAAGGAATATGAGAGAGAATAGAGAAGTAAGTATGTGTTTAGGAGAATCTCTCCCTAAACCACGTAATTCATCGTCTCCCTTACTTTGTAACCGTTTACTTTATAGTGTGATATCTAGGATCTGTGGACGTAGGCCTTAGTCTTAGAACCACGTAAACCATCTCCTTTACCTTTAGTATTCGCATAGTTTCATTTACGCGTTCATGTCTCAGATCTATCATTTTGGGGATGATGACGAGATCATGACAAACTGTGAGGTTTGGAATCCATGAATCATCATCTACCTATGCATCTATTCTTTACTCGCACTTTAATGCATGTATTCAAATTCATGTTAAGATTGTTTTGTGATCACGCGGACCATACCCGATTTCCGTGTTCACAATTTGGCGCTAGAAACAGGGGACCTTGTCCAGAAAAAGATTTATCTTTCCCTGTGACTTTATGGTAACTCAAAAATTTTGTTTAGAACACAGGCAGATCTCTGTTTAAACTCACTTTTCATATGTATCCGTATTCTTTGTGCTATCTAGCAGCTGATCTGGGCTTTTTACGAACTTTTAACTAGCAGATCTGAGTTTGGGGCTATCTTTTCGCATATACTTACGTCGATTGCATTTTCTACCTACAAATCTGGGCATTACGTAACCTTTAAGCCAATGGATCTGGATTTTAAGCGATATTTCGAACATAATTTCCACCAAAGAGATTGGACTTTTTGCAAACAACAACCCATGGAGCTTATCTCGGTTAAATCCCGCATCTGTCTATGTCTTTCGTATTGTTAAGCCAAACTAACGGCACAGTACACTCATTACCACTAGAAATAGAGCTTATGAAATCAAGTTTGAACTATGACTAACTGTGGACTTTTGTCTCGGTTTACCTCCATGTTCTCTGCGCGAGAATATTGCAATGGAAAGGAACAAAGATCCTAGGAAAGACAAAGGTACATTCGAAAGAGGCACATAGGACTACGCCGGTAGTAACAAGGAGCAAACAAAAGGGCGCGGGACTCCGGTAAAAGGGACAAGGCAGAATGGAGCGGAAAGCACATTCCTTTCAGATGCGGGCATCATCGCAATGGAAGCAAGGAAGGCCGCGGCGGCAAAGGCTACTACACCTACCGAAGGAACTTCACAAATGGTCGCCTCCAAAGTGACAGCTACAACCCGGCCTGTGGAGTAACCTCGAGAAACGGTGGCGAGAATCGGTAATCCGAGCCCCCTATGGGATGCCGCGAGACTAACGAGCAAAACGAACAAATGCACGCAGGATCCTATGAAATGATCGGCGAGGCGAGACGGGGATAGCGTGGAAATCAACACCGCGGCCCCAGGGACAAGCTCGAGCTCATATGGGAACAAATCAAGCATCAAACCGGTCTGCGCAGTTTTTGGCGCAATTAGAAGAACTAAGCGGAATCGGCCGGACATACGCGGACGCGGTGGCCTTACTAGCCCCGGGAGAACCAAGCAATTAAGAGAGAAGATCCTCCAAAGCGCGGGGGCTAGAGAATCGGCGGGACGAGGCCAACTCAGTCATGCAGAATAGAGACCGGAGGATGATCTCGAGAATACACCGCAATAGTCAACCAAAGAGGTGCGGATTAATAGAAGGCTCGACCCGGATTATCACCCGGACACGTCGGACTACTATGATGAGGAGGAGGCCACGGCGTCAAAATCTACAAGGAAGGCACGGCCTTCCATTCAAAAGAAAGAACACTTGTTTGGCAATGGAGAGTCTCCGCAGAGATGTTAGCAGAGATCAATCAAATCAAAACCACACGGGGAGGTGGAAGACTAGAACGGAGTTATGAAGGAAGCCAACACCACCCCACTCGCTGTGATTGGCCACCGCTATCATACCGCGAAGTGCCGGTCCCATCCTTTGAGTGTTACGACGGATCCACCGATCCTGCTGCTCACCTACGATATTACAACGGGGTAATGGCGAGATGGGACCACGACGAAGAGTTTGTACTTTGCGAGATACTTCCCTTCAAGCACGAAAGGATCGCACTATCTTGGTTTGATAACCTCAAGCCTGGATGCATCAATTCTTATGATCAACTCACGGAAAAATTCTTGGCTACTTATATGTACAACAAGGTTGTAAACACGAGGGGATGGACAAGCTCTTCTCACTTGCAATCAAATACAAGGAGTCCATTCGAGAATACACGGATAGGTGGCACAAGATATGTCAAGCCATAGGACATGTGGATCCGTGGTGAGTATTAATTGTTACAAATGGGGACTTGACGGGATGAGCCCTTTGTTTGTTGAAATCCACGGTACCTCTCCAACCACGAGAGGAGATTTGAGGATAATCATCGAAAAACATGCAAGGTTGGAAGAAATTCAAAGAGAGAACCCGAGAGCACGGGCTCAACGACCCCCACGGACCAATTCCGCGGAACTAGCGAGCGGATCAAGCTTAACGCCAAAAGGATCGGAAAGATGACCACAAAAGGGTGGAAGAAAATTTGAAGACCGAGTCTACACAAAGCTCAATACCCATTACTCACGCATTCTAAAGGAGATCAAGGATCGTGGAGACCTAGGCAGCCTTGGTCTAAGGGGAAACAACCACCGGCCTCGGCGAGAATCCAAAGTATTGCGATTTCCACGCTTCTACGGGCACCCAAGCCGAGAAGTGCAAAAATCTTAAGATAGCGATACAAAAGGCCGATTGATACGGGAGATCTCAAAAAGTATATAGAAAAGGTGGAACGGAGGAATGAGAACCAAACGCGGCAAAACGAGGTCCAATTGCGAGGGAGGGTAATTACATTGAACACTATATCTGCTCGGAAAACAAAGAACCAACCCTAACCGCACGAGAGAGGGAAGAGACTGAGGAAGCAATTTGAAGACTATTGTGAGCTCTACAACTTAGACGGAAAAGAAGTGGAAGAGCACGAAGAATGGATGAACGCACCCCTAACCTTCGAGGCCGAGGACATTGAGGACGACATGGAAGATCACAACGACCCTTTGATCCTCACCACCCAATCGCGAGGATGCAACATAAAGAAAATACTCATTGATGGAGGAGCTCAGTAACGTCCTATTCCATGATACCTTCAAGCGTATGGAGCTTAATGACGAGCAACTCCGGACCTGCTTTTCACCATCTACGGATTCAATGGCACGGCTACGAAGCCTATCGAGGATATTATTTTGCAAGTAGACGCAGGTCCGATGAAAGTTAACGCCGCTCAAAGGTGGTGAACACGCCTTCACCCTACAATGCCATTATTGGACGAAAATGGGTCCACAAACTTAAGGGAGTCGCATCCACCTACCATCAATACCTTAGGTTTCCTACTCCTTTTGGGGTGATGGAAATCAAGGGTGATCAAGTTTCCGCAAAGGAATGCCAGGCAATGCAAATACGGCTCAACAATGAAGAAGATGAGAAAAGAAGAACCCCGGGGCCAGAATAAAGTAATATCCAAGGACAAAGCCATCGGCGAATACTTGGAAGAGATCTCGGGAAAAAACTTGTCAAGGGGAACTCCGTAGGGAACACTAAGCATCAACATCAAATGCTAACGGGCGCTTTCGCAAACAAAGAATACGAGCCTACCAAATAGCAATTAAAGAAAGTCCCCCACCTTGGGAGGCGAAGCCACGTTTACATCCTTGGAGGCGGTGAAGGAAGTCAACATAGGTACGGAGACGAGAACCTAAGAAAGATCAAGATAGGGACTCTAATGGGCGGAGAACGCAAGCTTCACTAATAAAACTATTAAAGGAATACGCGGACATCTTCGCATGGAAACTATACGATATGCTGGAATGAGACCAGAAGACAGTGCAACATGAGCTACGCATTAAAACTCCGTCACACTCCATAAAACGACAAAAGATACGAAAGGTGGCTACGGAGAGCATCAAAGCAAGAGAAACGAGAAGCTGCGAAAGTTTGTTGGAGGCCGGTTTTATAAAAGAAGTCAAATATCCTACTTGGATCTCTAACATGGTAATAGTAGCAAAGAAGAATGGAGGGTCGAATGCATCGACTTCACCAACTTGAACAAAGCATGCCCCGAGGATAGTTATCCGTTGATATTGATCGGCTAGTCGGCGGTAAGGATACGAAGAGTTATCATTCATGGACGAGGATACTACTGGGTATAACCAACTATTTTAGACGAAGAAGATCGGCAACATACAGCATTTTACACACCCCACGGTCTCTATTGCTATGTAAGGATGCCTTTCGGACTCGGAATGCGGGAGCAACGTACCAAAGGATGGTCGATCTTTATTTTCAAGCCGTGGATTGGGGGGGGACCCTAGAGGTCTATGTTGACGATATGCTCGTCAAGAAGCGAGATTGAGGAAGAACCACCACCCAAAGACTTTGAGGGACATCTTCGAGGCTATGAGAGAACACAATATGAAGGTCAACCCGGAAAAATGCACGTTCGGAGTAACATCGGGAAAATTCCTTGGGTATACGGTGACAAAAAGGGGATTAAGTAGATCCCGCAAAGATCCGAGCCATAGTAGACATGCCATCCCCAAAGAACCTAAAAGAAGTACAAAAGCTCAATGGATCCCTAGCAGTACAGGAAGATTCATCTCAAGATCTTCGGATAGGTGCAAACTCTTTTTAACATATTAAAAAGGGACGAAATTTGAGTGTACGGCGAATGCGAAGAAGCTTTCCTAGGCGTCAAACAAGGTACCTAGCGAGAGATCCCTATCCTTCGAAACCAGACCCGAGACGAAGTTTTGGCACTATACATTGCGGCAATGACCGTGCGGTAAAGCGCATACTTGTCGGGACCCACACAAAGGAGGAGCAACCGATCTACTATGTCGACAAGACTATGAATTCCGCGAGAAAGAAACTACACAAGAATCGAACGACTAATCTTAGCCATCGTATGGTCTACATTAAAAGCGAGGACGTATTTCTTAACGCATGACATACGTATCCCATGCCGAGCGCCCTAGAAGCCATCCTCAAAGGGGCGGGAAAGGTAGGACGCATAGCGAAATGGAGCACATACCTCGACCAATTCAATATCCACTATGAGCTTCAACACTCTCGAAATCGCAAGTGTTAGCAGACTTTCTATGAGACCTACCTTTGGACAACGAAGAAGAGGTGCGCATACAAGGATGGAGGGCGCGGGTGCCCCTGAAATGGAAAAGCAAAGGAGCCTAATAACATTCTTGAACCAATGAACCCACGATAATGGGAGGTCTTTGTCGACGGCTCCAAAAATAGAGAGGGCGCGGGGATAGGCATCGTCATCACCACGCCCACGGGAGATAGGATCGTGCATGCATTCATATTGGAATTTGAAGGCCATACAAATAACATCGTAGAGTACGAAGAGTGGTCCACGCCCTCAAACGATAATTGAATTATGGATACAAAAGTACGATTGACAAGTGATTCACAACTAATCATACGGCAAATAGGCTACGAATACAATGTGTATGACGAGACAGCGATGGCATACATGGCTGGTACAAAGCGTTGGTTTCACAAATACCAAAAATCAAATTTCGACATCTGCGTAGGAAGGAGCTGAGACACGAGATGCCCTGGCATACATATCGACCATGCTTAAAAATGAGGATGTCGAAGCAATCAAGATAACAAGAGTGTACGAACCATCCATCAAGCCCCAAGAAATATGCGCGGCTAACCAACGCAAGTCTAAGGAGGAAGATATCTCGATGATGATGTCGGAGAGCACATCTTCGACGACTTCGGAACGATGACATCACGCGACAAGGCGATGAGGATGACGATTACGGTCGACGAAGCGATTGGAGAACCGAAATCCACTCTTTCCTAAAAGAGGAAACTCCCCAGGACACCAAAACGAGGCTAGGAAAGTACAATCCGGAGCGGGGATGTACGAGCTAAGAAGACGGAACCTTATACGAGAAAATCATTCCTCGGGCCACTTCGTATTTGTCTATCTCGATCGGAGGGACATATCATCTTGAAAGACATCCATAGAGGAGATGCGGGGAATCACGGTGGAATGAGATCCCTTGCGGATAAGGCGAAGACGCGGGGCTACTCTTGGCCAACCATGATCGAGACGCGGCTAGAATGGCGCAAAGGTGCGAAGAATGTCAAAGATTCGACGCCCGAATCCACGCCATGCCACAAAACTAAATTGTGGACCGGTCCGTGGCCCTTTGGGAAATGGGGGATCGACATAGTAGGGCCCACTCGTATCGGGGGAGGGAAAAGAAGATTCCTAATAGTGGCAACGGATTACTTGACAAGTGGGTAGAAGCAAAAGCAACGGCAAGAATTCGGGATTCAGACGTCTTTACTTTTATTTTTCAAAATATCATCTGCCGGGTTTGGCATCCCCATGAGATAGTTTCGAAAACGAGAACTTTGCTACAAAGGAAAGAATATTGACTTACACATTTGTCGACACCTTCAAGATTCGAAAAAACAAATCCACCCCATATACCCACAAAGCAATGGACAAGCGAAGCCACAAACAAAACTTTGACACTCATTCTTAAAAAAACTACACGAGTACAAGGGGCGGTGGTGTGAACGATTGCATAACGTTCTATGGGCATATAGGACGACTCGAAGATCGGCTAGGAGAGTCCCCGTTTTTACTCACCTACGGAGCAGAAGACGGTAATCCCTGCGGAAATTCTACTTCCAACTACAAAAACAGAAGCATGGGAAAAGAATCTCACCACGGACATGATGTTAGAAAAGCTCGACGACCTCGGAGAAAGGAGAGAAGCGGCAACGCAAAGAATGGAAAACTACCAACGCAGTGGCAGAGGAATATAACAAAAAAGTGAAATTTAGGAATTTTGTAGAAAGGCAGTATGTGTTGAGGACCATTCCCAAATACCGGCGAGAAAGAAGTGGGGAAAATTAGCACCAACTTGGGGAGGACCCTACGTAATACACGACATCGCGAAATGGCTCTTACTATCTGCTTGTGATCTGAAAGGGAAATCCTCATGCATCCGTGGAATGCCAAATACCTCAAGCCATACTACCCATGACCAACCACTGCGTGTGCATTTCGGAAAGAAGAAGATGGACTTGCTAGTCCACATGTTTCTATCTCGACAAAGGAGTAACGCACCTTAACTTTTCAATCAATCCAAGCTTTCATTTTCAAGTATCATATCCCATTCATTACCCACGCGCATTTCAATTTATTCAAAACCCACAACCTATACCATATAAAACACATATTCACACAATGTATATAAACCATATGAAACACATGTATATACTACTTACACAATGTACATTGAAAACCATGTCACACCTTAATAAAATATCGATACTATTGTTACCCGTGGATGTAGGCCTTAAGGCCGAACCACGTAAATCATTGTGCAATACCATTATTAAGAATTGACATTATGAGAGAGGATATCACACAAGCGTGGATCTTACCCCTTTGCAATATCACAGGGCAATATCCCATACAAAGCACACGCACGCAACATATCGGAGCATACACATGCAATCTCGTGGAACTCCCCGTAGCGCGTCTATAAGTGTACGACCAGGGCGACTTCCCATGAACGAGATGCCCGAGCAATATTACAAGCCGCGAACTCAATGGAATATATCCTTGACGCGGCCAGACCCCCACCGTTCAAGAATCCCCTGGCCAAGGAATTCGCTGGACGGGGTGCAAGGTCACAAGGCAATTCCGGGGATATCAACCTACGGAATGCCGCAAACAATACACTTTCTCAAATTCAAAGATCAACATCCTTGGATAGTAGATACTACGGAAGTACTCATTACGTTAACTTATTTGAAAAGACAATAAATGCAAATTCAACAAAATCCAAATTCAGATTTAAACACCAAAGTTTGATCTAGTACATGGCGATTGATTACAAGCCTAGCAAGAAGAGTAGCAAAAACGCCAAAAAGGATAAGCAAGTGAGATCAATCCCTAGCATACTATTTGTGACCTGCTGAAGGAAGGAGCGTTATCAGGTGGGTTTGTCCTTCGGCGAGGAAGGAACACTACCACCGGAGGAGGCCGAGAAGAGCCTGAAGGGAGCGCGGAGTACGGGGACGCGAGTGTAATTCTTGTTTAACCCATGGTTTTCACACGAGATCCAACTCAATCTCACCAAGAGTTCTATTAATCTCCTCTTGCCCAGCCTTACAGAGCCACGAAGCCTATGGCTACACTCTTCATCTCGGCGACTTCGAGGGAAGTGTAAAGAAGGTCCACCTTTTGATTGGCATGCTTGACGTTTCCTCCAAGGCGAGGGGCGACCACGATGGTAATTGACTTGGCCCTCAATTGAACTACCTTAGCTTGAACCCGGCAAATTTGTCATCCGACTCGAAGGCATGTCCACAGGCTCTGCGGATAATGGAAAAAAGCAGTTATAACGGATACGGTACAAAGCACACTCGATGACAAAACGTATACCTTCACAATGATCAACCGCGGAATCCCCTTTCGCGGCATAATCAT
The DNA here is from genome assembly GCA_023531295.1 of Papaver armeniacum. Lineage (NCBI taxonomy): Eukaryota > Viridiplantae > Streptophyta > Magnoliopsida > Ranunculales > Papaveraceae > Papaver > Papaver armeniacum. The sequence goes on from JAJJWW010006845.1 coordinate 76,858, forward strand.
ATTCATTTGATAACCTATCATAATCTACCCATGCGAGAAGATTATGAGCATCCCACTTCAGCTTAGATCATCTCGAAGCATCGAGTCCGAATGGCGATATCGATTAACCTCATCATTCTTCGATTCCAACCCCTTGTTAAGGAGATACTTAGTCACCTCTAAGTTTCTCTCACGCTCAACGACAAGCCACATCGGCTCGAGACGTGGATAAAGCACTACCGAGAGCACTACATTACTGCCTTAGCATCGTCTCTTTCCTTGCAAGACGCCGCATATAAGCCCGCTTTACATCCAGGGATGAGAAGACTGCGCTCTCCGAGCTCGTCTTCCATAACATTAAGCTTAATTTCTAAAGAGAAATCTGCCCGCGGGATTTCTCAAGATTATCCGCGTCCATAAAAGAGCCCGTTGAACAAGTGGCGATCATGGTTGTTTCGATTTTGCAGATCTACCAAGCAAAACTTTTTCTTACGCCATTCTTGACCATAACGTTATGAACATCCGCGCGGGCATTCCATTTCGCCGATTCACTCTTAAGTTTTTCAACTAACTCAAACAATGCGACCTTTTTGGCGAGCTCTCTCATTCAAGCCACAACAACTCGGGGACTCCACCCACTGAAGACGATGACAGACGGGAGGAGGGAAGGAGGAAAACTTCGGAACATATAAGGAGAAGGAAACTACCAAAGAAGAGGAAACGCAGACTGAAATAGGACGAGGAGTTCTTCGGCAACCGCTAACTTGGCCTTAATCCGAGGCCGGCTCGGAGCCTTGACTTTGCCTCCTCGCGTCTCCGCTGCTCCTTACGCATGCGGACCCTTGACTCTGTTATTTCCTCATCTTTAGCGGAGACCGAAGCTTCAACGCCCGAAAGTGTTTCTTCACAATGCCGGAGCTTCCCTTCTAGCTTGAGAGACTTAGCCTTGAAAGAGCAGTAAAGATGATGGTTACAATACTCACTCCTCATCATCTATCAATCAAAAGGAAATTAGTTCACAACACGTTTAAGCAAAATCGGGGAAGAAAGAGTAGGACAAACCTCCAATAACGCTGTTGGGGATAATTGTCTTGGTACCCATCGGCAATGGCCATCATGCCGGCAACCGTAGGGGAGGATCCACCACGAGATCAATCCCCTGGTCACAAGATTCTTGCCCCACACTCGATTTACCACCTCCTCAGGGTTAGTTCCATATGCCGACGAGTAAAAGAGTCCGAACTCTTTTCCCCCTCAATCACGGGGGCGGGGCGAGGCACGACAAGAAAGTTTTTCTTTTGCTGGCCACGCCAAAACAGACATCATCACCATCCGTGACCAAGGACCGCGTGAAGTCATCTGCCAGGAGAGTCTAAGGACGTCCCACCAAGCGAGGCACCAGTAGTACTTAACGCCAAAACCCCACCGGCGGTGGAGGAGGTGCCGGCCACAAACCTCGGGATGCACTTGCAAAACCCCGGCATCGAGATCACGTGTGGGGTCACCCCCATGACTATCCTTAAGGACATTCCATCATCACCATCGGAAGCAAAGATTGAAGTCCGAGACAAGCCCCATAACTGTGGCCATGTCAAATGATTGCTCCCCGGACAAAACCCTACCAAAGGAAAACTCGCAAGAAGCATCCCCATCTTTGTCACCACTATCAAGAGCAATTTTCTTACCCTTGTCCCCAACATCCCTAGTACCCTTGTCCCCAACATCCCCAGTACCCTTGCCTCCAACATCCCCAGTATCCTTGTCTCCAACATCCCCATCACCCTTGTCCACAACATCCTTGTCACCACCATCCCCATCCTTGGTAGCCCCCTCGGCTGATCATTACCACCACCAAGAGTGGCACGACCACCACCACCTCCACCAACGCTCCCACCTAAAAGATTACTATCTACTTCTTGAATGGGCGGAGAAGTCTCAATTCGCTCTTCCCCGTCGGAAACATCCTCATCACCATCCACTGGAACTGTTCACATCCTCGAAGTGTGTAGAGCCCTCGGTGGGAGAATTAAACCGACTGCTTCGGATTGATCCTCTTGTCTCTACGCACCTACCACACACAATGATAAAAGAGCCACCGGCATCTCCTTTCCTTAGCATAATCAATATTATTCAAGAAAATGAAGGGGCATATATACATAGAAAACAAACAACACACCTTAGCAACATCAGTATTCTGCGAAAGAAGGTTAGCATCAGGAATATCTTCGTCTTCCGCGTCGTCAACATCGCGATTATAAGCAAAATCCATGCCTACAAAACTCGTGCACGCCAAGGCGAAATGGGCATAACGAGCGGGAGAAGCTCGCGATGAGGATCGGCGATGAGGGCGCCAACCATGGGGTCCGGGGACCCAACCATAGGCCCACGGACCAACGACTTCAAGAATAGTGGCAGACCATTCATAGTCATGGTCATGCTTAATCCTCTCATTAGCGGGAATAGGAAGATCTTGGCACCGGAACCCTCGCCATCTTGGAATCACTTACCTCACTCAAAAGTCGAACTTCCCCCTTAGCGGAAGAAATGTTTGCAGACTCTGAGACCACGGTTTTACGAGTATTCCTGTTAACATAATCTCCAAAGGATTTGTTGAAATTCTCAGGAGTATACCACCCTTTCTCCTTTTCTAATTTAGGGGCATAGCAAGTCATCATCGTTTCCCCTTGCTACGAAGATAGCATTCACGAAGATGGCGAAGATAGTTTCCTGTCAATTGTTGCACCCAGCGATTATGACTTTTCTTGGCAGTATCGCGGCTAGACAAGACCCGGTAGTAGAAATCATCACCGGCTTTATACAAGGGTAACATCAAACCAGCCTCGAAAGCACCCACGGTCGTCCAAAGAAATGAAAGGCATCATATTTGTAATTAGTAACCATCTCATAAGTTATATCTTTATCAGAGGCATAAAAACGAACTTGGAAGTGCTGAAGACCATGCTTCAACTTGAAGGCCTCAAGATCAATGTGTCGGAAGGTAAACTTCTTATTACCCAAAGATAAAGGACGGAAAGTAACAGCAGAGTCGTCCTCGAAAGCTTCTCCGTAGTATCTTATGAGAACCCATGACCTTCTTCTTAGGAAGAACTATGTCTCCCGAAGACTCTATCTCCACGGCCTTTCTCTTCGAAGACAGAATCTTAGTTGACTTGCTCGAACTAGACACAGGTGGATTAGTCCGCGGTGGAGGCTTGGAACGGAGAGGCTGCACATTTAAAGGCTCGGTGCGCGGATTGTTGCTCGGGAGACTCACCTCACAGGGCGATTCACGACATGTTTAGATCCTGCGGTGGATCACCCCTTTTAAGCGAAGATCTCGACCAAGGGACGAGGATGTTCGTCCATCCCGAGGATTATCTGGGTAGCGAGGCGGGACTCCACCCTTAGTATTGGGATCACTCAGGAGACACGTGAGGACTCGACGGAGGAGTTTGGTAAGGGACCGCGGATGGTGGACATGTACGCAAGCACAAACACGAATAAAAGTGCAAGTCGGAGGCAAGGAAGATCGAAAAGCGAGAAAATCTCAAGAACAACGAGAAACGTGAAGAAAACCCTAGATTTATTTCAACTACTTAAACTCTCAGAGCTATTATTCCAACTCAAAAGAAGAAAGATAAAATTAAAACATGACCAATGAAACATACGACTCAATGGCGTCAACCCTCAAATCCCAGGATATACATTCATCATCAACGAATCACCAAAAAATCAAAGAACTCAACGGGGTTAGGCATGGTGATTAAACGGAATAAAAAATCATACCTGAACCTCAAAGAGTAAAGCAACAAAGCAACGAAGGTGGCAAAGAACGGCCGGCGACCACGGTGGCGGCAACAACGGCGAGCAACAATGGTGTCGAGAGGAAGTTAAGAAGATGAAGAAGGCAAAAGAACAGAGAATAAAACAGAGAATGTGAATTAAATTCACATTCTCTCATTCTTCTCTTTTTATAAGACCAAGAGAAACCGTCCACTACCCAAAGGGCAGTTATGGCCGGACATGGGAAACGTGCACAATAAATGCGGGTAGCACCTTTTTAGGAGAAGTTATGAGGAGGAGATAAACGTGCCACGATTCTTCTCCCAACAAAAGCTAAACGCCCGGTCGCAAGAAGAGGGCAAATTGTAAGTACACTTATTTATCTCCATCGCCACGTGTACTAGCGAGCCCACGTGGAGGCCATGTCTCAAAGAGGGATGACACATAGGGGCATCCATGGCGTTTAGACAACGTGCCATCTGTCAAGACCAACGGTCAAAGATGAGGGAGCATCCAAAATAGATGATCCCACACAGCACCAATGAGTTACTCTACCCCATCACGAGGTAAGATGTAATCAACGATTGGGGATAGTCCAACTGACACAGACGTGACAGGGGAGGACTGACACCGCCTGGCACGGACTGGATAGCCCCGACCACTCGTATTTAATGCTGCTCAGAGGGCACGTGTCAGATGGCCCACGAAGGAAGCGAGGATAGGTCAGCGTAACGAGCGTGGGTATTATAGAAGCCGCGGGATGACAAGGAAGTCCGCGGACCATGCACAGAGCACAATCTGCTCAGAGGGCACGTGTCGGACGACCCACGAAGGAAGCAAGGATAGGTCAGCGTAACGAGCGTGGGTATTATAGAAGCCGCGGAGTCACAAGGAAGTCCGCGGACCGTGCACAAAGCACAAAGATAAGGTCCCCACAGCTCCTTGTCGGTGGACCCACTTGATTTAGTTATATATATGAATACCCCTCCCACAAAAGGGGGTCGAGAGAGAACTAAGGAATAGGAGAGAAAATAGAGAGAAGTAAGTATGTGTTTAGGAGAATCTCTCCTAAACCACGTAATTCATCGTCTCCTTACTTTTGTAACCGTTTACTTTATAGTGAATATCTGGGATCGTGGACGTAGGCCTTAGTGCCGAACCACGTAAACCATCGTCTCCTTTACCTTTAGTATTCGCATAGTTTCATTTACGCGTTCATGTCTCGGATCTATCATTTTGGGGATGATAGCGAGATCATGACAAACTCGCGGGTTTGGAATCCATGAATCATCATCTACCTATGCATCTTGTTCTTTACTCGCACTTTAATGCATGTATTCAAATTCATGTTAAGATTGTTTGTGATCACGCGGACCATACCCGATTTCCGTGTTCACAAAAGCCAAAAAGCATCTTTGAACCCGACAACGATGAAAAGAGCTCAGTTTAATAAAGCTTGCAATACAGTGATGTCTCAATTGGGAAACTTCAAAGGAGAACCCCTCAAAACGTGTTGTCTAAGGGATGATTTCTTCGTTTTGTTTATGTGCGAGTTCATATGAAGCTAGGTGAAAGCTGCAGTGCATGAGTCACGTTACTTTGATACGTCAAAAGAACCGAAAGAATGATGCGTGATGCGAGGTAAGCAAGCACCATCCAGATGATAGTTCGATGCAAATCAACTCAATCTCGAGGATGAATGATGGAGCTCGAGGAGCAGGAGATCAAGTGATGGCGCTCCAATGACCCGGCATCAATGGCACTGCTGGCAGTTCAAGTTCAGAGATGCATGATAATATATTTTAGTTCTCCTGCGATTTCGGCTATAGAAAACCGTAAATCGTTTCCTTCCTTCTTTTCCATCTCGATCATTCGTTATGATCCATCCAACCTTAAACCTCCATTTAGTTTCCTTACGTTTTCCTATTTCTTTTAGCCATTAGTTTTTATCATTTAGAAAACCTCTTTTTTGAAGCTATTTTTGTTTTTTTTTTTGTTTCACTTTGTCGTTGTAAGCACACTTATTTATCTCCATCGCCACGTGTACTAGCAGAGCCCACGTGGAGGCCATGTCTCGAGGAGAGATGACACATAGGGGCATCCATGGCGTTTAGACGACGTGCCATCTGGCAAGACCAACAGTCGAAGATAAAGGAGCATCCAACATAGATGATCCCGCACAACACCAATGAGTTAGTCTACCCCATCACGAGGTAAGATGTAATCAACGGTTGGGGATAGTCCAAGTGACACGAGACGTGACGGGGAGGACTGACACCGTCTGGCACGGACTGGATAGCCCCAACCACTCGTATTTAATGCTGCTCAGAGGGCACGTGTCAGACGCCTCATGGAGGAAGCAAGGATATGCCAGCGTAACGAGCGTGGGTATGATAGAAGCCACGGGGTGACAAGGAGGTCCGCGGACCATGCACAGAGTACAATCTACTCAGAGGGCACGTGTCAGATGACCCACGGAGGAGGCAAGGATAGGTCAGCGTGACGAGTATGGGTAATATAGAAGCCGCGGGGTGATAAGGAAGTCCGCGGACCGTGCACAGAGCACAAGAAGATAAGGTCCCTACAGCTCCGTGTCAGTGGACCCACTTGGTTTAGCTATATATACGAGTACCCCTTCCACAGAAAAGGGGGGTCGAGAGAGAGAGAACTAAGAAATAGGAGAGAGAATAGAGAGAAGTAAGTATGAGTTCAGGGAGATCTCTCCCTGAACCATGTAATTCATCGTTTCCCTTACTTTTGTAATCGCTTACTTTATAGTAGATATCTCCAGATCCGTGGATGTAGGCCTTAGTGCCGAACCACGTAAACCATCGTCTCCTTTACCTTTTGTACTCGTATGGTTTCATTTATGTATCCATATCTCAGATCTATCACCTTGGGAATGATGACGAGATCATGACAAACTTGCGGGGTTTGGAATCTATGAATCATCATCTATCTAAGCATACTTTGCTTTTTCCGCACTTTAATGCATGTATCTAATTCATGTTAAGATTGTTTGTGATTCCACGGATGACACCAGATGTCCGTGCTCACAATTTGGCGCTAGAAACAGGGGACTTCGTCCGGTAAAAAGATTTATCTTTTCCGTGACGCACAGCCTCTAACTCAAAAATTTTACTTAAAAACACAAACAAATCCGTTCAAGGACTCGTTCTTCGCACATATTTGTGTCCTTTACACTTCCTACTGCAGATCTGGATCTTTTACAAACACAAACTAACGAGATCTATGTTTTCGAACTCTTTTCGCACGTATTTATGTCTATTGTGTTTTCTACCAACAGATCGGGCATTGTGCAACCTTTAAACCATGAGATCTGAGTTTTTCGTTATTTCAAACACAATTGCCGTCCAAAGATTTGGACTTTTTGCAAGCGACCATCCATGGACCTTATCCCGGTTAAGTCCGCATCCGTCTACATTATTCATATTGCTCGCCAAACTAACAAGCTTGAGCTAACAATTAACCCGTGGACTTTTTGTCTCGGTTTACCTCTGTGCTTTCTGTGCAGAATATTACAATGGAGAAGAACAAAGATACCGGGAAAACAAAGATGTTTTCGAAAGAGACACCAAGGACTACGCCAGTAATAACCAAGAGCAAACCAAATGGCGCGGGGTTCTCAACCAGGGAAAAGACGCAGAACGGAGCGGAAAGCACATTCCTTTCAGACGCGGGTATCATCACAATGGAAGCAAAGAAGACCGCGGCAGCAAAAACCACTCACAACACCGAAGGAACTTCTCAAATGGTCGCCTCCAAAGTGACAGCTACAACTCGGCCCACCGAACCTCGAGAAACAATGGCGAGAATCTCCGCAATCCGAACCCCCTATGGGATGCCGCAGACTAACGAACAAAACGAACAATTGCACGCAGATCCTACGAAATGATAGAGCGATAGACAGGATAGCGATGGGAACCAACACCGCATGCCCCCGAGGCACAAGCCCAGGTCCAGATAGGAACAAATCAAGCATCAAACCAGTCTGCGCAGTTTTTGGCGCAATTAGAAGAACTAAAACGGAATCAACAGACATACGCGGATGCGGTGGCCTTACTAGCCCAAGAGAACCAGCAATTAAGAGAGAAGATCCTCCAAAGCGCGGAGCTAGAAAATCAGCAGGACGAGGCTAACCGAGCTGCATGCGAATAGAGACCAGGAGGATGATCTCGAGAACACACGAAATAGTCAACCGAAGAGGTGCGCGGAATAATAGAGGCCCGACCGGACTATAACCCGGACACATCAGTTACTACGATGAGGAGGAGGCCACGACGTCAAAATCTACAAGGAAGGCACGCCCTTCCATTCAAGAAAAAGAATTTTGTTTGGCAATGGAGAATCTCCGCGGAGATGTTAGAAAGAGATTAATCAAATCAAGACCCGAGGCAGGGAGGTGGAAGACTAGAGCAGATTATGAAGGAAGCCAACACCACCCCACTCGCTGTGATTAGCCACCGCTATCATACCCCGAAGTGCCGGTCCCATCCTTCGAATGTTACGACGGATCCACCGTCCGTTGCTCACCTACGATATTACAACGGGGTAATGGCGAGATGGGACCACGACGAAGCTATACTTTGCAGATACTTCCCTTCAAGCTGAAGGATCCGCCCAATCTTGGTTTGATAATCTCAAGCTTGGATGCATCAATTCGTATGATCAACTCACGGAAAAATTCTTGGCTACTTATATGTACAACAAGGTTGTAAACACAGGGGATGGACAAGCTCTTCTCACTTGCAATCAAATACAAGGAATCCATTCGAGAATACACAGATAGGTGGCACAAGATATGTCAAGCCATAGGACATGGACCCGTGGTGAGTATTAATTGTTACAAATGGGGGCTCGACAGATGAGCCCTTTGTTTGTTGAAATCCACGGTACCTCTCCAACCACGAAGGAGATTTGAGGATAATCATCGAAAAACATGCAAGGTTGGAAGAAATTCAAAGAGAGAACCCGAGAGCACGCAGGCTCAACGACCCCCACGGACCAATTAGCGGAATTAGCGAAGCAGAGATCAAGCGAACGCCAAAAGGATCGGAAAGATGACCACAAAAGGGGTGGAAGAAAATTTGAGGACCGAGTCTACACAAAGCTCATTACCACTACTCACGCATTCTAAAGGAGATCAAGGATCGTGAAGACCTAGGCCCGGCCTTGGTCTAAGGGGAAACAACCACCGGCCTCGGCGAGAATCCAAAGAGTATTGCGATTTCCATCGTTTCTACGGGCACTCAACCGAGAAGTGCAAAAATCTTAAGATAGCGATACAAAAGCCGATTGATGCGGGGATCTCAAAAGTATATAGAAAAGGCTGGGCCGAGGAGGTAACCAAACGCAGCAAACAGGTCCAATTGCCGAGGGTAATCGTACACTCGAACACTATATCCCGCTTGGAAAACAAAGAACCAACCCTAACCGCACAGATAGGGAAAAGAGGCGAGAAACAGTTTGAAGACTATTGTGAGCTCTACAACTTAGATGGAAAAGAAGTGGAAGAGCACGAAGAGTGGATGAACGCACCCCTAACCTTCGAGGCCGAGGACATTGAGGACGACATGGAAGATCACAACGACCCTTTGATCCTCACTCTGCCAATCGCAGGATGCAACATAAAGAAAATACTCATTGATGGAGGGAGCTCCGTAAACGTCCTGTTCTATGATACCTTCAAGCGTATGGAGCTTAATGACGAGCAACTCTTGACCTCGCACTACACCATCTACGGATTCAATGGTACGGCTACGAAGCCTGTCGGGATATTATTTTGCAAGTAGACGCAGTCCGATGAAAGTTAACGCCGCTTTAGTGTGGTGAACACGCCTTCACCCTACAATGCCATTATTGGACGAAAATGGGTCCACAAGCTTAAGGGAGTCGCATCCACCTACCATCAATACCTTAGGTTTCCTACTCCTCCTTTGGGGTGATGGAAATCAAGGGTGATCAAGTTTTCCGCAAAGGAATGCTGCAATGCAAATACGGCTAAATAATGAAGAAGATGAGAAAAGAAGAACCCGCAGGGCCCGGAACAAAGCAATATCCAAGGACAAAGCCATCGACGAGTACTTGGAAGAGATCTCAGGAAAAAAACTTGTCTAAAGGGAATTCCGTAGGAAACACGGAGGCATCAACATCAAACGCTAGCTGTGGCGCTCTTGCGAACAAAGAACCCGAGCCTACCAAATAGCAATTAAAGAAAGTTCCTCACCTTGGGGAACCAAAACCCACATTCACATCCTTGGAAGCGGTGAAGGAAATTAACATAGGAACGGAGGAGTATCCAAAGAAGATCAAGATAGGACTCTAATGGACGGAGAACGCGAAGCCTCACTAATAGAACTACTAAAGGAATACGCGGACATCTTCGCATGGAAACTATCTCGATATGCCAGGGAATAGACCCACGAGATAGTACAACATGATCTACGCATCAAACCCGGCACACCCCCCGTACGACAAAAGATACGAAAGGTGGCTACAGAGTATCATAAAGCAGTAGAAACGGAGCTGCGGAAGCTGTTGGAGGCCGGTTTTATAAAAGAAGTCAAATATCCCACTTGGATCTCAAACATGGTAATAGTACCAAAGAAGAATGGAGGGTCGAATCGCATCGACTTCACCAACCCGAACAAAGCATGCCCCAAGGATAGTTACTCACCCAAAGATTGACCGGCTAGTCGATGCGGTAAAAGGATACGAAGAGTTATCATTCATGGACGGATACTCGGATACAACCAATTATTTTTGGCGAAGAAGATCAGAAGATATCGCATTTTACACACCCCATGGTCGTATTGCTACGTAAGGATGCCTTCCGGGCTCCGAATGCGGGAGCAACGTACCAAAGGATGGTCGATGCTATTTTCAAGCCATGGGTCACAGGACCTTAGAGGTCTATGTTGACGATATGCTCGTAAAGAGCAGGTTAAGGAAGGACCACCACCGGGACTCCGAGGGATATCTTGAAGCTATGAGAAAACACAATATGAAGGTAAACCGGAAAAATGCACTTTCGGAGTAACCTCGGGAAAATTCCTTGGGTACTGGTGACAAAAAGAGGCATCGAAGTAGATCCGCAAAATCCGGGAGCCATAGTAGACATGCCGTCTCCAAAGAACCTAAAAGAGGTACAAAAGCTCAATGGATCCCTAGCAGCCTTGGGAAGGTTCATCTCAAGATCCTCGAGATAGGTGCAAACTCTTTTTCAACATACTAAAAAAGGGACGAAATTTGAATGGACGGCGAGAATGCGAAGAAGCCTTCTTGGGTATCAAACAAGACCTCAGCTGTAAATCCCCATCCTAAACCTAGGACCGGATGAGGTTTTGGCACTATACATTACGGCGACGACGATGCGGTAAGTGCGGTACTCGTCAAAACCCACACAAAGAAGGAGCAACCGATCTACTATGTCAGCAAAACCCCGAATTCCGGAAAGGAACTACACGAGAATCGAACAAGCTAATCTTAGCCGTCGTATGGTCTACATTAAAACTAAGGACGTACTTCTTAACACACGACATACGTATCCCATGTCGAGCACCCTTAGAGACCATCCTCAAAGGGGCAGGAAAGGTAGGACGCATAGCAAAATGGAGCACGTACCTCGACCAGTTCAACATCCACTATGAGCTCCAACATTCCCAGAAATCGCAAGTATTAGCGGACTTTCTAGCAGACCTACCTTTGGACAACGAAGAAGAAGTGCGCATACAAGGATGGAGGGCTATGGGAGCCCCGGAAATAGAAAAACTAGAGCCAAATAATATTCTTGAACCAGTAAACCCACGACAATGGGAGGTCTTTGTTGATGGCTCCAAAAATAGAGAGGGGCGGGGATAGGCATCGTCATCACCACACCCATTGGGGACAATTGTACACGCATTGATTGGAATTCGAAGGCCATACAAACAACATCGTAGAATATGAAGGTGTGATCCACGCACTCCGTTTGATAATTGAATTAGGGATACAAGAAGTACGGTTGACAAGTGACTCACAACTAATCATACGGCAGATAGGCTACGAATACAATGTATATGACGAAATGTTGATGACGTACATGGCTCTGGTACAAACATTGGCTTCCCAAATACCAAAAATCAAATTCCGACATCTGCGTAGGAAGGAGCTTAGACACGCAGATGCCCTGGCATACATATCATCCATGCTTAAAAATGAGGATGTCAAAGCCATCAAGATAACAAGAGTGTACGAACCATCCATCAAGCTCCAAGAGACATGCGCGGCTAACCAACGCAAATCTAAGGAAGAGGATATCTCGATGATGATGTCGGAGAACACATATTAGACGACTTCCAGACGATGATATCACGCGACAAGGCGACGAAGATGACGATCACGGTGGAAGCAAATTGGAGAATCGAAATCCATTCTTTCTTAAAAGAGGGAAACTCCCCCAGGATATCAAGCAGGCTAGAAAAATACAATCCAGAGCAGGGATGTACGAATTAAGGGACCAAACCTTATACAGAAAATCATTCCTCGGGCCACTTCGCCGCTGCCTATCCCGGTCAGAGGGACATATCATCTTGAAAGATATCCACAGAGGAGACGCGGGGAATCACAGTGGAATGAGGTCCCTAGCAGATAAGGCAAAGACGCAGGGTTACTACTGGGGCCTACCATGATCCAAGATGCAGCTAGAATGGCGAAAAGATGCGAAGAATGTCAAAGGTTTGGTAAACGAATCCACGCCCAGCCACAAAGTTAAACTCGTCGATGGATCCGTGGCCCTTCGGAAATGGGGTGTCGACATAGTAGGCCCACTCGTATCGAGAACCGGGAAGAGAAGATTTCGATAGTGGCAACGGATTATTTCAGCAAGTGGGTAGAAGCAAAGGCACTGCAAGAATTCGGGATTCGGACGTGTTTACTTTCATTTTTCAAAATATTATCTCGCAGTTTGGCATCCCCATGAGAGATAGTTTCCGACAACGGTAAACAACTGCAAGGGAAGAATATCGACTTGTTTGTTCGACACCTTCAAAATTCGAAAAAACAAATCCACCCCCATATATCCACAAAGCAACGGACAAGCAGAAGCCACAAATAAAACTTTGGCGCTTATCCTTAAAAAACAACTAGACGAATACAAGGGGAGGTGGTGTGAGCAGTTGCATAACGTTCTATGGGCATACAGGACGACTCGAAGATCAACTACCGGAGAATCTCCGTTTTTACTCACATACGGAGTGTACGGTGAATCCCTACGGAAATCCTACTTCCAACAACAAAGACGAAGCATGGGAAAAGAACCTCACCACGGACATGATGTTGGAAAAGCTTGACGATCTCGAAGAAAGGAGAGAAGCAAGACTACAAAGAATGGAAAACTACCAACGCAGCTAGCCAGAGAATATAACAAAAAGTGAAACTTAGGAATTTTGTAGAAGGGCAAGTATGTGTTGAGAACCATTCCCAATACCGGCGAAAAGAAGTGGGGAAAATTAGCACCAACTTGGGGAGGACCCTACGTAATACACGACATCGCAGAAATGGCTCTTACTATCTGCGTAACTTGAAAGGGGAAATCCTCATGCATCCTTGGAATGCCAAATATCTCAAGCCATATTACCCATAACCCACCACCCGCGTATGCATTTCAGAAGAAGAAAACGGACTTACAAGTCCGCATGTCTCTATCTCTGACGAAGGAGTAACGCGCCTTAACTTTTTAATCAATACAAGCTTTCATTTTCAAATGACACATCCTACAATATTCTATTCATTACCCATACACATTTCAATTTATTCCAGGTCACAACCTATACCGTATGAGACACATGTATATATTTACACAATGTACATTATAAACCATGCCACATCTTAATAAAACATCGATACTATCGTTAAGGATCTGGAAAATGGTCAATGTTGTGATACAATGTCTAGTTAGTGGAGTAGATGTGCGGACTCTAGAGCTTGGGAGTTCCATGTATGTTGTAGTTGCTAAAAATCTAACAACCACACCCACTTTGAATCCAACACTTAAGATGAGGATCTACTCAATAAAATAGAGATGAAGTGTATCAAAGTAAACATGAACACAAGAGTTTTTACGTGGTTCGGCCATTAATGAAGCCTACATCCACGGGGTTTTACTATCATCAAAAGTGTTACAAGATCGGAAGTGTTACATACAAAATCCATTAAAGGGAAAATAGAGTTTTTGCTAAGCTCTCGGTTGTGGGAGGAAGAAGAAAAAAAGATCCCTACAAAAATATCTCACCTTTCCTTATAAAGGGTAGGGATGTATATCAAGTTACAATAGTTCCCTTAGGTCTGACTAGTTAGGATAAGCACTAATGATGTCTTATTTTCTAAAAGCAGTTGCACCTAACTATACTAATTCTGCCTTAATCTTCAGACAGGTGTCTGTTACATATTTTTACTCCTACATTTATGCCTCTTTTATTGAGGTTTAATCGCAGAGCAATCCTTAAGAAAATCCTTAGGATCGTGCGTCTGCGTTGTTGTTGCTTTTTCTTCAGGTCTTAGCTTACTGATTTTCGGTGTTATCCAAACTGGTTGTTAGTGGACTATCGACTTGTAGCGACTTGGGTTTTTCGTCGGGCTTTTAGTTGTTGAATATGGGCTTCCGAGTATCACGCCTCACGGCTAGGCGCTTCACTGTTTTCGATCCCGATCTTGTTGTACTTCTCGATTGGTTCGTAGGATTTAATTGTGCTCGATGTCGTGTTCTTATCTCCTCTTTACTCGGCTTTGGCTTTTCTCGATATTGCAGACGAGTTCAAATCGTGTTGTTATAGATGATCGGCTCGGAGTAAAGTGTCTCTTTTGTGAGAATTATCCACTTTGGGTTGATTTAAAATTCTAGGGTGTACGTCTGGTTCGATTTATGCTTGCATCTCGTCTTGTAGAAGTTCTCTTCGGGACAACTGCTTTAATACTTGTTCAAGATGGTTTGCGGAATGTCTCTACGGGTTGAATTCGATACAGATAAATACGGAGGGTCCATAATTCGAAAAGACTATTCAACTGTGTCTAACTTTGGTGATAAGCTCGCTTGGTGCTGATGACTACCCACTTCAATGTTGCATTCTTGTTGGGAAATTCTGATGTTGGGTCGCTCTTCTCGGTTTTAATTGGCTTCCTTTTTTGATACAGATCTGGTGGTGTTTGCCTCCGTTGTGGGTCCTTTGTTTGGGTAAGTTGATAAATTCGACTTAGCGACACATCGGGTGAACGTTGTCGTGGTCTTTATAGCTTTACATCGTTGCTAAAGGAACTGAGCAGAAGAAGACAAACTGCGTCTACAGTATGCATACTTGCCCCTATTCTTATGCGAAGTTTCAAAGCGACTCTTGGTTCAATGGTTGTTGATTTTTATCATCATGCCGTAATGTCTCTTGTAACTCTGCTCCCGTAGGATCGTACTGGATGGTCTATGCTAACAATTGTTGATCACTTCATTTGCCTCGAGCTATCTGTCTCCCTTGGTAGTCATCGAAGCTTCCTTCGAGATGACTTCCTAGTCTTTTGTGTGTGAGATAGTTTGGTCATGCATTCTACATGTTCGAAGTTGTTGCGATCACGGCTTGGTGGTCAGTGCTCAAACTCTGCCTGGTTCGGTTGGTATTAGCTCTTGATGACTCGTTGTATTTGAAGTTCTCTAAATGAACACGGTGTACACTACTCATGGAAAGGATTGGAAATTTCCGAGATTCTCACAAATATTTCAAATTCAAATACAAGATTCTACCATGTCTTGCAAGTTTAAACATTTCATAGATTACACGATGCCGATGTAAGATGTTAAAAGAAAGCCTTAGGTCTGTCACTTAACCTGATTGTTATCTGAATTCAATAATCTAGCATGCTTTCACAAAGATAAATCGAGAGAATACATTTAATGCGTGGCGCGATTTTGAAAAAAGCTATAGTTTTAGCGCCTTGTTAGGGGCTTCTGGTTTCGACTATTTTGCATAGAGTTTACGTTATGCCCTAGAGGTTTACATTTATCCTTAATATGATAGAAAGTGTCTTTTATATGAAGCATTTCTATGGTCAAGATAGCTACCGTGCAACTGTATGGATGTAAATAATTATTCTACTTATTGTAATGTTGTTCATTAAGCATGATCATGGTATGTGTCAACAAGACAGTATGTATCCAGAGTAGAAAGGCATGCATGCACAGCTAATTCAAATTATCAATATGGCATGTCGGGTTTTCGAATATCCAAGTGTCTTAGTCATTGTGATTACGCAAATGAACAGCCACTGAAGTACATGAAATAAGACAGTTTCTCGAGATAGATGATACTTAGCTGTCTTGTGAACCAGTTGACGATATTGGTATCCTCGATTTGCTTCATCAGGTGAGGGCTTTCATGCGCCCCTCCCCCAAAACATTTTTCTTGCAGTGTTGTGACTACCCAAGTGTTGTTAAAGGGACTGCGCAAAGGAATATCATCAGCACCTTCCTAGTACGCGTACTTTCCCCTATTCGTTTGCGGAGTCTCGAGACAACGATTGTGCTCAATACTATCTCTTGTCATTAGCTTCCATGCCTTTATTCTCACTCGAAGATATGCGTCCACATCTGTATACAAAATACTTAAGCTTATGCAATGCTTAAGTGCTTGTCACAACTATATCCAATAGAAAAATATCATCATGTTTGGTACAAACGATATCACATCTGTAATTCGCAATAAAGCATGTGATAGGGGGTCTGCCAAATGAGCTACCAAGCACACATGTTTGTTTTAACACTATTTGAACGAGAAATCAGTTAAGATTTTATAATGGACGATGATGAACCGAAATGTGTGGATGACATGTCCCATTTGGTTAAAACAACTTGCAGTCTTGGAAATATGCGATACTTAGCTTGTTTCTTCTATATTCATTTGTGTAGTCTCGAGATAACAACCATGCCCCTGCCTTGGCTTGCTGTTGACGACGAAGTCCATTTCATTCGCCTTGTAACTTAACTGTATTATTGCTCGTGACCTTCATTGCTGCTAGATATGTCGATACGGTACGGTTCGTTGCTGCAGCCTTTAGTATGATTCAGAAACTCGAGA
This sequence comes from Papaver armeniacum, assembly GCA_023531295.1. Taxonomy (NCBI): domain Eukaryota; kingdom Viridiplantae; phylum Streptophyta; class Magnoliopsida; order Ranunculales; family Papaveraceae; genus Papaver; species Papaver armeniacum. The sequence continues at coordinate 93,735 of JAJJWW010006845.1, forward strand.
AACTCTGTAATCTCGTTGTCGCCTTTAATTGGTTTGCGAGCGACTCGATGCTTCGTGGGTCCATAGATTTTGTTGCCCACCATTCTTGATTGTAATCATAAACAAGACAGTTATTCTTTCTCGTGTAGATTTTGTGCCCTTGTAATATAGCCTCCGGGCGATATTTAGCTCAGTTTGTGTTATCCTGCATAGTTTGGATTTCCATCGGCTATTCCTGCTAGTTCTCATAATTTTTCAAATAAAAACACATAATTAGTCACACGCTTTTCCGATTTTCTAACATTAATTGCATCTGTTGTGTTTTCCGATAAGTCTCAATGATAAATACCAATAGAAAATGTCTAAAGTTAAAGACATAAGGGTAAGAAAGCTTCCTTTTTGCAGTTGTTGTGTTTACCCGCAGAGACTTGCGAACTTTGATGTATGCACGCTATTCAAGTTTCACACGCTGATAACCCGGTAGGTCCGTCGTCGCCATTGTGTTGCCCCTGATACCGGCATACATCTCGTGCCCCTGTAGGTGACCTCATTGGTGTTGTTTCTAAATGAACCATTCAAGTACCACCTACCCTTGACGAGTTAAGTATACCGCCAAAGTTATGCATGACCGTTCATAGTCTTAGCGTACACGTTTTCCTGTAATACTAATTATTTCAACGTAGGCATTAGTTAATATTCCATATTTGTCGAACACTCAACAGGGAGGGTCATCGGGCCCGATGCCATGTCCGAGGTATCTCATCACCGTCATTTTGATCTAGTGGTAGGGTACTTGGTCATTCCTAAATTCTATTGGCCCGATACCCCAAGGAGTTATCAATTAACTGTCTTGGGCAAGTGATTTCGGCCACTTGCGATGGGAGCAATGTTGTATGCTCGACTGTCGAGTACTCGTGCCTTGACAATAGGCCACTGGCTTCCAACCACCAGGGCCCTTAGACTACCTCGGCACTTGCACACTGCCATCTCCCCGAGTTCGAATATCCCATCGAGTGTAAGTCGCCCCGGCACTTGCACAATGCCATCGCCCTGGGTTCGAAATGACCATTCGAGTGTAAGTCACCTCGGCACTTGCACATTTCCATCGCCCCGAGTACGAATGAACATTCGTCGTATCAACAACCCAAGGCGTCCCCCGGGTTATTTAGTTTGTTATATCATCTCCTTACCGTTGTATGTTTCTTTAGTTTGTTATATCATCGCCTTACCGTTGTACTTTTCATGTAACACATTATATTCCGCAAATGTTCAATTTCGGTCCCGCTTGGTTGCCATACTTGTGATATTTCCTGAAGTCACAGTCGGTTGTTGCTGCGAGGTAATCGATTCCATATTGGTGATGTCCGAGGTGATTCGTTGTCCACCGATCGAGCGTATGTCCAAGTGGTTGCTTGTTGCCCGAACTGATTTGTCGAACCGGGAAGGAAGTAGTCGTAAGTTGGTTCCGAAAAAGGCCAATGCCCAATATGCATTGGTCTGTGGCGTGTCTGGTCCGAAGTAGATGATTACTAAACGTAGTTGGTGTGGCATTGTGGCTCAAGTGATTATCTTCGGAGCAGCGGTTTCCCCCTGCCCGTTCTGTGTCACACACTAGTGGGATACCTTAGTCACACGTTGCTCCAAGTATCGTCAAATCTCCCACGCCATCATGTCACGGTTGTATCTCGCTTGATTCCCCTCAAAGGTACCTGTGAATCCTAGTTACAAGTTAGCAACTGCGGAGAAAATCTAACCACAAGACAGTATGCTTCATATCCTCACAACAATAAGGTACAAGCTAATTTAGATTATCATGTCAAGTTGTGTCGGACACCATCCTGGGAAGCTAAAGTATTCAGCAACACTAGTGAATGACATAGAAGATTATATCTGCACTATCAATCGAATATTGTGGTATGTTACACTAGACAAGCAGAGTGTCTGAGATAAAAATGCTTAGCCCTTTATCCTTGCGATGAGAAAACCGATCGCAGTATCCGGGACTAAAGTTCTCAATTCCTTAAGTTCTTTGTTGGATTCGTCATGTGATTTCAGCCATCACCTGGGGTTTTCAGCCACAGTTTGGGATTGTACAGGATGCGAGATGACGGGCAATCCATCATACTTCAACTTTAACAGGGATCAGTACCATTATGCCGCTTTTAGGTGTTGCTCGTAAGGTGCTGAGCCTTTCTAACCGAAACATGATCAACTCAAGCTGACTTTCATCCAGATGTCGCTTGTAATGAGGAAGTGTTCACTACTATGACCCAAAATGGATTGGAGATGTCCCGATGCAATCTGACACGAGCAGGTATGACTTGGTATATTGCGTTATCCCGAGATAACTGACTGTTGTCCATAATACCACTAGTATATCCTAATGAACTCTGCGGACTAGATCATTTTTCCGTGCATCCATTGTGTAGATTCTCTAAGCAATTACAGTCTCCTTGTCGACCTTCTAAAATTCCTGTGGATTCAAAAAGGTAAGTGAATGCAGGGTGAGTCGGAGGAAAATAAGAATCATATACTTCAACCATTCACTTTTATAAAGATGATCCCGTATACGAGCCGATTTTCAAATTTCCATTAAAAAGTTTAGGTTCATTCCCACCCAAAAGTAGTGCTTCCTCAGAAACTTGATGTGACTCAATGATGTTGTACTAATAAGGTTCGTTGAGACTTGTGAAAGCAATGGATTTTAGACTTATAAGACTTAAAAATAGAGAAAACTTAACACAAAATTGATTCAAGATATGAGAGAATAACCAAGACACTGATTCCACTATTACACATGAATGAATAACAGTAAATAACCCAAAACTCTAATTATCTTTTAAATCCTTTGTTTCTTAATTCACAAATAATCAGACAAATTCTCAAAAATTAATTGTATCCCTAAGCATAGATTATCTTAATACAAAGCATAACCTATCTAATTGAATCACAACTAAGGAAAAGAATTTTGCGAACAATTTAAAACTCGCAAAAGCAAGTGATTGAGTGAATTATAATTTATAAATTAGAGAAAATAGAATAGTTACCACTTATTCATGCGTAAATAGCTTCCTCATTTCCTTGGTTGTGGGAGAATTAGCCTCTCATCATGTTGGAAACACGCTCAAAAATTATTATTATTGCTCAAAAATGGTTTACAAATGATGATCAAAGGAAAAATGATGAAAACCGGGTTTGCAACAGTTATAGTTGTTGCAAACACTGTTATAAAGAGGGTTGAAAACTGTTACTGATTTTAAGTCTGCCGCCGTATTACGACCCACGTTGAAGTGTCGCTGTTTACTGTAGAAGAACGACTGCCTCTGGTGGTCTGTTATTCGTGTTCTTGTTGCAGCAGCAGCAGCAGAAAATAATGGTGCAACTTCGATTTTTTTGGCTCTCTACGTCTACCAAACTCTCCCAAACTCTCTGTGTCACTCTCTTCCACCCCAAGACCCTTTTTATACTCCACAACGACAAGAATCTTCCCTCATAATCACCAAATATCTCCTCATTAAAACATATATTTTCCACGGGATTATTTCCTGTTATTTCTTTCTCACGCGTCAACTTGCTTCTGTCAAACTCTAAACACGCTGAAAACGGGACAATGTGAATCATGTCACGCTGGATTGAGTCAAACACATGTCGACTTCATGTAAACACGGGAAAAAAATAAGAAACACATATCTCCGTGTGCTGTTTACTCCAAAGATTGATTATACTCATTCTTTTCGGATTCTTCCTCCCTTACCAATCCTGTTTAGTCAAAACAGGATATTTGATGCCAACTCCAGCGGTTTAATCTCTTTCAGACTCGTAGAAATCTTCACTGCACATTCTCGGGTTTCACTGACCAAATTCCCGCCAAAAACTGATTTTAAACGAAGAAGAAAGGTGTCCCCCTATCCAAACTGGGGGTGCGAATAGCAAGTGCTCTACAGAGGTGCTCCTTAGTAATTGGGTTACCCCTTATCCAACAGTGGGAGTCCGAATATCAAATGTCCTCCGGGGGTGTTCCGCGCAACTTTTCGAGCCGATTTTTCCAAAAAATATTTATTTCCAAAAATATCTAAAAATACATAAAACACAATATTAGTACAAAAATCGAGTTCCAACAATACCAACAGTGAGGACAATTGAGACACAAAAAATGTGTCTATCAAATACCCCCAAACTTATTATTTGCTATTCCTCGAGCAAATTTATTCTAGAAAATAAAAATCATTTGAACCCCTAGGTGGCCCTAGTGGCGAAGTGTTGTCTCCGGAGGGTTTACCAGAGGTGTACCCAAAAACCTTTACTCCATACCTAGCTATCTACACGTAACCTTGGAAGGCACTAAAGAATCTCCTTGGTTGGCATACTTATTGACTACGGGAGGAAGTACCCCGATGCGAAATTCCAATTGTTGTACACGAGTTTGCACTCAAGCATACTAAAATTCATATAAAGTGACAGAGCTCTACTCAGATAGTCGCACTATGGACATCAATACCCGGAGTCAAAACTAATCACATGGATAGATCAAGAAGATGGATATATAGAAAACATAGATGGTTTTGATGTTTACTAAGTGAACGGTGTTTCCCATATCCGTCCAAGGCCTCGCCAAAATGAACCTATCCTAATGGACTGAGATACTAGTCGACTAATATCAACACACTGGCATATACAAGGGAACCAGTGGTCGATAATCCTAACTCTAGGTCAACACAACTGGCATATACAAGGGTTCCAGTGGTCTGGTCTCAATTTCTTTTCTTTTTTTTTTTTTTTTTTTTGGTTGTATCTCAATCACTCTAATTCACCCTAGCATTGGTAACAACTTGATTCGTGGGCCCCACCTAATCACTTAGAGAAACATAGTTTAAAAAGAACAAAACAAAACAGAAGTGAAAAGGACTCAACGAGATATGGTGAAACTATCATGTTATTTCTAACACCTGAGCTCTGTGCTTTTATGAATAGACTCTTTAGATGTTGCCATCTAATCAGATTGGTTCCTCAACTCCTACAACCAAAATGCTTCCATCCACTTAGCTTGGTTAGTGCCATCCTTAATAAACATAAATTTCTAGGCTCTAGAGTTTATTTATTGCAACGAAAAATAACAAGAAGTTTCTTCCCCACCCCCAAACTTAAATCTAACATTGTCCTCAATGTTTCTAATGAAAGAGCAATACCAAAAAGTAAAGTAACATGAGGAATCAGCAAAGAGAGAAGTCGGAAAGATAATACCTAGGTGAAGAGAGAAATCAAAAACTAATATACAACATACAATCGCCTCGATGGTCAATCAAGGGTAAACAGGGTCCTCCAGAGGGACCTCCTCAACATCACCTGTAGGAAAGGGTTCTAAAAAGGGTTTCAATCTCTGACCGTTAACCTTCGAAGAACTACTACCATCTGGTGTCTCGATCTCAACAGCTCCATGAGGAAATACAGTGCGAATAATAAAAAGGACCCGTCCACCGAGAACGTAATTTCCCAGGGAAAAGATGCAAGCGGGTATCATACAGAAGAACTTTTTGACCTGGAGAAAATGACTTCCGTAAGATATTTCTATCATGCACAAGTTTCATTTTGTTCTTATACTCCTTCGCACTATCGTAAGCATCTATATGAATCTCGTCCAACTCATTGAAATTTGGAGTTTCCTATGGGCTCCTGCCTTGTCAAGTGAAAAATTTAGCCGCGCTTAACAGCCCAATAAGCTCTATTTTCTAACTCAACAGTAAATGACATGCCTTGCCATAAACAAGCCGATAAGGCGACATTCCAATAGGGTTTTAAACGCAGTACGGTAAGCACATAAGGCATCAGTAAGCCTAGACGACCAGTTTTTCCGATTAGGATTAACTGTTTTCTCTAATATACGTTTTATCTCCCTATTAGAAACCTCTACCTGACCACTAGTCTGTGGATGATACGGGGTGGCTACCTTATGTGTAATACCATATTTCTTCATTAAAAGCTTAAAAGGTCCATTACAAAAGTGCGACCCTCCATCACTAATTATAGCTCATGTGTACCAAAACGTGTAAGTATATTATTTTTCAAGAACTCAATCACAACCCTATGGTCATTGGTTTTACACGCAACCGCCTCAATCCACTTAGAGACATAGTCTACGGCGATAAGGATGTATAGGTTACCAAAAGAATTAGGAAATTGACCCATAAAGTCAATACCCCACACACCAAAGACCTCAATAATTAAAATCGGGTTCAAGGGCATCATGTTCCTACGGGAAATGGTTCCTAAATTTCGAAACGTTCACAAGTAACACAAAGAATCGTGGGAGTCTTTAAACAACGAAGGCCAGTAGAATCCACACCTGCAATATCTTAGCAAATAGTCTTCTTAGCACTAAAGTGACCCCCACAAGCATGATCATGACAAAAGGAAATAATCTTTGGACTAGTCACTCTCTGGTATACATCTCCTAATAATCTGGTCTGGACAATACTTAAATAAATAAGGATCATCCCAAAAGAAGTGCTTAACCTCGGCTAAAAACCTAGAACGATCTTGTTTACCCCAATGTTGGGGCATTCGACCAGTAACAAGATAGTTCACTATATTCGCATACCAAGGTGATTGGGAAACAGAGAACAATTGTTCATCAGGAAAGCTATCCCTTATATGAAGGGAATCATTAGGAGAACTAACAACTAGCCTAGACAAGTGGTCTTCTACTACATTTTCTGCACCCTTTTTGTCTCTAATGTCTGGACAAAATTCTTGTAATAAAAGGACCCATCTAATCAATCTAGGTTTGGTATCCTTCTTAGACAAAAGGTATTTCAAAGTAGCATGATCAGTATAGATTACGATCTTAGAACCTAATAGATAGGGTCTAAACTTGTCTAAGGCAAACACAATGGCTAACAGTTCCTTCTCCGTAGTGGTATAGTTCAACTGGGCATCATTCAGAGTTTTGCTAGCATAGTAAATTACATAAAGTAATTTGTTCTCTCGCTGACCTGGCACAACACCAATAGCATAATCTGAAGCATCGCACATGATTTCAAAGGGTAGGTTCCAGTTAGGTGCCTGGACTATGGGGGCGGTAGTGAGTAAAGTCTTAAGCTTCTCAAAAGCCTCTAAACAAGCGTCATCAAAGACAAACTTAACATCTTTTGCAAGCAAATTGCAAAGAGGTCTAGAAATCAAGCTAAAATCCTTAATGAATCGACGATAAAAACCTGCATGCCCTAAGAATGACCTAATATCTTTTACGGTTTTTGGGACCTGTAAAGTCTTAATAAGTTCAACTTTGGCTTTATCTACCTCTATACCCTTTGAAGATATGATATGCCCTAAAACAATTCCTGATTGAACCATGAAATGACATTTCTCCCAATTAAGCACTAGATTCTTTTCCTTACATCTAGTCAACACTAATGACAAATGATGCAAGCACTCATCGAAAGACGAACCAAACACTGATAAATCATCCATAAATACCTCCAAGAACCGTTCTACCATATCTCGAAAATATGCTCATCATGCAACGCTGAAAAGTCGCAGGGGCGTTACATAGCCCGAAAGGCATGCGTCTATACGCAAAGGTACCAAAGGGACAGGTAAAAGTGGTTTTCTCTTGGTCTTCTTGGGAAATAACGATCTGATTATAACCAGAGTAGCCATCTAAAAAGCAGTAATGACTATGTCCATCTAATCTCTCTAGCATCTGGTCGATGAAGGGAATGGGAAAGTGGTCCTTCCTAGTGACCTTGTTCAATTTCCTATAGTCAATACAAACACGCCAACCCGTGGTCACTCGGGTAGGGATTAACTCATTATTATCATTCTGGACTACAGTAATACCGGATTTATTGGGAACAACCTGAACTGACCCGACCCACTCTGTCATTCCGAAATGGGGTAGATAATGTCCGCATCTAATGACTTAAGAACCTCGGTTCAAACTACTTCTTTCATATTGGGGTTTAGTCGACGTTGCATCTCCCTAGAAGGTTTGGTATCTTCCTCTAAATAAATATGATGCATACAAACTGTAGGACTTATACCCTTAATGTCTGATATGGTCCACCCTAAAGCTTCCTTGTTGTTTTGAAGGACGGATACCAGCCTACTTTCCTGATCACTATCCAAGTCGGAAGCAATAATCACAGGTAAAGTCTCAGAAGGGCCTAAAAACACATACTTTAGGGTATCTGTTAATGGTTTTCGGTCCAACTTAGGAGGCTCTTATAACGAAGGAACTAGGGTAGACTTAGAAACGGGTAGAGGTTCGAACTTGGGTTTCCAGCCATTACTAGTGTCTATCAAAGGGGTTGAATCTAACAAGGCATTCACCTCATTAATCACATCATCATCAACAAAATCAATCCCAAAATGAGCTAGGCATTTCTCTAATGGATCTTATAACAAACTGTTTGGTAATGACTCCTCGACTAATGTTCCTATCATGTTCACCTCTTTTATGCTTGATTCATCTAGTTCAGAGGGTAGCTTACTAATATGGAAAACGTTCGGCTCAATAGTCATATTACCAAAAGACAAAATTCATAATACCGGTTCGATTGGGGTTAATGATCGCATTGGATGTGTCTAAAAACGGGCGACCTAAAATCACTGGTATTTTGTTCTCTGGGTCAGGGACAGGTTGGGTATCTAGGATAACAAAATCCACCGGATAAATAAACTTGTCGACCTCTATGAGAACATCCTCGATCACACCCCCAGGGAATTTTAACGGACTATCAGCTAACTGAAGAGTTATCTGGGTAGGTTTCATCTCACCAAGTCCTAGCTTAAGGTACACATGGTATGGAAGTAAGTTCACACTGGCTCCTAAGTCAAGCAAAGCTTTCTCAACACGGTATTTACCTATTGTGCAAGAAATGGGTAGGGGACCTTGGGTCCTTATACTTAGGAGTAGTGGTATTCTGAATAATGGAACTCACGTGACTAGCTAGGAAGGCTTTCTTATGAACACTAAGCTTACGCTTTCGTGTACACAAGTCCTTAAGAAACTTGGCATAAGCGGGAATCTGCTTAATCGCATCCAACAATGGTAGGTTGATAGTTACCGCTTAAAAACCTCCAATATATCATTAAAGTTGGACTCCCTCTTAGTTGGAACTAGCAATTGGGAACGGGGCTCTAGGAACAAAGCCTCGGTTCAATATGACCCTCATTGGTCTCTTTAGAGACTCTATCAGAATCTTCTCATCATTTTATGGCTCAGAAGGGTGAACTACAGCATGTTCACTATCAGGCATGGCGACCTTATTGTCAACTTTCTTTCCACTCCTAAGGGTTGTAATAGAATTCACATGATTGTACGATTTCTCTCCTTTAGGGTTAGGATTAGTATGACTAGGGAACCTTCCATCTTCTCTCTCACTAAGGAACTTAGCAATTTGGCCGACTTGAAGTTCTAATTTAGCAAGGGACCGGGAATTATTCTTAAAATTCTCGCTTGGTTTCCTCTTGAAAATTACCCCGGCTCTTTACTAACATTTCCTAGCTCTGTGCTAACATATCCTGGCTCTTTTTTGATATACTAAAAGATTCCTCTAAGCTAGTCTTTCTATTCTCAGAAGGGTTCTGAAACTGGGTTTGACCTAAAGAACTCTTATTATAACCAAAACCTGGGGGAGGCTGAGAATTACTAGACTGGCCTTGATTCTGGCCCTTAGACCAAGAGAAATCAGGAGGGTTTCTCCAACCAGGGTTGTAGGTCTCTGAGTATGGTTCTCAAACCTAGCATTGTTATAAATAGAATGAGCTTGCTCTTTACTAACCTGACCTTCCCAAAATGAGTTATCGGGCTCTATTCCACAACTAGATATTTGAGATGTTCTATTAGGTTCACCAAGGGACCTATTTTTAGACTGACCCATTTCCAAAGCTTCTAACCTTATGGACAAAGCAGCAAACATAGCATCTGACCCGAAGCTTGTATCTACCACATTGGTGCTACTTCTATTGACCAGGAGTCTTTTAGGGGGTTCAATACAAGACTCCCACTGTTGGGATTTCTCGGCAACATCTCCTAAGAAGGTAAAGGCATCCTCAAGACTTTTATTAGTAAACTCACCAAAGACACATAGACTCGACCATGTCTTTGGTCGAATAGTCTAAACCACCGTAAATAATCCCTACAAGTTTCATCTTATCGAATCCATGGTGAGGACACTGAGATAGGAGATCATTGAATCTGTCTAAAAACCTATAAAGAGACTCTCCCTCTTGTTGCACACTAGCACTAATTTTCTCGCCTAACATTTCATAGCTTTTATGCTTAGGGTAGAATTTCATATAAAAAGCAAAGAATAAGTTCCTGCCATATTTCAATGGATCCGGATGGTAAGTAGTTTAGCCAGGTCTTGTCTTTATCTTTTAAGGAAAAGGGGAACATCTTAAGTTTAAAAACTTCATCAGTAAGGTCTTGTATTCTAACCGTCCCACAAATTTCCTCAAAGTCCCTAATATGAAAATAAGGGTTCTCATCATCTTTTCCTAAGAATATAGGATCATCTCGAAGGATACTAGCTTTTATCTCGAAGTTAGCCGTATTTAATTTGGCAATTTAATGCATGAAGCTCGGTTGGTCCCAGTTGGGAACATGTAATCTTTCAAAGTTGCCATCGTTGGCACAACTGAAGTACTAGGGGTACTTTCCTCACTAAGAGATAGATTTTCAAAGGTGAAGTTTCCAAAAACGGGGCTCTCAAAAGAAGAGTCTTCGAGTTCCCCGCCTTCACAAGAAGAACTACTAGGTTTGTCACTAATCAAACGACCTAGAGTGTTTCTTTTCCAAGCCCGTTCTTTAAAGACCTCGGGCATACACTAGAAAAATAAAACAAAAGAAAAATAAAAATCCTAAAAGGAAGGGAAGTTCTATGCAAGCACAAACAAGGTTGACTCCACCACAGCAAACCTAATGATATCTAGCAAACAAAAAGCATGATGGCTCCACTTAGATTGTTTTCTAGACTAGCTTCTAATCGTTCGAATGGGAATTCGTTACAATTTAAGCAAACCCTCTCGGATCAATCCGAGTCAAAGTAAGTTGAATCAAGGCGAGGGAAGCTCAGTGGAGCTTTGATACCCAAGGCCTTACCGCTATTACAAGGCGGCGCAGTCACGCACTCAACTTCACAGAGACCATCATGAACTTCAAAGTATGCTAAAAGAGTAACCAATATTTTTCGAGCGACTTTCCTACTAAGCTCGTTACCCTATCGGTCTCGTTCTATTCCAAATTTTAAGGCTTAGGTTCGCGTTAAGAATTGTTTTCCTAAGGTGGGCAAGAAGAGAACGGTGATGAAATCCGAACCCTTATCTTATATGGCCAGTCCTTGCCCTTTAATAGGAAATTAAAAACGCCGTTTTTAAGTCCTCAACATATATTCACACGAAGGAAGACGGTGAACTCACCGGGCGGGGGATTCGCGAGTGTTTCGACAAACTTACCTCCCGTACCAGACGGGGGATGAACCTTTGTATTCGACTCGGGCCACGACTCCTATGTCATGTACGAACCCGAGGGGCCGAGGTGATATAGTAATCACCGTCCTTCTCTGCACACAGTTTAATATTTAATACTACCCTTCCGTAGGGTTTAATAAAATAAGGAATGTCCGAATGTCCAAAAAGTAAAAGTGCAAAACAAAAGAAAAGTCTAAAAAAAAAAATGTCTAAAAAAAATAAAAATGCCTCTCTTTTTTTTTTCTCTCTTTTATAAAATATAAAAAAAAAATCTTCTTCTTTGCTCCTTTCGCTTTGTCTTTAACTCAAAACCCAAAAACGTAAAGAAGAACAAATAAATAAAAACCTAAAAGAAAATCTAAAAACTATAGCCTAAAGACAAGTCCGCGTCGGCGGCGCCCAAAATTTGATGTGACTCAATAATGTTGTAGTAATAAGGTTCGTTGAGACTTGTGAAAGCAATGGATTTTAGACTTATAAGACTTAAAAATAGAGAAAACTTAACAGTAAAATTGATTCAAGATATGAGAGAATAACCAAGACAATGATTCCACTATTACACATGACTGAATAACGGTAAATAACCCAAAACTCTAATTATCTTTTAAATCCTTTGTTTCTTAATTCACAAATAATCGAGACAAATTCTCAAAAATTAATTGTATTCCTAAGCATAGATTATCTTAATACAAAGCATAACCTATCTAATTGAATCACAACTAATGAAAAGAATTTTGCGAACAATTTAAAACTCGTAAAAAGAAGTGATTGAGTGAATTATAATTTATAAATTAGAGAAAATAGAATAGTTACCACTTATTCATGCGTAAATAGCTTCCTCATTGTCTTGGTTGTGGGAGAATTAGCCTCTCATCATGTTGGAAACACGCTCAAAAATCATTATTATTGCTCAAAAATGGTTTACAAATGATGATCAAAGGAGAAATGATGAAAACCGGGTTTGCAATGATTATAGTTGTTGCAAACATTGTTACAAAGAGGGTTGAAAAGCATCGATTTTAAGTCTTTCGCCGATTACGACCCACGTTGAAGTGTCGTTGTTTCATTGTAGAAGAAACGACTGCCTCCGGGTGGTCCGTTCTTCGTGTTCTTGTTGCAGCAGCAGCAGTTAAAATAATGGTGCAACTTCGATTTTTTTTGGCTCTCTACGTCTCCCAAACTCTCCCAAACTCTCTATGTCACTCTCTTCCACCCCAAGACCCTTTTTATACTCCACAACGACAAGAATCTTCCCTCATAATCACCAAATATCTCCTCATTAAAACATATATTTTCCACGGGATTATTTCCTGTTATTTCTTTCTCACGCGTCAACTTGCTTCTGTCAAACTGTAAACACGCTGAAAACGGGAAAATGTGAATCATGACACGCTGGATTGAGTCAAACACATGCCGACTTCATGTAAACACGGGAAAAAAATAAGAAACACATATCTCCGTGTGTTGTTTACTCCAAAGATTGATTATACTCCTTCTTTTCCGATTCTGCCTCCCTTACCAATCCTGTTTAGTCAAAACAGGATATTTGATGCCAACTCCCGGTTTAATCTCTTTCGGACTCGTAGAAATCTTCTTGCACATTCTCGGGTTTCACCGACCAAATTCCCGCCAAAAAAAATTTTAAACGAAGAAGAAAGGTGTCCCCTAACCAAACCGGGGGTGCGAATAGCAAGTGCTCTGAGAGGTGCCCCTTAGTAATTGGGTTACCCCTTATCCAACAAAGTGGGATTCTGAATATCAAATGTCCTCCGGGGTGTTCCGCGTAACTTTTCGAGCCGATTTTTCCAAAAAATATTTATTTCCAAAAATACCTAAAAATACATAAAAACACAATATTAGTACAAAAATCGAGTTCCAACAATACCAACAGTGAGGACAATTCAGACACAAAAAATGTGTCTATCAGTTGCTTAGCCACATACTAAGGTCAAGTTACAAAGTATACCAATCGTATCTAGTCTTTGTGGAATTTCATCGTTACCATCTATCTAATAACAATGCGATGTCAAAATCGATAAGGAAAATCATGATGAACTCAGGAACTGTGGGTACTAGTCAGACGAATGTAATGCACGAAAAGCCTCGTAGATAATCGGGATCATAAGGTAGCATTTCAAGCGTAAACAAATCATGTTAGGAAGCATTTACGATATCGTATAAGTGTATGTTAAAAGTCGGTATGTCGTGTGTTCCCTATCTCGTTTGAACAAGCATGCTAATAATATTCTTGAATATTTAACAAGGCACGAAGGTGTGTGTGACAATGATAGACTGGGTTACTTGCTAAATTCCAAAGTTCACTTTAAGGGATTCTCATGCCTGGAAACATTCATTAGAGTATATCATGTATGCAATAATCAAATGGAATCAAAGTTTAAAGGAGGTATGTCGCCCGATCTGTTGTATCGAAATGAATTATCTGGGACTGAGGACAGAGATGGCTTGTGCAATCCTTAAACTATCTTGTAACTCTTATCCGTAGCTACCATGAATTTTCCAGTCTGGAGTTGGCTGAGATGGTTGATCCGAAGTGGTTGTTCATAATAGAAATCCTCCGTGGTGATTATGCTGAAGGTTCGATACACAGGTAACGAGATTTCACTCCCATCATCATTTTTCTGCATCAACGAGCAAAAACCTAAGACGACGTCCTAATAACAACAGTACCATTGATGGCATTACCTATTTCCTCCAAAGTCAGGCCGAAAACTTAGTACTTAAGGTTTTCAAAATGTTTTAAGTCGGGCGGTTTTAAGGTTATGTAAAAATATAATTCGGATGATTCACAAGAATTTGGGTGCTATAAATTCGAACGTTATAGGCGTTGTATTGAATAAACTAAGTTTTGAAAGAAGTGATGCTTAGATTTTCGATAGTTGGTGTCGTGGCTGCACTTTTGCAAGTGACGGCTCTTCTGCGATCCTTACTCCTGCGTCAAAGAAGTACTTGATGTTTCTGCGACTCGTAAATACCCATGGGGTTGAAATCCTTCATTTGGTAGATGTTCCCCTCCAATTACATGATTCTAGCAGGCTCTCCGATATAGCTTCGGCGTTGAGTTGTCATGTCCGGCGTTGGTTAGAGATGGAGTCCGGAGCATTCTGGGATGATCATGTCCGAGATGGAGATTCAAGGTGATCCGATGCAAGAGATGCATTTGAGGCCGAGTTAATCGTGTGTGCAGTTCCTCTCCCAATGATGGGTAGTGACCAAAAAGCTGGTGATACCCGAGTAAAAGATTGTTTGGAGGCGGCCAAGGGTGATTTTGGTCCGAGACGGATGAAACAAAGTGATTATTCATGATGACTTCTTTCGAGATGATTTTCGTTGGAAGTTCAATACATAATTAAAGAAATTTCACTCACTTATTCATCACTTTCTGCAACAAGAAATCAAGCAAGTGAGCATCCAAGATAAATTTAGGCCAAATCGTATATTCAAGATCCAAACCGCAACTATGCCGTTGATGACATGATTTGCGTCCTCCAAAAACAAGCTAGAGTTTTATTAATTAATGTCTTTGAAATAACTTTTGGTCAATGGATTTTAACAATCATTAAACAAAATCTGGTTTGGATTATTCACTAGCATTTGAAAGTTTAAACTATCGTGCCAAATGAATTCGGATGTTATATGCACTGTAATGAGCTAAGTGTTTAAGAGTGACGGTACTTAGCTTTCATTCCTGATAGTTGATAATAGGTATCAGCTACACATTACGACATTATTTTCACTTCCGAGGCGGCTTGGTCAGAGATGATTGTTTCGTCTCTATGAGAAAAGCTTCACCCTTTGGCATTTACGTCATCTACCAAAGCTCATTCATGTGTTGCCAAAATAATTTTGTTTCTCAACTGATACTCGGGATTGGGTTTATGCACCTGCGATATTTAAGAATTAAGCACGGTGGCAATCTAGATGGTTAAGGTTACGATCTAAGCAATCAGACTGATTAGTCAGAGGTCAAATGTAATTTCAGGCTTGAACATGTGGTAATGCGATTACTCAAATGAAAGGCTCGAATTCATAGTGAATAAACACGGGTCAACAGCGGTTGGTCTCTTCCCAAACTATATAGCGAGACATCATCGTTTCCCAAAATATATCTCATATTTCTCATTCAAAGGTCTTTGTCTTACGGTGGTGACTAGATATCAAGTCAAGCTTGAAACCTTGTAATTCATAGCTACAGTGGAGGTAAAAGTAATTCACATTTGCATGCCAAACGTCAAGGGTCTACGTTCTCATATTTCTAAAGCAAGGACTATTCATGTTTTCTTAGGTGGACTAATCCGATCGCCCTTGTACCATACTTATTTGAGGAGGATCTTAAATAACATTCATCAAAATAACCCACAAAATGAGGATTAAGGAGTTAAGAGTTAAGAATGTTCCCTGTTGTGGATGAATTTCCGATGAAGGTGTGCTATTCTCGAATGAACCGACTCAATTTTCCCGTGCCAAGATCCCAAGCGATTCGGTTGTAATCTTGTCGAGTTGATCAATCCGAGTTATCCGAATTGACCGCCTTATCCGATATGGTTCACCTTTCCCAATATAAAACGAATCGATCCGAGCTAAGCTTTGCAAACTAATTGAACTGGCCGATGTAGCTAGCTCCGACTGTTGTTCGGTATTCATGTCCGATTTAACTTGGAACGAGATGATTTTGATCCAAGTAAGTAGTTAACTAATTCGCCCCGATGTGGAATTACACGGTTGAGTTCTTTTGCAATTTCCGTTGATGCTATGAACAGACTTGTCGAGTTGGTCGTTGATTGTAGATGTGCCGATGAACCCGGAGATGGCCATACCCGAGATTGATGCTATGAACCGACATGGTTAAAACAACCAAAGTTTGATTGAGCTTTAATGTTTGATCCCGATGATAATCTCTTCCGAGGATGAATCTTTGAGACCCGATTAACTTGATGAAGTCTTAAACTTGACTCTTGTGATCGAGCCCGAAATGTATTCTACTGAAGTTACCGAACCTGATGCTCATTGCAATTTATGATCTGGAATTCATCCGAGTTGAAAGTTGACGAGATGGTGATGAGCTACATCCAAAGTTATTCATTCCATGCAAGTCCCAAACGGTTGCTTCTTACTGCTAGAGTTGGAAGGAGAATCTAGTGTACTGGCAAGATTGCAACACTTGAATGAATTGATCGACCTCTCGGTCCCATTGTGGCGAGTTTTGTCCTGTGACGACTTCCTTCGAAATTGAGTTGGTGAGACCCGATTAACTTGATGGTGGTTTCAAAAATTTCGTAACTCCCAATGGTGAAGATTAAAGATGGAACCTACATCGTTGCTGCGAAAATCAGCTGCATTAACATACGCCATTCGAATAATCACTCAATGTAAGAAAATCGAGTGAATAGTCAAGAATATAGAAAGGCCCTATCTCAAGCAAAACGAGATAAATCCCTAAATTATCCAAGGATTTCGTCGTTCAATATTTTCAAATTAGCTTAATTGGGTTTATAAAACAAGATCTGTTGATAGCAAATCTCCCATCAAAACTGAAATCGAGTTAAGAATTCGAAAGAACATCCAATTTTTTCTCAAGAACAGAACCCAAATTTTCATAAAAAGCTTTTATTTTCTTGAAATTCATTTCACTCGAAACTTTCAAATTTCAATGCTTAAGAACAAGATAAGGAGAAATCAGGAAGAAGACTAGTCCTGTTTAGACTTGTTATTCGGTGACGATTTCTTCTCTTCCTTTGTGTCGAAGTTCTCTGGTTTTGCACATAGAATTTCCCATCTTTTCTCCTCTCAGTTTTGTCGCCTGTTTGTTGTCTGAATATAGCTTTCTTTTGATAAGGCCCATATTTACCCTTCAGACTTCAAACACTCAGGTAGTCAGTAGATCGGTACGAACTTCACTAGAACTACTACTTCCAAGCTAAAAACTACAGATTTGGTGACTCTCGGTCCCCTTAGTCGGCGCCAGAATGTAGTTGCAAAAAACTAACAACCACACCCACTTTGAATCCAACACTTAAGATGAGGATCTACTCAACAAAATAGAGATGAAGTGTATCAAAGTAAACATGAACACAAGAGTTTTTACGTGGTTCGGTCATTAATGAAGCCTACATCCACGGGGTTTACTACCATCGGAAGTGTTACAAGATCGGAAGTGTTACATACAAACTCCATTAAAGAGAAAATAGAGTTTTTGCTAAGCTCTCGGTTGTGGGAGGAAGAAAAAAAAAGATCCCTACAAACATATCTCACTTTCCCTTATAAAGGATAGGGATGTATATCAAGTTACAATAATGCCCTTAGGGCTGACTAGTTAGGATAAGCACTAGTGAGGTCTTATTTCCTAGAAGCAGTTGTACCTAACTATACTACTTCTTCCTTAATCTTTCGACACGTGTCTGTTACATATTTTTACTCCTACATAATCAAGTGTAGGTAAAAGTCAGATTTTGATGGTCGGCGGTGGTGAAGGGAATGATCGTTTTTCCGGATGGTCTAAGAAATAGATCGACTTGCTCGAGTGCTTGGAATTTTATACGTTTCAAGGTGTTCTTGAGATTAACAATTGTCCCACATTGGACAAGGGGATTCCAAGGTATTTAAAAATAGGAGATGACTGATGAGGATTGTAGTTTTAATCGCCAATCAATGATGGTTAGGATGCCCAACACTGTCCGACATGAGCTATCAGCAACCAAAAATTTCCGGGCCTCTCCGTTTATTGCTGGCAATTGAAAGCCCTTTGCAACGAGAGAAGTAGTCTGTTCAATAATTTTATACCCCCTGCTTTGGTCTCTTTTAAAATTTTTGGAAACTGAGATTTATAGATACGATGTTTTCACAGAAGCACAGTCCACGGTTCATAGAGTTATTATGTCATTTCTGGTATTCAGCACTAACATGCAAGCAATACGTATTAGAGCGACAGAAATGACTCCACTTACTACTACTACTTAAATAACCCAAAGCAAATCCCCAAGGCCCTATACCTTAATCTGTCTTAGCACCTAGAGCTCTCTCTTTTTGGAGCATAGCACAATACTCAAACAAGCTACCATCGAAACATCTGCGAACGGCCTCCTTGGACAAAAACCCCTCCTCATCTCGTGCAAGAATGTAGAGAAGTCCCCATTCCAACTTTGCTGCAATCCAGCCGAAGAAGTCGTACGCATTCCTGTTGCCTTCAGTCATGTGCCAGATTTCCTTGAATGTCATCTTGTCAGGTACTGCTTGAGCATATTTGCTGAACATGTTTTCGTGATTGACGGGAACAAACCTTCCTTCAGTATCGTAAGTCCCACTGTCGCTTCCATGCTTGGATCTGTGAATGTTGTGTATGTATATTGGGAAAAAAGGTGATGGGATCAAACTAGGCAACGTAGTATAACTCAAGGCCCCGTTAATGAGAATCGCTATAACAAAGGAAGCAATGACGTTGAAACCGATGGCTCTTAGTCCTGAATAAGTTTCCCATGGGTAAATGATGCCATTATCATCCCTATCGAAAAAAGCAACGTGCTGCTGCAAAACGCTCATGTTGTAATGCTTGTGACCCGGTGTCCCATTTGGGTGATCTGTGTTGGGAGCAACCAAAGCACGAGGCATGTAAGGCTTAGGAAGTGACTCTTCCAAATCACCACGAACCATCCGTTTTGCGGTGACTGGTGCTTGACGCGCAACAGTTTCTAACGCTTCACTCCTCCTCCCCATAACCGCAACACCTTCATTCATCTCATGATGTGGTTGCTGTTGAAGTTGATGAGTTTTGGCTGTTACCCTCGAATCTATCTTTGTTACCTCCGCCATATATTTCTTCTTCTCCTCACTACGATTACTACACCTCAAAACAAAACCCTTAAAATAGTGTCGCATCACACGTTTTTCCTAACGTAGGCGTATTATTGTTTTCCTGACCGTTTTATCAGTGTTGTTGTATCACGTTTTCTACTGACAACTCTGAAATCATAATCGACACATGTAAACTTTTAGCCAGCTAACTTTTACCACCTGGAAATGGTTCAGAACTTTTTAAAGTACGAAACGTGATTTAGCACATGAAAAGGTAAAGAACGGTCAACAAAACAAAAGCATGACCTGCATAGATCTCCGCACATGCAATTGACATGACCAGACCAGGTCCTGCAGGCCCATGATCTATGATGCACCGATACTGATACGGGGATACTGATACGGTGACACTGATACGGGGATTCGCCAATTTTCATAAAATGGGGATACGGGATACGGTGGGATACGTGTATTTATCAAAAAAATATTTAATATAATAATAATTCACTCTACTAAAAAATCATAAGATAAAAAAATCTGATACATACTATTTTGATTATTAAAGTGAGCAAATATTAAATTTTTAGCATTTTGGGTTTCAGTCTTACTTATGTTAATTGAATGGATAAAATCCCATGTACTCCGATTTCTCTCTAAAACAACATGAAAAACATGACTGCCCAACAAGCCTTAAATTTTTCTAGCACCATTTTTTTAAGCACCATAAAAATAAATACCAAGTCTTTTTTCTTTATAGTCAACAAGTTATTATGTTTAGATATAATTATTCAATATGATCATGATTACAAATAACTATAAATATTTAGAATTTTAGATTTTATGTATAATA
The DNA here is from genome assembly GCA_023531295.1 of Papaver armeniacum. Taxonomy (NCBI): domain Eukaryota; kingdom Viridiplantae; phylum Streptophyta; class Magnoliopsida; order Ranunculales; family Papaveraceae; genus Papaver; species Papaver armeniacum. The sequence continues at coordinate 113,842 of JAJJWW010006845.1, forward strand.
TAAATTTATAAATATATAGATTTTGTATAACAAAAATAAAAATAAATTATAGGAAGTATCCCCTTATAGAGTAGCTGAGAGGTATCCCCTACCCTTTTTGTAATTAAAAAAGGTGACACTTTAAATGGAGTATCTGATATGTATCCCCAGGTATCCCCAAGTATCCGATACTGATACGGCGCCGATACGGATACGTCACCAATTTTGAAGTATCCGTGCTTCATAGCCCATGATATATGGGTCAAATCTTCCGAAAGACAATACTATAGGCTTCAGGTATTAACTTACTAGAAAACCTTTATAACCTAATTTGATTGGGGGCCAAACATTTTAATTGGGGGCCAAGCACTAGAGGACAAAAAAGGTCACCTAATCCTAATTTGGGCCACCCCTTATAAAAATAGTTTCTAAATGACTAAAATGCCCCTGAGTGATTAGTATTAAGATTTAATTAAGTTGATTAGTGTGACAATTTTGTTTAGATAAAGATCAGGTTTTGGGATTAAAATTTTGGGAAATTTTAGTTTAGTTTTTTTTTTTTTTTTTTGAAGAAGAGTAGTTTTGAGAGGAAAAACTAGGGTTTTTAGAAATGAGTGATTCAAGTGGAGGGAATGAGGTTGGTGAAGGTTCAAACAATAACCATGATTGTATTGATGGTGAGATTGTCTCTAATAATCCTATAGATTGGATGTTTGATGAAGAGATGTTAATGGAGGAAGCCATGAATAATGGTGGAAATGAAGATCCTACTGCTCAAAATGAAGGAACCGATACTCCAAATGAAGAACCTGCACCTCAAAACAATCAGGTAAACCTCATATACTCTTGAAATTGTTTGAATGATGCTCCAAGTGGTCGATTGATGGTCACTATGGAACTATTCAGTGTGAGAGTCATTATAGTCGGGGTTTGATTGAGTAACGACTCTTCAAAGTCGTCGTTGAATTGAAACTACCGATGGCGACTTAAACCTCGCAACTTTTCTAGGTTATGAAAAATCATTAGGCTGGTGTGATAAACACTGACGACTCTTTTAGCTAGGTAAAAAGGGTCGTTATTTTTTTTTGTTTTTTAGAGACAAACGACTCTAAACCAATAACTCTCAGTAAATAAAACACTTAGAGTCGTCATATATGTATTCGTATAAGATGACGACCCTATCCCGCCATTTCAAATTTTATGTAGAGTCGTTCGGTGTTTTATCTAATATACTAACGACCCTTGCGCTGGATTATCATAACTTTTGATTTCATAGAATCATTTCATTGAATCGTAAAAGGAATACATCTTTCTTAGAGATACATTGAAGGAAATGAAATACAATAGATAATAACGGTGCACTTATACACTTAATCATAAATGGCGTAATTATACATGGTGCCTTCCAAGATAAAGTAGCAATCATCGAACTCAAACTTTTTCCCACGAAGCTCCTCGTAATAGCCATATGCCTTCCTCAACTGAAAACGCAAACATACTCAGTTAGTATTGTTGAAAGCTTTGGATAAGTTTTACCTCTTGTTTAAATACTTACTCTTATAGCACCCAACATATTGGGCATGGCTTCCCTTGCGGCCTTGATTTCTCTTTTGAAAACTTCACACTCGAAGAATATCTCCTCGAACCGTTCCTTGACGAGTTTCAAAGACCTTGAGTTGCAATTTCCGTCTAACGCCACAAAAACGATGAATACACGGTTCCACCAAGCATCCGATGTTTGATCAATGTCTTTTCCTAGATCTTCAAAGTGGGTTTTCACTGTTTTCCAAGCTCTCACAATAGCGCAATTCTCTTCCGAAGTGTAAGTACTAGTCATGGTGTTTCCTCTTCTTTTTCCTCTTGGATGATAAATGAATGAGAATTATGGTTTGGGTGAAGAATGGGTGAGATATGGGTCTCTATTTATAGATATTAAGGACCCAACAGTCACTTTTTTTGAATTTTTAACCGTTGCCCGACTCAACCACATTTGGTGAGTTCAAAATTCACATTAACTGTTTTAAGGATCGTCATTTTATATATTAACCAAGTGACGACTCTTGATGATCAAAAGAGTCGTCTATGTGTTTTGTTTATTGACTGATGACTCTACCGTCAAAGAGTCTCTGTGTTAAGTGACCTTTAGAGTCGTTAATATGTTTTTCTCCAAAAATGACGACTCATGCCAACAATTTCAAACAATCTTTAGAGTCGTCACTTTTGTTTTTACTAATCATGACGACCCTTTTTGAACTATAGTTATTGCACCAATATTTGAAGTCATGCGTTTTATTGAATCCGAAAAAACATACATGTACACCATATTTCCAAGATAAAGTAGCAACATCATAATGAACAAGGTACCAGAGAAGATGGTGGTTCCCTAGGGGGCAGTGATACTCAGGGTCCTCCTCTAAGAAAAGCCGGAAAGTTTCCCGGTCATGGAGGTAAAGAGGAGGTCAAGGTCGAGATGGTGGTCTTGAGTGAGGAGATGTTACCGTCTACTTGAACTTATGTTTATTTTACTTTATGACTTGAACTTATGTGTTTGGTTTGGACGGTTTGTTGAAACTAATTGGTTTTAAGAAGGATGTTTACTAGTACGTTTGTTAGAATAATGTAGGACTCTAATGCAGTCAAGATTATACACTGTGATAGAGTGAGGGTCGTCAACTTTGTTTTGTATCAGAATAACGACCCTATTTCTGATACACAAAGTCGTTAAGTGTTTCAATTAGAAGTCTAACCACCCAGAGGAAAATTAACATAGTGATGACATACTTTTTTGTGGATAGAGTCGTTATTGGTTATATTGAAACCAATGACGACTCTTTGTTAGATAAACACCCAAGAGATGAACCACATTTTCTATGGCTAGAGTCGTTATTTATTATATGGTAACCAATGACGACTCTAGGTTAGCAAAACATCCAAGAGATGAACCACATTTTTTATGGATAGAGTCGTTAGTGTGATCATATAGCAGGTCAACGACTTTATATGTATATTGAGTCGTTATTTATTATATGGGATACACTGACGACTCTTAGTTTATATAACATCCAGGTCAATAACCAACATGGGTTTATAATTGATTCGTTGTGTTAATAACATAGCATAGTAACAACTCTTTGATTCTAGTTAACATTCCATTAGGAAAATAACATTCCATCAATCTCGAATTACATAAGAGTTAATATGGGTATTCTTGAATTTGACACATCAAATGTTCGTCAATGAACCTTCTCTCTAGACGATACAACGTTGTATATTCTTTGTGGTGAATGAACTTAGTTTCACCATTACGTATTGTTCATAACCTATTGAAACGTTCTAGCTGAAATTAAACGAGGAATGTTATATGTTAGTAACTTTGAAGCATGAGAAAAGTATAAATATTAACGAACTACTCACTTTTTTCTTTAAGAGGAGCTCGTGGATGATGGTCTTTGATGAGATTTTGAAGTTGTTTGTAAAATGGTAAGAAAGATGTCGTTCATCTCAGACTTGTGAAGGATTTTTTAAGACTTAAATTCAAAACTAAACTAGAAAACTCAGTAAAATTATAACAAACTCAGACAAAGATGTTCTCAATATTAAAAGGCACTGAGGCTAAGATTCCACTATTTTCCAAGTTCAGAGTGATTTAATCCCAATATTTATATTCATGCAATTTTCTCATTCAATTTGATTCTAACTATTGCAACAAGTAGATTCTAAGAATAACAAGTGTAAATCTGAAGCATAAAACATCAAAAACCTAGGTCCAAGCATGCTCTATCAAAAGAAACAACAATTGCTTAACAAAAATCATTCAAACAATTTTCAATCATGGCAATTAATCATATAATAATTGCAAATAAATAAATAAAATAGAATATACTACCTTTTGTTGGAAAAATAGCTTCCTCTATCGCCTCAGCAATGGGGTTTAGCTCCTCATATTAACCACTTGCTCAAAATATATGTTTGTTGCTCAAAATTTGATTGAAAAAAAAAAAGAGAATGTATAAAACAGCGTGTTTGTAACAGATATAATTGTTACAGAACCACTATTACAAAGAACCCTAACACAGAACTGTTGCGAACTGAAAGTAATTGTTACAGAAATTGTGACAAAAGTTATTGAGTTTGAATGAAAAGGCCACGGATTCTGTGACTGCTATTAAGTGATGTTCCATGTTCTTCTTCAACCTCTCGCCTGTATCTCCGCAACTTGGGTTTTTTGTGCTTTGCTATGTTCTAAACTTCCCCTAAAGTGTACGTAAACCCTCTATGACTCATATTGGCTCATCTTCCACAGCAAGTTCCGAGAATATTTCTCTGTTTTGCTTCTCACGCGTCTCACCCAAACTTTCCAAACTCCTATCAAGGCTCAAACAAGACCAGATACATCCATATCCGGCGTAATATCTTCTCCCAAATCTCGAACAGAAGCCCGAGCTTTTATCTTCCCCTGTTTTGTGTAAACTCGATCCATATCCCTTCTTTTCCGATTCTACAACTCATACCTTCCCTGTTTGACCGAAACAGGGTAATCCAATCCATAGCTAACACTAATTACGCCATAAACTCGATCAAAATCTCTCCTGGGAGTCCCGCTGCAAAACTGAAATTCGAATTCTGTTTTCCCGCCAAAAGTCGTGAAGAAGAAAGGGTCACCCCCTATCCAAAGAGGGGGTGCGAATAGCAGCTGCCTTGGGGGATGTCCTGGGGGTTCCCCTTAGTAATTTGGGTACCCCTTATCCGTAATGGGGTTAGAATAGTAGGTGTCCTCCGGGTGCAACTTTTCGAGCCGATTTTTCCAAAAATATTTATTGGCCAAAAATACCTACACACACATAAAACACCATAATAAGTACAAAAATGAGCACTATCAATATAAAGAATCGAGACAAATTAGACACAAAAATGTGTCTATCAAATACCCCCAAACCTATTATTTGCTAGTCCTCGAGCAAAAATAAAATAAAATCCTAACTCACTGTCACAGGCATCATCGATTGCATTTAGCGTATGCAATAAGCCTTTAAACCCCTAGGTGACCCTAGTGTCTGAGTTATAGTCTCGGGAGGGTTTACAAGAGGTGTACCCACAAAACCTTTACTCCATACCCTAACTATCTACGCAGAACCTTGGAATGCACTAAAGAATCTCCTTGGTTGGCATACTTATTGATTACAGGAGGAAGTACCCTGATGCGAAATTCCAATTGATGTACACGAGTTTGCACTCAAGCATACTAAAATTCATATATAAGTCACAGAGCTCTACTCAGGTAGTCTCACTATGGACATCAGTATAACGGAGTCAAAACTAATCACATGGATAGATCAAGAAGATGGATATAGAGAAAAACATAGATGGTTTTGATGTTTACTAAGTGAACGGTGTTTCCCATATCTGTCTGAAGGCCTCAGCCAGAATGAACCTATCCTAATGGACTGAGATACTAGTCTAACTAATATCAACACACCGACATATACAAGGGAACCAGTGGTCGATAATCCTAACTCTAGGTCAACACAACTGGCATATAAAAGGGTTCCAGTGGTCGACTTTATTGAATTTATTCTGGTTGGTCAGATGGTCTGGTCTCATTTTTTTTTTTTTTTTTTTTTTTTTTTTTTTTTTTTGTCAATCACTCTATTTCACTCTAGCATTGGTCACAACTTGATTCATGAGCCCCACCTAATCACTTAGAGAAACATAGTTTAAAAATAAAATAAAATAAAAACAGAAGTGAAAAGGACTCAACGAGATATGGTGAAATTATCATGTTATTTCTAACACCTGAGCTCTGTGCTTTTATGAATAGACTCTTTAGATGTTTCCATCTAATCAGATTGGTTCCTCAACTCCCACAACCAAAATGCTTCCATCCACTTAGATTGGTTAGTGACATCCTTAATAAGCATAAATTTCTAGGCTCTGGAGTTTATTTATTGTAACAAAAAGGTAACAAAAGTTTCTACCCCACCCCAAACTTAAATCTAACATTGTCCTCAATGTTTCTAATTAAAGAATAGTACCAAAAATATAAGTAACATGAGGAAATAGTAAAGAGAGAAGTCGGAAAGATAGTACCTGGGTGAAGTATAACCAAAAACCTACAAAAATAGTATACAACATACAAACCGCCTCGATGGTCAATCAAGGTAAACGGGATCCTCCAGAGGGACCTCCTCAACATCACCAGTAGGAAAAGGCTCTAAAAAGGGTTTCAATCGCTGACCGTTAACCTTTGAAGAACTACTACCATCTGGTGTCTCAATCTCAATAGCGCCATGAGGAAAAACAGTACAGACCACAAAAGGACCGGTCCACCGAGAGCGCAACTTCTCGGGAAATAAATGCAAACGAGTCTCATACAGAAGAACTTTTTGACCTGGAGAAAATGACTTTCGTAAAATATTCTTATCATGCACAAGTTTCATTTTGTTCTTATACTCCTTAGCACTATCGTATGCATCTCTACGAATCTCGTCCAACTCATTGAGTGGAGCTTTCGTGAGCTCCGCCTTGTCAAGTGAAAAGTTTAAGTTCTTAATATCCCAATAGGCTCTATGCTCTAACTCGACAGGAAGGTGAAATGCCTTGCCAAACACTAAACGATAAGGTGACATTCCAATGGGTGTCTTAAACGCAGTACGGTAAGCCCATAAGGCATCAGTAAGCCTCGACGACCAGTCTTTCCTATTAGGATTAACTATTTTCTCTAGAATCCACTTAATTTCCCTGTTGGTGACCTCTACCTGACCACTAGTATATGGGTGATATTGGGTTTCTACTTTGTGGGTAATACCATATTGTTTCATTAAAAGTGCAAACGGTCTATTACAAAAGTGTGAACCTCAATCACTAATTATAGCTCGCAGCGTACCAAAACGTGTAAGTATGTTCTCTTTCAAAAACTGGACTACGACCCTGTGGTCATTTGTTTTACACGGAACCGCCTCAACCCACTTAGACACATAGTCTACAGCGACAAGTATGTAAAGATAACCTAAGGAATTAGGAAATGGACCCATAAAATCAATGCCCCACACAAAGACCTCAATCACTAAAATAGGGTTCAAAGGCATCATATTTCTACGGGAAATGGTTCCTAACCTCTGGCAACGCTCACAAGAAACACAATGACTATGGGAGTCTTTAAACAACGAAGGCCAATAAAAACCACACTGCAATATCTTAGCAGAAGTCTTCTTAGCACTAAAATTACCCCCACATGCATGTTCATGACAAAAGGAGATAATACTAGACTGGTCACTCTCAGGTATACATCTCCGAATAATCTGGTCTGGACAATACTTAAACAGATAAGGATCGTCCCAAAAGAAATGCTTAACCTCGGCTAAAAACCTAGATCGATCTTTCTTACCCCAATGTTGAGGCATTCGACCAGTAACAAGATAATTCACTATATTCGCATACCAAGGTGATTGGGAAACAGAGAACAATTGTTCATCAGGAAAGATATCCCTTATAGGAAGGGAATCATTAGGGGAACTAACAACTAGCCTAGACAAGTGGTCTGCTACTACATTTTCGGCACCCTTTTTGTCTCTAATGTCTGGACAAAATTCTTGTAACAAAAGGATCCACCTAATCAATCTAGGTTTGGTATCCTTTTTAGACAAAAGGTATTTCAAAGCAGCATGATCAGTATAGATTACGATCTTAGAACCTAATAGGTAGGATCTAAACTTATCCAAGGAAAACATGATGGCTAACAATTCCTTCTCGGTAGTCGTATAGTTCATTTGGGCATCATTCAGAGTTTTGCTAGCATAGTAAATCACATGAAGTAATTTGTTTTCTCGCTGACCTAGCACAACATCTATAGCATAATCTGAAGCATCACACATAATTTCAAAGGGTAGGTTCCAGTTAGGTGCCTGGACTATCGGGGCAGTAGTGAGTAAATTCTTAAGCTTCTCAAAAGCCTCTAAACAAGCATCATCAAAGACAAACTTAACATCTTTTGCAAGAAAATTGCAAAGAGGTTTAGAAATAAAGCTAAAATCCTTAATGAATCGACGGTAAAAACCTGCATGCCCTAGGAATGACCTAATATATTTTACGGTTTTTGGGACCTGTAAAGTCTTAATAAGGTCAACCTTGGCTTTATCTACCTCTATACCCTTTGAAGAAACGATGTGCCCTAACACAATTCCTGATTTAACCATAAAATGGCATTTTTCCCAATTAAGCACTAAATTCTTTTCCTTACACCTAGTTAACACTAATGTCAAATGATGCAAGCACTCATCAAAAGATGAACCAAACACTGAAAAATCATCCATAAAGACCTCTAGAAACCGTTCTACCATATCAGAAAATATGCTCATCATACAACGCTGAATAGTCGCAGGGGCATTACATAGCCCGAAAGGCATGCGTCTATACGCAAAGGTACCAAAGGGACATGTAAAAGTGGTTTTCTCTTGGTCTTCGGGGGAAATAACGATCTGATTATAACCGGAGTAGCCATCTAAGAAGCAATAATGACTATGTCCAGCTAATCGCTCTAGCATTTGGTCGATAAAAGGAAGGGTAAAGTGATCCTTCCTTGTGACCTTGTTCAATTTCCTATATTCGATACAGACACGCCATCCCGTGGTCACTCGGGTTGGGATTAACTCGTTATTATCATTCTGGACTACAGTGATACCTGACTTATTCTTGGGGACAACCTGAACAGGGCTGACCCACTTACTGTCTGGAATTGGGTAGATAATACCCGCATCTAACAACTTAAGCACCTCTTTTAGAACTACCTCTTTCATGTTAGGGTTCAGTCGACGTTGCATCTCCCTAGAAGGTTAGGAGTCTTCTTCTAAATGAATCGATGCATACACACGAGTAGGACTTATACCCTTAATGTCTGTTATAGTCCACCCTAAAGCTTCCTTATTGTCTTGAAGTACTTTTACTAGCCTACTTTCCTGATCACTATCCAAATCGGAAGCTACAATCACAGGTAAAGTCTCAGATGGGCCTAAAAACACATACTTTAGAGTGTCGGGTAGTTCTTTTAGGTCCAACTTAGGAGGCTCTTCTAAAGAAAGAATTAAGGTAGTCTCAGAAACTGGTAATGGTTCGAACCTAGCTTTACATCTATCAGTGTCTAACATAGGGGTATAATCTAATAGAGCATTCACTTGTTCAATAGTGCTATTGTCGTCAAAATCTGAACCAAAATGGGATAGATAACTTTCTAATGGGTCCTCAGACAAGATGTTTGGTAATGACTCCTGAACTAAGGCTTCTATCATGTTCACCTCTTCAACACATGTGTCATCTAGCTCATAAGGTAGCTTACTGATATTAAAAATGTTCATCTCCATAGTCATATTACCAAAAGATAAATTCATCACACCATTCCGACAGTTAATGATCGCATTAGACGTAGATAAAAATAGGCAACCTAATATCACATCTATCTGGTTCTCTGGGTCGGGGACAGGTTGGGTATTTAGGACCACGAAATCCACTGGATAAATAAACTTGTCGACCTCAATAAGAACATCCTCAATAACACCTCGAGGAATTTTAACAGACCTATCAGCTAACTACAATGTCATCTGAGTAGGTTTCATTTCACCAAGTCCTAGATGTAAGTACACATGGTACGGCAGTAAGTCCACACTGGCTCCTAAGTAAAGTAAAGCTTTTTCTACCCGGTGTTTACCTATTGTACAAGCAATGGTAGGGGAACCTGGGTCTTTGTACTTTGGAGTTGTGGTGTTTTGAATGATTGAACTTACGTGACTAGCTAAAAAGGCTTTTTATGGACGCTAAGTTTTCGCTTTCGCGTACACATATCCTTAAGGAACTTGGCATAAGCAGGAATTTGCCTAATTGCATCTAATAAAGGAAGGTTTATGGTAACTTGCTTAAAAACCTCCCTTATGTCATTAAAGTTCGATTCCTTCTTTGTTGGTACTAATAGTTGGGGAAACGGGGCTCTAGGTACGTAATCGGACCTCTCAGAACAAGTATTGACATCATCGAAACTTTATCAGTCCCTCGCCTAGTGGTGGTCCTGAGGGGTGAGATCCTGAGGGGTGAACTACAGTATGTTCACTATGGGGCATGGTTACCTGATTGTCTACTACTCTACCACTCCAAAGGGTTCTAATAGCATTCAACTGATTCGATGGTTTTGCACCTACTTCATGAACTCCTCTAGGATTGGAATTAGTCGGACTAGGGAACCTTCCGTTACCTCTCTCACTTAAGGTCTTAGCTATTTGGCCCACTTGAAGTTCTAACTTAGCAAGGCTCTGAGCATTAGTTTGAAAGTTCTGCTTGGTTTCCTGTTGAAAACTAACATGGCTCTGTGCTAACATTTCCAGAGTTTTTGCTAACATCTTAATAGATTCCTCTAAGCTAGTCGTTTTATTTTTTGGGCCTGAAGAATTCTTAGTGTAACCAAAACCTGGGGGAGAATTAGAATTACTAAACTGACCTTGACTCTGGCCCTTAGACCACAAAAAGTTCGGATGGTTTCTCCAACCAGGATTATAGGTTTCTGAATATGGGTCAAACTTTTGACGGTTATCAAATTTAGTGTTATTATAGAGAGTATTGGCTTGCTCTTCATTATTATGGCCTTCCCAAAAAGGCTCCAATCTTCCACTAGTGTGACCCACTTCTAAAGCTTCTAACCTTTTCACTATTGCAGCAATTTTGGCATCTGATTCAAAGCCTCCTTCTACCCTATTAACGTTTCCTCTGCCTAGAAGAATTGTTTTCTGGGGTTCCCTATTATTTTCCCATTGTTGGGTCTTTTCGGCGATTTCATGCAAATGTGTCATCGCCTTATCAACTGTTTGGTTTTCAAACCCACCTGTACACATAGATTCTACTGTGGTTGTAGTGGAATAATCTAAACCCTCATAAAGGATCTGAACTAACCTAACCTTTTCTAGACCATGATGAGGACATTGGGATAATAAATCATTGAACCTTTCCAAATACCTATACAAAGATTCTCCCTCATGTTGAGAAAACGTGCAGATTTGCGTCCTAATAGACGATGTTTTGTGCCTAGGGAAAAACTTGTTCAAAAAGGCAGATGTAAGTTTTTCATATGTTTCAATTAAACCAGAAGTCAAACTATATAGCCGCGATTTGGCTTTATCTTTCAAGGAAAAAGGGAATAACCTGAGTTTCAAAGCATCATCATCAAGGTTTCTAATCTTTAGGGTACTACAAATTTCCTCTAAGTCCCTAACATGGAAATAGGGGTTTTCATTTTCTTTCCCTAAGAAAATTGGGAGCATCTATAAAGTCCCAGGTTTAAGTTCATAATTTGCTTCTGTTTCAGCTAACCTGATACACGAGGGACGAGTAGTCCTAGTCGGGTTCAACAAAGATTTCAAAGTTATCATTTATGGCACTATCGGAATATTAGGGATTGTCTCCTCAAACTGATGTTCAAAAACGGACTCTTCAAAAATCGGACTTTCTAAATTGAGGTAATCGATATGCTTAGAACTACTGGGTTTCTCTTTAACAAATCTACCTAGGGCGTCTCTTTTACGTTCAGGCATGCAAAATAATAAGGAAGGGAATTCTATGCAATCACAAATCAAGGCCGACTCAACCAAAGCAAACCTAGATATTTCTAGCAAACAAAAAGCATGATGGCTCCACTTAGATTGTTTCTAGACCAGCTTCTAATCCTTCGAAAGGGAATTCGTTACAATTTAAGCAAACCCCTCTGGAATCAATCCGAGTAAAAGTGAGTTGAATAGAGGCGAGGGAAGCTCGGTGGAGCTTTGATACCCAAGGCCTCACCGGAATTACAAGGCGGCGCAGTCACGCATTCAACTCACAGAAACTTTCATGAACTTCGAAGTATGCTTAAAAGAGTAACCAATATTTTTCGAATAACTTTCCTATTAAGCTCGTTAACCTATCAGTCTTGTTCTAGTCAAAATTTGAAGGCTTAGGTTCGCGTAGGTTACGTGTTCCTAAGGTGGGTAAGAAGAGAACGTTGATGAAATCCGAACCCTTATCTTGTATGGCCAGGCCTTGCCCTTTACTAGAAAAATAATGTCCGTATTCAGTCCTCAACATATAAGCATACGAAGGAGTCCAGTAACTCGCTGACAGGAGATTTGCGAGTGTTTAGAGTCTTACCTCCCGTTCCAGACGGGGGATGAACCAGTTGTAGTCGACTCGGGCCACTGACTCCTATGTCAGTGTACGAACCCAAGGTGCAGAGACAATATCGTAATTGTCCTCTTTCTCTGCAAACATTTTATATTAAAAGTACCCTTCCGTAGGGTAAAAAATAAAAAATAATGTCCAAAGTCCAAAAGTCCAAAGTCCAAAAAGAAAAGAAAAATTACAAAAATAATAAACCCTAATACAATTTTTTTCTTTTTCTTTTTCTTTTTTTTTTCTAAAAAAAAAACAAACCCTAAAAACAAAATATCGAAAATAAAATCGTCTTCTTTTCCGTTCTTTTTGCTTTAATATTTCGCACCAAGTCTTTACGAAATCACCAAACTCCTTGGCTCAATTTTCTTTATGATCCAGAACCTGTAAACAAAAGATAAATACCCAAAAACGTAAAAAAGAACAAAAACTAAAAAAATAAATCTAAAACCCTAAAAACAAGCCCGCGTCCGCGGCGCCAAAAATTAATGAGATTTTGAAGTTGTTTGTAAAATGGTAAGAAAGATGTCGTTCCTCTCAGACTTGTGAAGGATTTTTTAAGACTTAAATTCAAAACTAAACTAGAAAACTCAGTAAAAATTATAACAAACTCAGACAAATATGTTCTCAATATTAAAAGGCACTGAGGCTAAGATTCCACTATTTTCCAAGTTCAAAGTGATATAATCCCAATATTTATATTCATGCAATTTTCTCATTCAATTTGATTCTAACTATTGCAACAAGTAGATTCTCAGAATAACAAGTGTAAATCCGAAGCATAGAACATCAAAAACCTAGGTCCAAGCATGCTCTATCAAAAGAAATAACAATTGCTTAACAAAAATCATTCAAACAATTTTCAATCAAGGCAATTAATCATATAATAATTGCAAATAAATAAATAAAATAGAATATACCACTTTTTGTTGGAAAAATAGCTTCCTCTATCGCCTCAGCAATGGGGTTTAGCTCCTCATATTAACCACTTGCTCAAAATATATGTTTGTTGCTCAAAAGTTAATTAAATAGAAGAGAAGGTATAAAACAGCGTGTTTGTAACAGATATAATTGTTACAGAACCATTGTTACAAAGAACCCTAACACAGGACTGTTGCGAACTGAAAGTAATTGTTACAGAAATTGTGATAAAAGTTATTGAGTTTTAAAGAAAAGGCCACGGATTCTGCTACTGCTATTAAGTGTTGTTCTATGTTCTTCTTCAACCTCTCGCATGTATCTCTGCAACTTGGGTTTTTTGTGCTCTGTTATGTTCTAAACTTCCCCTAAAGTGTACATAAACCCTCTATGACTCATACCAACTCCTTATATAGCCAGCAGACCCTAACAAATCCGAGCTTATCTTTTTTTTTTTCTTCCACAACAAGTTCCGAGAATATTTCTCTCTGTTTTGCTTCTCACGCGTCTCCTGAGTTACCCAAACTTTCCAAACTTCTATCAAGGCTCAAACAAGACCAGATACATCCATATCCAGCGTAATATCTTTGTTTGTACCCTTAATATTCTACACAAATAAATGGGCTAACCTAGGCCTACAAGGCTCCTACTACTAGCAAAGGAGGATTCATTGGGCCTAAGGTGCTTCCCTTGTTTTCCCAAGTATGGATAACTAGGCCTAACAAACACCCCATGTACAAGCCCATGGGCTAAAAAGTTTCACAACACAAGCGTTCCACGTCACCCTTGACACGTCATCAGAGGTGCCACGTCACCAGCGTGGTACGTCAGCAAAACAGGTGCCACGTCATCACAGGCGATGATATGGCAGGTGCCACGTCAGCACAGTACAGTTCCTTATAGTGCCACGTCAGCAAATGATGACGTGGCAGTTGCCACGTCAGCAGGCAAAATGACATGGAAGTCGCCACGTCAGCACTGTGTGCCACGTCAACAGACGAGATGACGTGGCAAGTGCCACGTCACTAACATCCGCCGGCGGCCCAACCCAGCGGCAATCGGCGATTAATCGTGTATTAATCGACGATTAATTGAAGATCGACGGCAATTAATCGGCAGCGTGAAAATATTCGGTGTATGTCGATGCAACTTAAATCCGTAATCCCGATTCGTTGTGGCACGACGCATCTTAATTCCGCGGCCCTTGGATGATTACACCCACTTCTCTTACACCTTTTGGTTATCCACACCCCATTGTAATTCCTTAACCATAATGGAAGTTTCGGAATATTCGGGAGCCATGCGGGGATGAATGCCGAGCCATGCAACCATGGAGTCATGCTTGGGAGAATTATGGCAGGGGAGGAATGCGTGGTCATTTACTACAAGAGGCATGCAAGGTCCAATAGAATACCGCCATGCGGGATCATTTATCGCAATTCATGCTCGCATCCGAAAAGGAAATTGATAACCTATAAATGGATGGTTTGACAACCAAAAAGGTAAGCAATCTTCCATACCAAAACTCCCGTGAAAAATCCATTACCGACTTTAGCATCGGAGGGTTTTTTAAGGTACCCCCTTTCTCCATAATTCAACCGAAGATCGAGGTCATGAGTCGATTATCAGCGAAATCAAAATACAAATTTCTGTGTTTGGGGTAGAAGTAATTTTACTTTACAAACAGTGGCGCCGACGAAGGGTTTCGAGAAAAGATAATCGCGTTTTACCAAATCGAGTTATGGAAATAGTTAGACAGACTGCACGAAGGTCCGATTCCACCAAAGAATTCCCAACCGCGCAGAGACGAGAAATTGAGAGAAACGAAATTGAAGTTCAATCTGCACCTGCTATACCCGCTGGAAACAGACAGGGTCAAAATCATACTCATAACATATCACTGGATCATGGACGCAATCGAGATCGTTTTCGTGACAGAGCTCCAGATCTGAATCATAGAAAGGAAAAACAACAGGCGATCGATAACGAAGTTATTGACGTTGATGGGGAAAACCCAGGTATCCGTGGAAACGAAGGGTATGCGTTCGGCAGCCCATCTAGGAGGAATCGCAATCGACAGGATCTGCGTGATGGCCGCACCGCGACTCCCAAAGACGGAGGAAGAACAACTACTGAATCGGCTAGACGAGCTAGAGAAGGAGAATGCTCTACTGAGATTAGAACGTGAAAACCAACCTCGGCCTAGGTCTGGTGTTTTGAATAATCAGAGGGTCCGATCTGTATGGCAACGCTTTGGAAGTCGGATTGAACCACAAATCGCAGATTCTAACAGAGATGTGATCAATCTTGATCGACCAGACAGGAATCTATTGGTTACCGGAGAATTATCGAAACGACCCAGGCGAGCAGGGGATCGGACAGCTGCAACTCAACAGAGCGCATCCAGAACTATATCTCATTCAAAACACCTCAGGAATGACGAGAATGAAACTCGAGACCAACACGACGAGAGTGAATTTTCGCACGATTACTATGCTCGTTCGGAGCAAGGAAGGGATGGCAGAGAGACTACTGTGCACCGAAGGAAAAAAAATGAGATCGGATAATTATTCCAGAGGACCTGGATTATGAGCAGGAAGGCAGTTCCTCAGATGCCGACCTAAATGCGATAACAGAAGCTCGTCTTGCCAAGATGATCGAGAAAGTGATGATGAAAAAAAAATCCCGAGAAGAAAAGATGGATAGGCCACATCGAGCAGCAGGAGCTCCTTTCAAGCAGAATATCAGAGAATTCAGGCCGTCAATGAATTTTTTAGTTCCAAAATTATCGGAATACGATGAGAAAATTGATGATCCAGATCAGCACGTTTTACACTATGAGACTGCCATGTCCTTGTGGCAGTACAACGACGAGTTGATGTGTAAAATGTTTCCGCAATCCTTGATGGGAGGAGCTATAACGTGGTTCAATCAGCTTCAAGCACAGTCGATCGGGACTTACCATAAGCTGATCGATGATTTTTGCTCTAACTATAAGTACAACAAACGTGACCGTAAAGGATGCCATTCACTGTTCCTTTTAGGAATTCGGAAGGAGGAAAGCATCAGACAATTCACTAGGCGTTTCAAGCAAGAGTTAGCGGACGTGGATGGAGCCAACGACCAAGTTGTCATTGCGGCATACAAACAAGCTTACCAAAGCATGATCGAGAGAGGTGTGTACGGTTCTTTGGTCAAGAGACCACCAAAAACTTTGGAAGAACTATATGATCGAGTAGAAAAGTACGCCCGAGTAGAGGACGATTCTAAAGATCGGGAAGAAGTTCACAAATCATCCAATCATCCAAACGATGGTAAGAGAGAAAAATCCAAGAACCGTTCGAACGGACAGCATAATGATCGCGGGGATGTTCGAGAGAAAAATCAAGGTGAACGCATGGAAACTTGGTATCAGAAATTTCACGATATGAAGCTGACCCCGCTGAGCATAAGTATCACAGATTTGTACGCAAAAATAAATAAGGATTTGATCCCCCACGTCCTTTGGCAGCAGAAACACGAGATAAGCGTGATAGGAGCAAATACTGCAAGTTCCATAAACACCATGGTCACAAAACTGAGAAGCTGCCGCTCTTTACAGATCGAGATTCAAATGAATGATCGATTTGGGAAGGCTGCAACAAGATGCGTGAAAAAGGAATTTGGAAAAAGTCCCGGACAGTTTGGCACGACCAACGTGATTAACGGACATGTGATTAACGTCAGCCACGCCAGGATCCATTCAATGACCAGGCGGGCATCAGAAGACGAAACCAGGAGGAAGCTCAGGAAGTTGAAAGAATGGTACTTGAAAAATCACATCGATTTTGTCAGCGGTAATGGAGCAGAAACTCGGGAACTTGGATGCACAAAGATCGAGTTCTCTGATGCAGACATGATAGGTGTATATGCTCCCAACAATGATGCTATCGTTATAACTGCTTGGATTTGCATGTTTCATGTACACCGGATTCTAGTTGATATAGGAAGATCAGTGAGCGTGCTGTTTTCAGGAGCTTACTCCTCTATGAATCTCCCACACGACTTGATCGAGGAGAATGAAAATCCAATTATCGGTTTCAGCGGCGAAGTTACAAAGGCGATTGAAAAAATGAAGATACCTATAACAGTGGCTGACAAGTCCGTCTTGGGAACTTTCTTGTTGTTGGATTGCCGAGCACCCTACAATGCGATTGTAGGACGAGATTGGCTGCATGAGATCGGTGCAGTCACATCATCTAATCATCAATGCTTGAAGTTTATTACCCAAGAAGGAGTCGTGAAAGTGAGAGGCGACCAGATGGCCGCCCACAAGTGTCACAAGAGTGCAATGGACGAGTAAAAGAAGTCAGAAGTTAGTGAAAACAAGATCATGCGAGTCGAGAAGAAATAGCAATTACAGAATCCTCTCCCTCCAGAATCATATAGGGGAGAGGACGGAGCTGAACCCCCAACGGTAGAGAAACTGATCGAGGTCCTGATTGGAGATGAGGAGCACAAAACAATGTTCGTAGGGGTAGACCTGCCTGCACATGAACGTGATGGTTTGATTACTTTTCTAAGGGCAAACGCCGATGTTTTCGCATGGAGTTTTATTGAAATGCCTGGGATAGATCCGAATGTAGCATGACACAGGCTAAATATCGATGAGAAGTTCCATCCTGTTCGACAGAAAATCAGGAATATGGCGCAAATCAAAAAAGATGGAATTACTGCAGAAGTCGAAAAGCTGTTGGAAGCGAGGCTTTATTCGACCAAGTGCAATATCCACGCCTCGGTTGTCAAATGTCGTACTCGTTAGAAGAAGAATGGTAAAATTCGTGTTCAGATCGATTTTCTGATTTGAATAAAGCATGTCCGAGTGATCCGTACCCACTGCCACGGATAAGAGATTTAGTGGATGCAACTGCAGGATATGGGAGACTATCATTCATGGACGGGTTTTCTGGGTATAACCAAATACCTTTGTTCGAGGACGATCAAGAGCATACTGCGTTCGTGACTAACAGAGGAGTCTACTGTTATATTTTAATGTCGTTCGGGCTAAATAACGCAGGGGCAACCTACCAGCACTTGGTAGACCATATGTTCAAGGATCTAATTGGGAAGTCGATGGAAGTATATATCGATGATATGGTAGTAAAATCTGAGCAAAAGGAATCGCATTTTCTTGATCTGCAGAAGACGTTTGATATCTTAAGGCAATATCGTATGAAGCTCAATCCGGCAAAATGTTCATTCGGGTTGTCATCGGGAAAGTTCCTTGGATACTTGATGACGCACAGAGGAATTGAGGCGAATCCGGAGCAAATCAGAGCCATCATAGAAATGCCATCCCCAAGAACGAAGAAGGAGGTCCAGAAATTAGCAGGGCGATTAGCAGCTTTAAACCGTTTCATTTCACCATCGTCGGATCGATCCAAGCCATTCTTTGATGTTTTGAAAAAAGCAGTGAATTTTGGTTGGACGGATGAGTGTGAAAAGACTTTTGATGAGATCAAGCAGTATTTATCAACTCCCCCAGGTTTGGCGAGTCCAAAAACTGGACAACCTGTCGGAGTATATCTGGCTGCAACGGAGAACGCTGTGAGTGCAAAGGTCTTTATTTATTCTGAGACCCATATGAGAAACCTGTTTACTTCGTCAGTAAATCCTTGACGGGGGCGGAAACACGGTATAAGAAAATTGAAAAGATAGCGCTTGCACTTTTTCACGCATCTCATCGCCTCAAGCCTTATTTCCAAGGAAGGCAGATTATAGTATGCTCGGAATACCCGCTGAAGAGAATCCTGGAACGTGCTGATTATTCCAGTTGTCTAGCCATATGGTCAAATTTTCTGGGGGCGTATTAATCAAGTACGAAACCAGAACTGCAGAAAAAGGACACGCCATGGCTGCGCTACTAGCAGATTTTCATGTGGACGATATAGAAACGGTTGCTGGAGAAGAAGAGGAATTGTTCAAACCCACTGAGTCAGTAACTGATCAGACTTGGGGCGAGTCCGCAATGGAGATTGATGCTCCTGAACCATTATGGACTGTATTTACTGATGGGTCATCAAATGTTGGTGGTGCTGGAGTTGGATGCGTCATCCTTACTCCCGAAGGTTTGAGGATCGAGAAAGCAACCAGGCTAGGTTGCCAAGCATCAAATAATGAAGTTGAATATGAAGCTGCAATAATAGATTTAAAAGCTGTCAAACAGCTAGATGCAAAGAACGTAAAAGCTGGTCACTGATTCCATGCTAGTGGTTAACCAGTTCTGGGACCTACTGAGAGCCAAGGAAGAGAGAATGGCACCGTATTTGTATCATATGAGAGAGCCGGCAAATAAGTTCGACCAATTCTCCATTGGCGAGAGACCGCGGTTGGAAAACAGCATGCAGACGCTTTGGCATATCTTTCTTCCATGATCGAAACTGATTCCACCCGTTTCGTTGTAGTAGATTTCTAAGAGTTACCCAGCATCTCCGACAGCCAATTTGTTCTGACTCTCGAACACGCTAGTGGGGGCAAGAGGGAAGCTACATCAGCACAGGGGGATACTGAGAACATCGACAAATAATTCAGGCAGTCATGTTGAAAACATTACAGATTAGCGTCAACCATACATCCAGTACCTGACAACCGGCGAACTCCCTGAAGATGAGAAACTGGCTGCAAAGGTGAAAAAGAATTCATGGAGATACTTAATGATCGAAGGGCATTATACCGCAAACCCGGGAGCTTTGGAGCCATTTTTGCGATGCTTATCGGCCGAGGAAGGACAAATAATCGCGGAGAGGCTCATGAGGGAATTTGTGGCGGCCATTATGAAGGGCGCAGTCTCGCACTTTGTGGTACTTACCCGGGGTATTTTTGGCCGTACATGCGAAAGACGCTAAAGAGTATGCGCAGAAATGTGTGCCATGCCAAGAATACGCTCCAATTTCGAAAAGGCCCGCCAACGAATTACATCCAGTTTTTAGTCCCTAGCCGTTCTCTATGTGGGGATTGGACATCGTCGGGCCGCTCCCCAAAGCTCCTGGAGGCGTCAGATTCGTACTAGCCTCCACCGATTATTTCACCAAGTGGGTCGAAGCAGTGGCACTGGTACACGTCACCAGACATGATGTGAAAAGGTTCATATGGGAGAATATAGTCTGCAGGTTCGGTATCCCAGACGCGATAATATCAGACAATGGGAAGCAGTTCGATTCAGGAGTAATCAAAGACTTTTGCAAAGGTCTGAATATTCGCCATAATTTCTCGTCTCCTTACTATGCTCAAAGCAACGGGCAGGCAGAAGCAACCAACCGAGTTATTATGGACAACCTCAAGAAACAATTTGGAGAAGGCGAAGGGAAAATGGACGAAGAATTCTCCGGAGTCTTATGGTCCTATCGAACAACCCCGAAAAGATCCACCGGATTTTCTCCATTTACATTGGCGTATGGGACAAGAGGCGATCCATACCCACCGAGGTACAACTCAAGACTACCAAAACTCGTGTTGTCAAGTCCGGAAAAACGACAAAGATACGGCTTTGGATAAAGAGTTCTTTGGAAGAACAAAGAGAAACAACCTTGCAAGAAGTTGGTCACGATTCCAGCGGGCAATCAAGCTGGGATATGATCGCAAGGTCGAGATAAGGTCGTTCAAACCAGGGGAATATGTCTTGAAGAAAACCCGAGCAGCCACAATGGAACCGAACTGTGGGAAGCTCGGAACAAACTGGGAAGGCCCGTACATAGTGGATAGACCAGCATCTCGTGGATCCTACTACTTGAGGAATCTCGACGGAACTGAGGATTCGAAGCCATGGAAGCCGTGGAATTCGTTCCACTTGAAAAAAAATTATCATTAGAAGTAGATTCAAATCCTGCTGTGCTGCACTCTTTTTCCTTTTTGATGGTTTTGTCCCACTGGGTTTTCCACTCAAAGGTTTTAACGAGGCATTGTGTTCGAAACAAGTAAGTATTTATCTTGTTATTTCAATTTAGAAATTTTAATTCAACATTATTTTGGTATTCCGGACTTTATCAATATTGTTCGTGTTAATTATAAGTCACTGCGGATGATCGAATCCACAAATCGGCCCTAAATGACAAAACAAGATAGCTGATTCAAGTTTCTTGTGTCACGGCGTCTCGACACCTCGTAGATAGGGTGAGTGCACGGTTCGAGCATTTTTACCCTATCTCAATTTTATCCCCATCGTACGGGCAAAGCAACAAATGTGGCGAACATTTTTACTGTCCGTGCACGTGAAAATCTAAACATCCCAAACTCTGCGCACATCTTGAATAGCAGAACCGGCCCCCGCGAAAATTCAAGATAGCGTTAAAACTCAACTTTTCATTCCATGCGCAAGCAAAGTGCGGCAGGAGGTGCACCCCTGCGCGAGCATTGAGAAACATGACACAAAACATACCGGGGGTAAGTTATATGTCACCTCAACCATTTGGGGCGGAACATATAACATTCCCGCGCAATCAACACATCCTCGGGTGTGGGTTGTATAACACTCCGAACGACATGATTCGGAGGCGGTTTATGTAACACTCCACAAAAATGCAAATTCGGAGGAAACCCGAACTTCTTAACCCATAACATGTTATGGGTTAAGAGGGGCGATGTTTTTACCCTTAATATTCTACACAAATAAATGGGCTAACCTAGGCCTACAAGGCTCCTACTACTAGCAAAGGAGGATTCATTGGGCCTAAGGTGCTTCCCTTGTTTTCCCAAGTATGGCTAACTAGGCCTAACAAACACCCCATGTACAAGCCCATGGGCTAAAAAGTTTCACAACACATGCGTTCCACGTCACCCTTGACACGTCATCAGAGGAGCCACGTCACCAGCATGGCACGTCAGCAAAACAGGTGCCACGTCAAGCACAGGCGATGATGGGCAGTGCCACATCAGCACAACACTGATTCCTTACACTTCCACGACGAGAAAATGATGACGTGGCGATCGAGATGATGGGGGTGCCACGTCACTAACATCCGCCCGGCTGCCCAACCCACCTGCAATCGGCGATTAATCGTGTATTAATCGACGATTGGTCAAGATCGGCGGCGATTAATCGCGGCGTGAAAATATTCGGTGTATGTCGATGCAACTTAAATCCGTAATCCCGATTCGGTGTGGCACGACGCAGCCTTAATTCCGCTGCCCTTGGATGATTACACCCACTTCTCTTACACCTTTTGGTTATCCACACCCCATTGTAATTCCTTAACCATAATGGAAGTTTCTGGAATATTCTGGGAGCCATGCAGGGGATGAATGCTAGAGCCATACAACCATGCAGTCATGTAGGAGAATTATGGCAGGGAGGCATGCAGGGTCAGTTACTACAAGAGGCATGCAAGGGCCACACTAGTGGAAAATGGGTTTTTTAAGTATGATTGGGCTTTATAAATAGGACTGCCACCAGGCTTTCTTTATTAATCAGGCTTCCCAAGATAGTCTTTTTTCACGAAAAAGTAAATCAAGTCCCCGTAGCAGTCCTAATACATGGGGTAGTTTCGGAAAAATAAATACTTACACGTGGACCATTATTAAAACTGTCCGTGGAACTTGGTATTGTGCTCCCACTTCAGTTAAGACTGCCTTAAAAAATTGTTTTTATAAGTTTCTAGAAACAAATCTTATTCCTTCAAAAAAAAAAAAAAAAAAAAAATCTTATCTACATTGTTTCTATCGTTCTACTCACTTCTTTCACAGCCTCACTTCTCTCCCAGTTTCCTAATGGAACCTCCCTCTCACAGATCGAACATCAATATCACAAATCGAAGATTATTCATAACCCCATCTCAAAATCAAAATCAAATACTTTTTTTCTAACCCGATATCCAGTTTGATTAATGAGAAAACTCGGAATGATTCTTTTCACCTTGAAAACTCTGCATCTGTTTCCATCGATGAATATTTGAATCCATCAACTCCAGTTGCAATCTGAATACTTCTGGTAATTATGAAATAACAGAATCAAGTGATTTTAAATTGGATGTTTTATGACCTTGTAGATCTAAATCAATGTACGAGTTGTTGCATCTTTTGGATCTAATGATTAAATTACATAACAGGATGGTGAAGGGGGAGAAATTAGTAGTCTTAGAGATCAAAATATAAGAAGTGGGTTTTATTTTCTTGTTAATTTTGTTTGAAATCGTAATCTTTCTGTTTAGATTTTCTGTAGATTGTAATTTTTTGTGTTTATCATTCGTAGATGTCAATCTATAAAGAGAATCCTAAAAAAGTCCAATTTGGATGGTGGTGAAAAGGATTTTGGATAAATAGCTCCAACAACTTCATGAGAAACAACTTCTAAGGTATTCAAGCATTACTACTTCATCTAATTTCAATTTCTTAAATTGGGGTTTCTTTAATCTTAACTGGTTTTGCTTATTTGGGTTCAAATACGTGGATTTAGATATTTTTAATTGGTTTTAATTGGTTTTAATTGTCTATATTGTTACTAGTAATTCAATTTTGGTATGGGTGTCCTGTTGTCTCATCTTTTCAGAGATGGAATTTCTTAGATGGATGAAAGTTGAGCTTGTAGGGGTTCTCTTACCATTTTATGTGTACTTTATGTTGTGGTTGTTGTGGATGTGTGGTTATGCTCCAATGGTGGTAAATATTCTGACTTCTGTAGACTGTTTGATTTGCTCTCTTTTTGCTCAAATTAGTCTTTCGTTTCCAACTGCATCAATTTGTATTGCAGGACTTCACTTCTTTTGTTAAAGTGTCGCTATCATGTTTTATTGTGGCTTTACGGGACAATTATGTACTTCACTTCTTTTTTTACAAATTCTCTGTTAAAGATGGATTCCTATAGTTTCCAACAAGACTAAATTCGCTGGAATCCACAACTAAATGAATTTTATATGAATTTCCTATTGGACACTTACAAATCTGAAAATTTTCTGAACATGTTGTTGCTGTGCTGTTTTGCCGAGGATTTTTCACTCATCTATGAACCTCAATACTTCAGATTATAATTTTTATGTCAAAGAAGAGTCTCTCAGCTTTCCAACGAGACCGAACTTGCCCGATTCCGTCGTCTAACAAATTCTGTATCAATTTTCGATTTAAGACTCCCGAAACTGAATTTTCTGAGGACGTTTATCCCTGTCCTGTTTGTTTGAGACTTTTCGAGTCAGATGTATGCCACATTTCTTTGGGTAATCATTTTTATGTTGAATAAGGATTTCTCAGCTTTCCAACGGAACCAAATTTGCCGAATTCCATTGCCTAATGATTTTTTTATGAATTTTTGTTTACGGACTACCGAAACTGCAGTTTTCTGAAAAATGTGACTCATGTCCTGTTTTAATGAGTTTTCCCGACACAGATGTAAACCTTACTGTATTTTCTTATAATTTTTATATGAAAAGGGGACTTCTCCGCTTTCCAACAATCCATAGTTTGTTGAATTTCGTCACCAAATGAATCTCGTACATTTTTTTGATTATAGACTAGCGAAACTGCAATTTCCTGGATTTATTCTTTTAGCATTCCCGTGATGCTCTTGTTTGGTTCACCCCCTTTTTTCCAGTATTTCATGGGATTTCTTCTCTTTATCATTTTGGGTTATAACATAATTTTCCAATCCTCTTTACTGAAATAATTCCATGACCACATTTTGAATTTAACTATAATCTTGTTTAGGAATATCATTGTCTCTCGCAGATATGATTTTTAAGCTAAATGAAAGAATGGTCTGTATTGCTACTTGATTTGAACTATTTTATCTTCTTGTTCCTCTCGGCAGACAAGGGTTGGTTAGCTTTTCTTTACGTCTTGAAATTATGGGAAGGATTTAACCCTTTAAGATCCATATCCAGGAAGATTTTCATCTGTATCTGGACATGCCTGCACATACATGAACATGTATGTTGGCTTAAACTCCTGCTGAGTATTAATATGATCGCTTTATTGTTATTGTTATCCCTGTCTTGACATATGACAGAAATTTCGGTAAACTCATGACATGTGATACCATTAGAAGCTAGCCTTTGGTTGTCTTAAATCACTGATCACAAAATTGAGCGACAATGCCTTCCCTTGTCTCAACAAATTCCTAAGTGCCAAACTAATATGTGATGCAATGCTTATAGTATTAGAGCTTTTCTTATTTGTGTAGTCCATTCGTTGTCCCCATCTGATAACGTTATATGCTTATTTTTGTGGGTAATGCTCTTTCTTTTCTTTTCATTTACTTTTTGTGAAATTATTATGTAGGTTGGGTAATGCTGTAGAAAGGGAACTCGACCTTAAAGATTTTCAAGCTCTAATGAATTCTATTAGTGAAGGGTAGTGCCCGGAGCAATTTGCTGGCCCTCCACAACTACGAGGTTTGCGAACTAATATATAATGAT
Source organism: Papaver armeniacum (assembly GCA_023531295.1). NCBI lineage: Eukaryota > Viridiplantae > Streptophyta > Magnoliopsida > Ranunculales > Papaveraceae > Papaver > Papaver armeniacum. The sequence continues at coordinate 139,293 of JAJJWW010006845.1, forward strand.
TTTATATGATGTGTGTTTACACAGTTTTAGCTGTCTATTTAGAATCCACTAACGAACTAGAATTTATTTTTTTGTTTGCTATGTAGGTTGGTATTCGGTCTCTTAGTGTATGCCCGGCTTTTGACATTGCATCACCAACTGTAATTCCAAAACCAACTTCAGGATGCTTACTTGTATGCTGCCACAGCTGCTGCATGCCGTTTTATCCAGACAATGATTTTGATATCCCGCCAAACTATTGGTCCTGATGGCCTCTCCTCTGTTTTGGCTATCACATTTCATGTTCCTTGATAATATACTTTCTCGTTGTCCTTGCAACCTGTTTTCGGTTCCTGCTTGCAATTGAAGGTAGCTTTCAAAGTTGATCCTTTCTCCCGTGTCTTTAGTAAATGAAAGCAGAGATTGTGAAGTCTTGCCTTCAACTGAGTGTTGAAGCTTTTTGGTAGTTAAAACTTGTAATAGAAATAGAAATTTAAGCATTTTGAAATTGAAATTGAGGATCGAATTGCTAATAAATTTAAAATTGTAAACTGGTAGCACTTTTTGATACAAGTTCAGTTTTAAAGTCATTATCCATGTAATTTTTTTGATTAATACAGTTTTGAAGTAATTCTTAATTAAATTGTGATTCAGCTTCCATATTTAGATTCAGCTGAATCAGCTTCCATATTTAGATTCAGCTGAATCAGCTTTTGATACAGATGAATCACTTTCATATTTTTTTTTATAAAAATAAGTTCAATATAAACGTCTTCCGCAATCAGCTGTAATAACCAGACTACTCAAGTCAGCCGTTTCTGAAAAGATTAAACTGCTCCCTGACGCAGTCGTTTTGGGAAATAAGTCTACAGATTTAGGGCTCCCAATAGCAGTCTTTTTTAGTGATTGTAAGGATTTTTCTGGCAGACTTTTTTTTTGATTTTCCACTAGTGCCAGTTGTAACAGCTGCCATGCAGGATCATTTACTGCAATTCATACCTGCATCTAAAATGGAAATTGATAACCTATAAATGGATGGTTTGACAACCAAAAAGGTAAGCAATCTTCCATACCAAAAACTCATGTGAAAAATCCATTACTGACTTTAGCATCGGAGGGTTTTTTGTAGGTACCACCCCTTTCTCCATAATTCAACTGAAGATCGAGGCTGTGATTCGATTATCAGCGAAATCATAATACAAATTTCTGTGTTTGGGGTAGAAGTAATTTTACTTTACAAACAATCTTCTCCCAAATCTCGAACAGAAGCCCGAGCTTTTATCTTCCCCTGTTTTGTGTAAACTCGATCCATATCCCTTCTTTTCCGATTCTATAGCTCATACCTTCCCCGTTTGACCGAAACAGGGTAATCCTAATCCATAGCTAACACTAATTCCGCCATAAACTCGATCAAAATATCGTTCGGGAGTTCCGTTGCAAACCGAAATTCGAATACTGTTTTCCGCCAAAAGTCGTGAAGAAGAAAGGGTCACCCCCTATCCAAAGAGAGGGTGCGAATAGTAGCTTCCTTGGGGATGTGTTGTGGGTGCCCCTTAGTAATTTGGGTACCCCTTATCTGTAGTGGGGGTCCGGATAGTAGGTGTCCTCCGGGTGTAACTTTTCGAGCCGATTTTTCCAAAAATATTTATTGGCCAGAAATACCTACACACACATAAAACACCATAATAAGTACAAAAATGAGCTCTACCAATATAAAGAATCGAGACAAATTAGACACAAAAATGTGTCTATCAGTCGTACACCATATTTCTAACTTTTACATACTCTCTCATTGCACTTTTAATGTAGTTGAATAGAAATGCCAAGTCTCTCCATTTGCGGTTATTAGGATTCGCGGTACGCCCGTAGAAGAACTTCTTAACTCTCTTCCAAAACATTGAATAGATTTCATTTGGACGTTCAAGAAAGGTATTAGCAAACGATTTAACGAGACACAAATCTTCATACGGTTCCCATTCAGCCATTGCAATTGAAAGATTACGTAGTTTGGTGGAAAAAAAGAATGGTTTTGGGCTATTTTCTCAAGAGGATGGGGTGGTAATATATAGAAGAAAATCCCAACGGTCGTTTTTTTTTTAAATTCTCAACTAGGGTCGTTAGCTACGTGATTAAGCTTTTTGATGACTCAAGTGCAGGTTGTTGCAAAATTAACTATATGACGACTTAGTTATAGTCGTCACTGAATTAACAAACAGAGATAACGACGGTTTATTAAAATAAATTGAATCTCGATTGAAAGGAAACTTGGAATAGTTGCACATTAAATATTAATTAGAAGGTGGAAATTCCTTTGAATACATTACATGTTATTCTGTTTACAGTGCGAGATTCAACTAGCATTGCGGCTTCGATGTGATAAAAAGGCTCTCCTCTCCATTTGGTATATGCGGCCTGGGAAGCACGCCTATCCCCTTTGTGCGTCGCGAGAAACTCATTGTACTTGGTGAACCATTTCATAACAAGAATCGTCCTACATGACTAATGTGGGACGTCAAGTAAGGATATCGTAGTTTCTTGTTGTTATTAACGAAAGGACCTGAACCAACTTGGCTCCAAAATTTAGTATCATGTTGAACCAACTAATGTGGGACGGCAAAAGAGTCGTTACTATGCTGTGTTATTAACACAAAGACTCAATTATAAATCCATGTTGGTTATTGACCTGGATGTTATATAAAATAAGAGTCGTCAGTATATCCCATATAATAAATAACGACTCTATATACATATAAAGTCGTTGACCTGCTATATGATCACACTAACGATTCTATCCATAGAAAATATGGTTCATCTCCTGGATGTTTTGCTAACCTAGAGTCGTCATTGGTTACTATATAATAAATAACGACTCTAGCCATAGAAAATGTGGTTCATCTCACGGGTGTTTAGCTAACAAAGAGTCGCCATTGGTTTCAATATAACCAATAACGACTCTATCCACAAAAAAATATGTCATCACTGTGTTAATTTTCCTCTGGGTCGTTAGACTTCTAATTGAAACACTTAACGACTTTGTGTATCAGAAATAGGGTCGTTATTCTGCTACAAAACAAAGCTGACGACCCTCACTCTATCACAGTGTATAATCTTGACTGCATTAGAGTCCTACATTATTCTAACAAACGTACTAGTAAACATCCTTCTTAAAACAAAGTAGTTTCAACAAACCGTCCAAACCAAACACATAAGTAGTTTCAACAAACACATAAGTTCAAGTCATAAAGTAAAATAAACATAAGTTCAAGTAGACGGTAACATATCCTCACTCAAGACTACCATCTCGACCTCGACCTCCTCCTTACTTCCCAGTAGGGAAACTTTAGGCTTTTCTTAGGAGGAGGACCCCGAGTATCATCTGCCCCCTGGGGAACCACCATCTTCTCTGGTACCTTGTCCATTATGATGTTGGCTACTTTGCCCCTGTTCACCACGTTGTTGTGCTAGTTGGCTACGTGTTTTCCAGGTCCTCTTACCTTCCTTATCCAGCTCAGCAAACATCTTCTTTGCATTGGGATTTTCAATGTGCGTGAAATAATCAACATTCAGACGTTGCTTTGCAGGATCAATCACTTCCCCTTTGTCAGCCGAGCAACAAAAATCCTTGACAAAAAGCTTCATTTTTTCCCTCTATATGCATTCAAAAAACAATTCACATGAACTGACGTATATTTGTATGTAAATGAATAACACAATTACACAAATAAATACTCACCACTAGTTTAAGAATGGTAGTATCATCTCTACCGTCAGCTTGAGAAGCAGAGGTGGATGCTCTATTGGTCCTCCTACCCGTAGTCTGATCTATCTGTATTACCCTACCATGGGAGAAGCCTTTTTACCATTGATAGTAATCCGTTGTTGCCTCGTAACCTTCATGCACATGCACCCAAAATGTGATGTCTACGAGGCTAGAGTGTCTATTATTCCAATGCTTGACATCAGTTGCAGGTTCATAAACCACTTTTATGTCATCCTTGTCGGCCTCACATTTGTTCAACTTGTGCTTGAACGGAGGTACATAGTCTTCATCGGGTGAATCTTGAATAAACCCAAGTTGACGCATGATTCTCATAGGATTGTACATTGAATAACCGTTAGGGTGAAACAAAGGGCCATGGTAATACATGACATCTTCCATTGCGCCAACTCTAGCATCCTTGTAAGGAGTAGAGATTACCTCTTCCGCCGTGATGTTGTCAGGTTTTTTACGCATTTATATCAACGCATCAGTTTGTTCCCTATCCTGGGCCGGAGTACAACCAACGGGTTCTGTTGGACTACCGGGATCCATTTTGGGTTGATTTTCACATCTTCATTGTCTTTGAAACGATTCACGGAAATGATCATAAATCCACACCTACAACAACCAAAGTTCAAATTTTTAAAACAATCAAATAAACATAAAAATATATCAAAGGAAAAAAACATACTAAAAAATACAACTTTCATCAATCCAAATACCTGGATTAGAGCCAAATTCCCATTAATTTGAGAAGTTCGTTCGCGAGATCCCTGGGAAAGGTGACCGGTCGGATGTGCAACTATGGCGATCCCCCAAGAGTACTTGTTCACATCTTAAGGGGTCCAAAAAGCTGAAGAAGGTTGGCGCGACCTCGTTACCTTTGTTGTCGGGAAATACAACCGACGCAGGACGTACAACAAATACACAGCCGCCACATAACGACATTCCATATCAGAGAGACCTCCTTTTTTTCCTTCTCTTATGTACCAACAAACATCTCGCCTAATCTCCACAAGTTTGAACTCTTTCTTCGGGTACTTAGTTCTAGGCATGAAAAGCCCATCAGTCTTCTCTTTATCCTGACCAAACAAGTTCTTGGTCCATGTATAAATTTCATTCCAACTCGGCCTTCTCTTGAAATTGTCACTGGTTGATTTTCTTTCGACCTGCACCCCTAATATTTGTTCTGCATCATTAGGAGTCAATGCCATCTCGCCAAAAGAAAGTTGGAATGTATCGACTTCAGCGCAATACCTTTCACAAAAACTAGATACTCCAACCTTGTAATACGCAATCATAGAGTTCACAACGGCATTGTACAAACCGGAGTTTTCAACATATTCTCTAACTCGTGCACATTCACCTTTTAGCGGCCACAACTCCATTTTCTTAAAAGAAGATTGGTGCCTGAAAAGACGTGCGGCATTCTTATGATCCTACAAAAAATAAACAAATAAATATTAAAAAACATATTAGAAAGTTAATATCAACCAACTAATCAAATAGCAAGCAAAGTTGGGATTCTTACGATTGTCTCATAGATGGTATGAGCCCACGATCCAGAATATCCAAATAGAACTTTGCCCCCATCTCTAGGTTCTCCTCTTGGTTTACCACTTGAAGAGGGTCCAACATCAAATGAGTAGCGGGAACGTGTCTAGCGCTGGGTGCAATATCAGTTCCATCCTTCTTAACCCTCTTTACCGGCTTCGGCTTTGCATTTTGTTCTTCATGTTCTACATCTTGTTTACCATCATCCTTACCATAAACATCATCCCCTTAATCCTCTTACTCCTCATGACCACCATTATTACCTTCATCCCCTTCTTGCTCATCATCACCACCAAGTATTCATCATCGAATCATCACCATTAACATTATCTTCATCATCATTATCACTCTCTACTTCCTCTTCACCTCAAACGGGAGGATCTTCTTGTATCTCCTCTTCTTGGATTTTTCTTCTTCACCACTCCGCTAGCGGAAATAACGAGAGAGTCGATTCTCGATGAATCCGACAACTCATTACCTTTGTCTCTTGGTTCGGTGATAGAAAATGATACCTCACTCGGCTTTTGACCGCGTAATGGACCGGCAAGTAAGTATTTATCGTGGCGGGGAGCTTTGGAAGGAGGAGTTATCGTCATTGGAACCTTGTCTTTGGTTCTGCATTTGGTTTCAAAACAAAAAAAAAAACAAAAACCCAATAAGACATCAAATTTATGGTTATCAGATCAAGAGTCGTCACTCAAATGATCTACAAAAGAAACGACCCTTGTATATCATGTGACGACTCAAAGGGTCGTCAAAGGTTAAAAACGATCCTTCGATTTGGGTTGACGACTGTAGGGCATATAGTTAAGTGACGACTCTAGGGGACATGAGATGACGATACTATCATTTTTTTTGAACAGAGGGCTGTTCGAGTTCCATCTAGAGTCGTTAAAAAATAAAAAAGGGTCGGCAAACAAGAATCGTCATCTCGCAACATAAAAGATTAACGACTCTATTATAGGGCAAAAAATTTGAAGTAGCGAATTAGGGTCGTCATCTTCAACCTAATACACTAACGATTTTCATAAAATAAGCATGCCAATGAAAAGTCGTTAGGGGTATGCACTACGATAGTAACGACCTTTATCCGAAACCGCTAAATTTCGATTCACCACACTCAATTTCACAATCAAAACACAACAAAATAAAAACGAATAGAAGGTGAGTTTAAGTTCACATACCTTCTAATTGGACCCATATCTTCTTTGGGTTTCGATTTTTTGGGTTTGGGAGTTCGTCCCTCGATAACCTTTTCTTTGATGGTGTCGACGAGATTGGGGATTTGACGTTCTTTGCGAGCGGTCATCTTTGTACGAGCCATGTTTGTAGAAGAATTTAATCGTCGATTCACTTGTAACATCGACGATTAAATGATGAATCGGTCGAAGAAAAAAGAAATCGTGGTGAGTCGCTAATGGTGGTGGTGGAGAAGAGAAAGCGGAGGAGAGGAAGATGAAGATGAAGAGAAATGGGAGGAGAGGAAACTGATTTAGGGTATATGAAATTGGGGGCCTAATTAAGGCTTTTAATTAGGGTTAACTGATTTTTAAGTTTTGTGTTTAGTAAAGGTAAAACAGTCTTTTCAATATCGGATTAATACACCCCTCAAAAAATTGGGGTGAAAATAAAAAGTTATGACCCCCAATTAAAATGTTTGGCCCCAATCAAATTAGGCTTTATAACATGATATGTTTTCTGAAACAGTAATATTTTAAAAATAAGAAATGTCTTAATAAAATAATTTCTATAAAATAGAAAAGCCAGTGCTTGTGCTCTAAGAGCAACTGCAATGGCGCGACTATTACCAAAGATCAAAGACCAAAAAAAGACCAAATTTTAGTTTGGTCCGTCGTGTGACGCAGTGGGTGGCGAGTATATTTAGTCGAGCGGAGTTATAAACTTCGTTTGGTAATGGAGCGGAGATAAAAATTACGCCCCGTTCAAGCGTTGAAAAAGATTACGCCCGGTGTGGGGCGGAGGTAAAGATTACGCTCGGTACGGGGCGTTCGTAAAGTTTACGCGGGGATAAAGAGCGGAGTTATAATCAACGCCCCATGGGCGAACATAAAGTCACCGCTTGTTTCCAAGCGGTTGTATAATCACCGCCCCATGGGGCGGACATAAAATCACCGCCTGTTTCCAAGCGGTTGTATAATCAACGCCCCATGGGAGTTCATTAGTAAACACAGTCTAAAAGATTCAAATACCACCAAAGCTGAATCAAAAGTCATACAAATATCTGCTATGTATAAATTAACACTCTCTCTCTTACGTTCTCATAAATATATATATATATAAGTCTAGAAGAAAAAAAATTCAGATTATTACGAAGGAGGAGAAAAAATAGTTGTGAAAAAAGAAAAATTCATTCAGTTTCATCTTCTATATTATCATAATCATCATTATTAATGGCTTCTTTTCATAATCATAATCATCTATCACATGAAATGGCTTTACAACATCAACAATTCTCATCAGCAGAAGAACATTTAGTAGGAGGTGGAGGTGGAGCAACATCAACAACATCATCAAGAGTATTAAGAAGTATAAATATACCAGAACAACATCATCATAATCATCATCATCAACAACATCATCAATCTTCACCAAGACATACAAGCAGAGATCATAAAGATATTCAACGGTTGATTGAAACTGCTGGTGGCGGAGGAGGAGGAGGACCGAAATCTCATCAACAACAAGAGGACCGAATTGGTTGAGTAATGCGATTTTGAGGCAACAGAATAATAATAATAGTAGTAGTAACAGTAATACTAATAATAATCAGCAGTATGGTGATGGAAGTTTTTTACATTTACAAACAACAAATAATAATAATAATACGGATTCTAGTAATAATTCTCCTGTTGGTGTAACTGTTCGAATCAATGGTTACCGAGATCAATATTACAGAGAAATACAAGTGATGTTGGTGGTGTTGTTGGAGAGATGTATATGCATCAGGCGTTCACTTTATGAACGCCCGAATGAGGCGTAAACTATATGCCCGCCTAATGCCAGGCGAACATTACAGGTTCGCTTCATATACCCAACGCCTCTTTCGGGGCGTTAACTTCAGCTACGCCCCATAGGACGTACATTTTATCACCGTGCTATTGCGGCGTAATTTATATGCCCGCTTCTCCGTGGGACGAACACTATATAACCGCCCGTTGTCAAGCGTACACTATATAACCGCCCGTTGAGAAACAGATTATATCACCGCTCGACTATAAATGGGTATGGTCTTTGGTCCAGACCAAATATACTCTCGAACTACTGTACTAGGCTGGTATTTGATCTTTGGTATGTCCCGCTACGCCTGGTTGAGAGACCAAATAAATGGGTTTAGTCGCCCACTGCAGTTGCTCTAAGAAAATTATTTTATAAATATTCAAAAATCCACTCGGTGTTAGAAATAAACTCCTGCTAGGTGACTGATCCACCAGTTTCCACATCTCCTGTGATACCCACGCAAAGTCACCATGTTAAGACACGTACAAGTTGACGGGTCTCTTGTATAGGATGATTATCCCTTAACTAATACTTATCTTTATCTAGTACTGTACCTATATATATGTACCCAGATGAACAATTCAAGTAAGAAAATGAAAAAGGGAACTCAGTTCTGTCTTTTCTCCCATCTTTCTTTCTTCTTCTTAATTTATGTATATACACTAATAACTATTATGGTTGGTGTTAGACAGTGTTATTACTAACTGTAGCTATTGGTGTGAGCCGATATAAATCTAATGAATATATCGGCACATCAACTTATGTATTGATGTTGACAAGCAATTTATAAAACGTTATCAGCACGAATTGCTCTGCGGCAATCGAGTGGGGGCTGACGATACGGAAAAGGATAATTCTCTTCAACTCTTGCATATTTAATTTAACTATTGTTAAGTAGTTATATGCATAAAATTCTTATAATGTCTAACTCAGTTTTTGTTTTGATTAGGACTTATCAAAGGAAAATTTAGACATCTTACCGCATTCGGTTTGCGCTATTGATAGCATAACAATTATTGTGGTAAAAGAAGAGAAATCCAAAATAGGTACGTATTAGCAACGACTCATATTTGTGATATTATTCGATTTTCGAATTTAGCAGAATATTTGAGTTTTGTAAGTTTTGCTAATTTTATCTTTAGTCGACCAACGGAAGGTTTTTCCGCGTCCTTTTGGATAGCGTAGAGAATAAAATATCCGTTGGTACATTAATTTTTGTGGTGTTAACGGTTTTTAATATCGATAGAGCAAGGAATTGTTGCATCCCGAGGGATAGCAAAATTCTAGTATTCCTTTGTTATAAGTAATCTCCGGAATTCAAAGTCGTTCCACCTAAGGTCGGAATGCGATGAAAAATGGACACCGGGTTAACATGGTCATCTTGTCTCCATGTTTGTCTTTGAAATGACACAGTTGATATCGAGACGATTTCTTTTAAGATAAAGAATGTGTTCATATTTCAACTTTGATAAATTAATATTTCGTCGACCCTAATAGACGAAGTTGGAGATATGTCGGTATCATGTTAAAACCGTATGTATATTACATTTTGAATGATTTCTTCCTTGTTTCACCATTGATTTTTATGGTAAATAGTTCGGCTTGATTTTAGAGAAGATATATGCGCCGTATAAATTGTTGCGGCGAGCAATATGGAGAGATGCATATTTTTGCGCCCTTATGTGTTCACGCTAACTTTACGGCATGCATTATATGCATTGACGAAGATTTAAAAAGCTAGTGTGATTTACACTTTGTATATGTTGTGACAACAACAACGAGTGTTGCATATTTTAATTGCGCCTCGTAGATATACAATTGTTGAGCGATAATGAGTGTTGCATTTCTTTAAATGATATTTAGAGTTAATATCATGTCTTCTCATCGCCTGAGCTATTACCTAAAATCACGAACTTGGTGAATTAAATTTGCAGGGGTGCCTATGCAAATAAGTCTATCTTTGGAAAGTGAAGAAAATCATATTGTGGTAGGCATATTTGAATATGGGAACCACAATAGTTATCAGGTTTGAGAATCTAGTAAACCTCGTACCACCAGAAGTGGAGCAATACGGGACGGTGGCATAATGATTGGTTGAATAAGCCATCTTTGAGATTAGTAAAGCTCTGCTATCGTCTTGACAGACACGATACGTGCATCTGAAATGCCGTTTATTGTTATTGATCTCTATCGATCGTCTTGGCAGGACAGGTACTGATATTGATATAGTGTCTAGGATCACAAAATTCGTTTAAAGTTTACTGTTAATTTTACATGGCAATGTAAATTCTTAAAATTATTCCAGTTGGACAGCAAACGAGAGAGAAAACCTGATCAGTTATCTCTCATGGGTTGCGTGTTATTATTGTTTTCTGCACCCAGTTGCTCCCTCGATAGGTTGAGTCATGCAGAACTGAATGTTTTGTTGATAAGACATTCCCTCTCGAGAATCAGAGGGATAATCGTCGACGATGTTGGTTAATTCCAATTGTGTCTCATCTAAATTCTCACACCCGAGAAATTCCTGAGGTGTTGGAGATTACTCTTTTGCTAGATTTAGCAAGAGTACGCTTGCTTGATTCGGCATATATTAAAGTCCTTGCAAGGCTTGCCATGTAATCACGGCCCGATTGTTTAAAATCTGGAAATATGCTTAGAAGCATAGACGAAAACCTCTTGTACGAGGTATGCCAATTTAATCAGATAACGTCCATATTCTCTTTGAGTGATGAGTTGATATATCTCCTGACGAGGAACACATCCATAAAAGTTGCGTTGATATCTCGTGGTGAAGAATATCCGCAAAAGTAAATCTGGTACCAATGGATTAAAGTATCCTCATGCTATTGAGAATGATGTAAGATCGTTAACTAGCTGATTACGAACTGTTCGTCGATAATGTTCAGAGTAGCTACTAGAATTGTTGTGGATAAATATCCCCCCTTTGCAAAGGAATTATCGACAAAGTTCATATGATTGGCAAATATGGACCTCAATCCATATTGAGTTGTTCTCTCACTTGTATTTGCTTTTAGGATCTCAGTCTTGGCATCCAACACTACAAGAAAATGGGCATTTAGTGACAAATGTTTTTCCATCAAAGAGTTTTTTGTCAGCAAACATATTCACATGCGACAAATCGTAAAATTGTTAGTATAAATATTCTTTTTGTGGCAAAAAAACTATTTTGTCTTTAGAATTGTCATAGAAATTATGGATGACAATAAAAACTTTGTCGCAATGTTGTCTGTTGCCAATGATTTGTTCAAATGACAATTTTGTGATCCACGAATTTTACTTATAATGACGATGATAGACACCGGTCTAAAAAAACATAATTGGTGACCACTATTTTATTTTCTCGTTAAATATATATAGGGTGACAATACCCGTCGGTCGTTAGTAACTTTTTAATCTGCGACGGGAAGAGACTTTGTCTCCATAAGGTTTTAGGCGTCTAAAATACTTCACCACGATATAAATGTTAGGCGAGAAATAAAATGTTGATGCTATCGTGTTTTTTTGCCACAAATAAGAATAGTCCCGGAAAATAATATTTATAATGACCAAATTTTAGACACAACAAAAAAAAAATCAGTGACTAAATAATTTGTTGTTAGGATTACTTATATAATAGAGACCAAAAATAGTTGTCAGTGAAATATGGATTTACAACCGATCCGGCTACGATGTGGTCAGGCCACATACTCCGATCAATGAAATAGTTGTCAGTGAGATTGCTATTCATAAGGTGGAAATAGTGAGTCCGGTAAAGAATGACAAAGATCGAAAAGTATGATTCAATAAAAAAGAGAATACGTAGTTGCAATTAATGGTTTCAAATTTACAGGTATTCTTTGTGTACATGCTATGAGAGTACTTCTCTCAAGAAGAATTTTGGAGATTCCACCACACATTTTTCGAAAGGTGGTCTATGCATGCTAAGGATGGTCTCATAGATAGTTCAGGGGCTCCAATACTTACAGAGTGCAATGAATCTTCAAGCGTGCGATATAGTGATTTAGCTCATATTGCTCTTACCGTGGCAATGAATGGTTGTGTAGACTAAGCGTCATCTAGCTTCTTGTGCAGAGGAATTAAATGCGTATAGAATAAGCCTCAAGACGTAAGTACCCAGTTGATGAACTGAAAATCATGAACAATAAGGAAAGGTAAAAAATAATAATGAAAGGGAAATATTGAAGGGCAACTTATCACCGTCCAAGATCCACATATAAAGAAAAATAACGAGGGGAACAAAATACAGGGTATATGGCGCATGATCGAAACTTTGGTAAAAAGAATGGTAAAAAATCAGCTTCATCCTCTAAGGAAAAAACCCAGGTATTTGCTATCCCTTTAACATTCGTATTATAACAAATTCTGTTTATGCGGCTAAGAATACAATCATATGTTAGTATTAAAATTAGCCTTCTTTTGACCTTTGTTTGAGTGCAAAAAGAGCTGTATAGGCACATTTACGTTTTGGTTGGACCGCCAGAAAAATTTGGTGGAATTAGATCTGACATCGAGTTACTCGGAAAAGGGTAGTGTTCATTGTTTTTTTTCTTTTCTTCTTTCAGAAACTTGCGGCCGTTTGTTGTGTTCTTTGTCCGTGTATCTTGGTTTTAGTCTGCAACCTTTTAACTCTCACAAACTTGCCATTGGTTTGATTTACTTTTTCTTTAATACAACATTTTCTTTCGGAAAAAAAAAAAAAAACCTTGTTAGTTTTTATGTTTTCAAGTTTCCAACTCTTTATATGACCATTTTATTGCAAATTACGTATAGTTTCCCTTGTTCATATTCATACTGATGTGGCCTACAAGACTTGCCATTAAGAAGTGTCCCTTATGCTTTGCTCACCAAAATCAGAATTATTTTTTTCTCCTGTTTTGTTCTAACAACGTAAGAGCTACTTAATATAGGAGTTACTTTAAGGAGGGACTAAAACAGAACTTCTCTAGCTATGAGGTTCTGTAGAACAAAATGAAATTTTTAAACAATTTTTAAGTGGATGACATGAAAATTTGATAGTTGCCCAGCTGGAATTCAGTTTGCACTAGTGTTTATCATAATCATAATCAAAAGAAAACTTTATTAATTCCTTAACGCAAGTTTAATACAAACCCAAACATTTCCATTGATAATTTCATAAGCCTCCATGAATTTAAATTCGCGCCCTACTGAGATGCAAAGCATATGCAAAAATTACACTTCTTGATCCATATTGAAGACCCTCAATATTTTTTTATACCGTAAACAACAAAACCGTATGTCCCCGAACCTTTCGATAGACAATGTGTCGTTCTTCCTTGATCATTACCATTTAAGTTGACAAAAAATTGAAGAACGCGATCCAAGAATGCTGATGTGCTCTCTTCCATTGTAGTTTCTTCTAAGCAAACAAGATAAGCCCTGCAAAGATCATTATCTTCTGCGGTTGTGAAATTCATTGCGCACTGGTAAATTAACAAACAGTGTGACAAATAGGAGATATGTATAGAAAACATATATAAAAAGAACATACTTAAGTTTAATAGTAAACATGCTAGTTTTGGGGATACAGTTTTGTCAAAATGTGTTGGTCCGGTCTTGGGAATCAATGCTACTTTAGGGGATCTAAGCTAGTTTGAAAATAATGAATGTTTCTTACACTGTCCTCTCAATCCAGTCCTGATTCAAATTGCGCATTATGTGCAGCAAGTTGAATGGATAAATTCTCTGTAAAAAAAAACACAATTAGAAAACGGGATTCATATTAAGAGGGAAGAGAAAGGGATGAACTTGCCTTCTCAATGGCTCGAGAACAAGACAAACCAAGACGATTTTCTTCACCTTTACGTTTGTTTCATGGATACTGTGTTTGGACCTGATATAAGCTTTTAGAAGGGACCACATCCATTTAGCAGCCATAATGGAGAACCAAATACACATCTTTAAAAGAAAACCCTTGATCTATGCTAGTTTTAAGCAGCCTTTCTAGTAAGTTTTCTTGAGAAATTGGTGTTGTTGAGCTATAAAACACGAGTATTTGGTTCTCGTGTTTTAAAAATCTTGGGTTTTATAGCTCTACTCACGGCAAGGTGGTATTCCCACAAAGCCATAAATTATATACATGAAAGTCCAATAAACTGATAAACCACGTAAACTACAAAACAAGATTATAATAAAAATTAATTTAATCAAACTAATAATAACACAAAGTCTGTAGCCATAGATTAGGTAACTGGTTCGAGCAAAATATAGCATAAAAATAAATATCTATGAGTTTCAAGTAAACTAGAAATGAATATTAAGTTTCACCTAAAGTAACAGTAAGAAATAATTATTCAAGATCCGAGTCGGCTTCTTCGAGGCACAATCTCCTCGGGCTCTACCACATCATTGTTATAGTTAAACAATGTTTCGTCTTCTTCCTCCTCCTCCTCCTCATCATCATCCTCGGCTAGGACGAGATCTACATCTAACATTTCGAGTTCAACATCATTATCTCTATGAAGTATAGTTTCCTCATTATCATCTTCTTGAACAGTGGTTAAAAGCAACGGACCCTCTTTGTTACGGTGGTATGCCTCCTCAATAGTTGCCTCTTTTTTGGTTGTACTTCGTTGATATCCATTTCAGAACATCCCATATATGTCGATGATGCATTTTTTGAGCCACTTTCCAATTGGCCCCATGCTTGTAGTCATCAAGGTAGAAAACTTGTTGCGCTTGTGATGCAAGAATGAAAGGTTGACTCTTGTACCACATTGTACTAGTATTTATACATGTCAAATCATAATCCTTTCAATTTCGTCCTTCCAGGAGTTACGTCAAACCAATCACATTTAAATAACACAACCTCGGTAGCCATACGAAAGTCTAACTCGATAACATCCCTGCAAGCTACCAAAGAATTCAATTGGCTTATCTTTTATGTTCTCCATCTACTACTGATCCGCTATTCTGGGTCATTCGACGAAGTTCACGTTGTTTTGTATGGAATCGAACTCCATTATAGATACAAGCGAGGATATGATTTTGCGCGAGATTCAACTCCCGTGCTAACGAATGCAACTCATTGTTAGCCTCGGGAAACTTTTCATAATGCAATTTTCCGATCTATACATTTTCAGATAAAACCAATGACAAAAATGAGATTGTTTGCAAACAATAATGATATATGATATTTAAAACAATAACAAAAAATGACTATATTGTTATTAGTAAAAATGTTACTTACCCTCTTTCGAAACCATCCAGGAAATAGTTTTCGATGCCTTTCTAACAAGTTGTGATTTGATTCTGCTTTTAACTCATTCAAATGTTCACTGTATTGTCAAAGATAAATAAGACAACTTTTTGATGCTAAGGAAAATATTTAGTGTACGACAGAAACAACAATAATTATCAGATGATAGGATGAGGCACTTACTCCATATATGGTCGCACCTCGTCACAATTATCGAGTATAAACCAATGTATTTGTTCTCGTTCTTCTAGGGTCAGTGATTTTATAACTTTTGCACCAAAGGGACGGACCTCCTGAGCAAAAACAGACAGTTTTCCCTTTGGTCGTTGACCATCATCTATTGTATCATCATTTCGTTCTGGGCGATCAAATTTAGTTTCAACCCCACGTAAATACAATGAGCAAAATGTTAAAGCTATATTAATAATGTAAGCTTCCGCTATTGAACCTTCTGGTCGTGCTTTATTCTTCACGTATCGCTTAAGTGTCCCGAGGTACCTAGATAAATAACAACTCTTTAACCATATTTTTTTCTTTCTATAAACAACAAACAATACTTGCACTAGGAGAAAAACACAAGCATATATAAACAGTAAGAGTTAAGCATACCTTTCGATAGGATACATCCAACTATAACCAACTGGGCCAACAAGTTTAGCTTCATGGGTAAGTGAACAGCCAAATGAACCATGACATCAAAAAATGCCGGTGGAAATATTCTTTCCAACTTACAAAGAATTAAAACGATGCCTTTTTCCATTTCTTCCAAGTGACGCACATTCAATGTTTTCGCACATAGATCATGAAAGAAATTACTTAACTCAATTAAGGCAGTGCATACATCTGTGGGCAGAAATGGACGAATTCCAACGGGAAGAACTTTTTGTAACAAGAATTTAATTAGACAACATATCATTTGAAATTATTTCATATAAAATTAACAAGTTTATTCAATAAAAAGAAATAGCCCATCAAATATAAAATTGGATTATTGTCATGTAAAAACGATATGGAAATATATTTTCCAAATATTAAGGTATTATATGTGTTGTTATAAATAAGCCAACAAAAATGTTAAAAACTAGCTAGAATAGTGACTCTTTTTGTGAAATATACAAAAAATGTGATGTATTATGCCTTGTTATATGGTGTATTTGTACATGTTATGACGTGCTCTCTTAAAGTGTTGTCTTTGGTGGGCCACGTGCTTATCCGTGCCGCTTCTTTGTGTTGTGCTCTTGTGCCAATTAGTCAAACCAAAGACGTCCCATTTAACTAACGTGTTGTGCGTCTTCAGGCTAAGTCACGTCTTTGGGCTGTTTGTGCTCAAATTTTAGCGTCTTGTGCTCGTCTTGCTTGACCCAATTTACACCTCTCCGCACCCCTCAAAACCTATGGAATTTGGCCAAGGTTGAATATGGGGCTCCTTATAATCGGTAGTCATAAAAGTTGGATAAGCTATCGATTATAAAAGGGATTATTAAATTTAAGTACCTACACAATAATCGGTAGGTATAGTTTCAATTTAACCTACCGATTCACCTTTAACCTACCGATTATGGTGGTGTGACGTGTAAACTCACCAGCTGACTTAATCAACATTTGCTAAAGGAATACATGTCGTGGCATAGTGCATGCATATGGGCAGGTTTTAAGTAGTTTAGTAAAAAGATTACGTATTAGTTACGCATATTTTTTAGTGGAAAGCCCATTTTTCACACGTCATCATGTTATTAAGTCTTTATATAGACTTTTGGCGCAACACGTGTTCGACTTAATGGGAAGGAGTTAGTTTCGATGGGTCTTGCAAGTTGCGACTCATCGGGTCTCGTTTACTTTTGAGAATTCAGAAAAACATATTTATTAAAATAGCAAAAGAGGATGCCAGAAGACAGGATGAATTATTCAGTTTTTTTTTTTTTTTTTTTTTTTTAATATACGGATGAACTATTCAGTTATAACCGTATGAGAGGTGGTGATTTTAATGGATCTATTATCTAATTTTGGTTTAGAGTAACTTATCAGTTCTGGGAGGGAACCGTATTATCATCCAATTGTGCTCGCGAAATTCTATATCAAATCGAAGGTATCGCGTCATTGATTTCATTGATTCTTCATTAATTCTTTTAACCCAATTGATTCAAAACCCTAACTTTGTTTCTTTGTTCGTCTGCTGTTGGATCAACTACAATCTTGAAGTCTAAGTGATTTCTTCCGATCACCATCTGTGTTTCAAAAAACCTCTGATTTCATTATAATTTTGACTCTACTTATGCTACATGTTAGAAAAATTCTATGAGCAAAACATATGAGACATAAACCTAATTAAGGGTTTTATCAGTTTCAATTGTTTTCAGTTTGTTATGTGTACATTTAATTTTGTAAAATTATTGGATGTTACGATGTGCGGATGTTAATTTTTTTTTTTTTTTAATTATTGGGTTTCATAATCATTATGTTGTTGTGCCGCTTCATTCATGTTTTTAATTTTTAAGGATTATTAGTCTGCTTTGGGTATCTTTTGATCTGTTAGATTGATAACTCTTGCTTCACATGAATTAAAATGGGAATGCGCATATACAGTTACAGAAGCGCTTACTTAATTCGTGTTCAAGTGAAATCTGAATCAACATTACTTTTTTAGGCCTTTTCCTATATTGATTGTGATGTGTGTGTGGTTGTAATGATCTGATCATAATTTTATTTATTTTATTGGTTCTTATATTTGATATTTTGTTTATATCTAGGTTAGGCATATCCTACTACCCATATGGATCGCTTGGCTGCTTCAAACAACGGTATTGTAAATTACTTCTAATATCTATTGACTTGTGGTCAATTTTCTGAGAACGATCACTGTCACGGCCGGATATTCACTGTTTTTTGTTGATTTTCTGGAAGGACTAAGATTAGGAGATCCCATTGTCCCGGGGACAACTACGTAGAATCCGACTGGAGGAACGAGTGGCTCAGAATGGAATGATGCCTATTATCATTGATGAAAAATCCGGTGAACTTCTAGGAGAACATAGATCTAATTTGGCCGGTGAATGCCATACGATTATTCATGCTTTCGCTCCTTTGGGATACAAGTCATGGAAAACAATCCCTGCACAAGACAGGGAGGTATTAATTGAACAGCTAAAGGTATTCACAAATTTTGAAGGAAAAATTATCTCTATGATCTTTTTTATTGACTTTTGAAATTAATATTTGATTCACAACTCTTATTTGTCATTATGTTGTAGGATAATTTCATACTAGACACCACAAGACCATCTGTTAGGAGATTTCGGGAATGATCGTATGTCAAAAGTTTATACCAACTTTAAGCGTGAAATCTTTGATGCATTTTAGAGAGTATGCAACTATTGAAGAAGCGCGGGGTAATCCTTTTGGGAACATCTCACCAGAAAATTGGTCTAGTTTGTGTGACCTCTTTGTTTTGGAGAGAATTAAGGTGAACTAAATGGTTATTGTTGGAATATATAGGTGTTGTATATATTTTAATAGTCTTTCAGAGCTAACTTTAATACTTTTCTTAAATTTCAGAAACGTCGTGATTGTCATGAGAATTTTAAGGCCTTAAGGCCATACATTGTCAGGTTGAAGGGACGAGAAAGTCTTCAAGGGCATACGTTGCCAGTTTCACAGGACGAAAAAATCAATCTATACATAGAGAAGATGGAAAAAATTAATGAAGCCAACGCAAGTTTTAGGCACAATGCACTTGGTTAAATATTGGTTCTTGATCCAGATGATTCTCCAACCATTTAAGATCCAAAAGCTGCTTAGTGCTTAGTTTTAATGTTACTCCTTGTTTTTAGTTAAAGTTAAATGAGTATTAGTTTTATTCAGTATTTTAGAAGTGTTCTTTAAAATAGTTCATGAGTGCAATTACTGTTTAAGTTATTGGAATATTACTCCGTTTAAATGGTTTTCCATTCTATACTATTTTCATATTTTAATGAATTACGAAGACCAATTTCCAGAGTATTTTGGAAACAAATATAGTTGATTGCAAAAAGAAAAGGTTTTCGCAGCGAATCTACTCGTCTTTAAATAGAAATTAATACCATTTTTTTTTCCTCACCTAAAAGAATTGTATGGAGACAAACAAAAATGGTTTCCTTTCTTTTTCGTCAAAGGCAAGTAAATTAGTCACCAAATTTATTTGCAGCAAAAGCATTTTGTCTGTTTAGTTTGTTTTCATGGATAAAATTTGTCGTCTCTAAAATGACTTATTTCGAAACAAAATTGTTGGTCAATGAAATATCTTTTCGACGAAAAATATATCCGTCTCCCAAAAGTAATTATAAAGACGATATATTTCATTGCCGAAAATAATTTTATGAGACAAGCAAGATTTGTCTTTAACTTTTTTTTACAACGACAAATATATCGACTCCGAAAAACCAATTTGCCACAATATTACTATGTCATTAATGATTTTTATTCCAAGACGAATTTTTCTGTTTCCAAAAGTGAACCTTTGCATACTAAATACATTAGTCAATAAAACATATTTGGAGACCAAAATCCTTTGTGTATAAAACTCACTTTTAATGGCTGAAATATTTGTTTCAGAAACCATATTTAAAAACGGTGATAACGATCATCCAAAGCTCTTTTAGGAGACAAAAATATTTGTTGGTAAAATATGATTTAAAGACATAGTACTTTGTCGTTGGAACTCATTACGGAGACAAAACGAAATTGTCATGAAAATATTTAGTGAGAAAAATCTTTTATCACCAGAATTGTTTTTGATGGCCTAGTTTTTTGACGATGATTTTGAACTTTGAAGACAATTTACGGTAGTCATTGAAAGTCATATACAACGACATAAAATTTGGTGTCATCAATATTATATCTTGTGACCATAAAAAGTTTCCACGACAATGATTAGACGACAATCTTTTTTTTGTTTCAAATTTTATTTGGCGACTAAACAAGGTAGTTTCATGACAAAAATAATTGTCACTAAATGCCCATTTTCCCGTAGTGCAAGAATTTTAGTTCGAAATTTGATGCTTATAAGAAAGCATAATGGGAGAAATATTTTAGGTCGCTTGTTATGCAACGCCACCTCTTGACAATGAGTTTCCATAGATACCAATCAGGTTCATGGAAGTATAGTCTGGTAGTCATAGATGACTCGACATATCACCTGGGTGGTATAGTGTATGTTAAATGAAACTCTTGATTGTCACTCATTGATGTTGTATTATTCTAGTGATGTTATGGGTATTGATGGTGAGTATTTTTATTGTTATTTTGCATTCATTGAATGGTTTTGCATTTGAACTTATTACTCATTAAACCATAGTCATGTTTTCTATTTGAGACGCATTATATTCCACTATTGTTACTATTCTACTACAAGATTTGCAAATTCGATGAGAAAATCTTCCCACCGTTTGGGGGAGGAAGGGCTATCGCCTGAAAAATAGCGTGAAGTATCCTAGTTTGTACAAAGAAGAACCAGGATGTATCTCATCTGGATGTTTTCAGCAATGAAAGACATATAGAAGATTTGATATCTTTGGAAATTGCAAATCAAGTTTCTCCATGAAAAGCTGTGTATGTATTAATAAGTGTGTCATTTAAAACACACCACAATGTGGATGACTAGTTGATTTAAAATATTCTGCACCTCCTGAAAGGAAGAGCCAGTCACAATCATTGAAAGATAGTGCTCTCAAAGAGTCTATTAATGGAAGATCTAATTTCGTAAGTATAGTTTTCTTAATAAGAGAATAAGTATAGTTCTCCTAATAAGAGAATGTCTCTGCAAAGGATGTGAAACCTCAAAATGAGAGTATTTCCATAAGGCATGCATGCAATAGAGAAATTTGCGATCGTAATCCAATGATTGTTGATGACATAGTCAAAGTATCCACTGATACTACCGTAGGTGTTGTTGGTTTAAACCACTCTCTATGGGAATGTCATCAAAGGTATGATTTGTTAAACCAGGAGATATCAAAGCAGAATAAAAGTTTCTTGCGAAAAATGCATAAATTTGGTATTGCATGCCCGAATGCTCGATAATATGAGCTACTCTTGGCCACAAATGGGTGTTTGCAGTTCCGACATCCGATAATGTAACCCCTAGTGGCTACATGTGGATGTTTATGCATAATAAGAAAAGAGAAGTCAACAAATGGCACAAAGTCTTTCACAAAGACTCGAGATGGATTACGAAGAAACATGTTCCTGTTACGGATGCAACTACCTCTTTGGAATTTGTCTTGCAAGTATTTAAAGGACTCGACATGCATCTAGAGTATGTGTTATTGCGAATCGTATAAAGTACAGATAACTACATACAAATTCCTGAAGGTTTTCCACCTATCGATAGAATTACCATGTCATATGCATTTACTTAATAAGGACGAAAGTGATCAATCATCTAACTGAATGCTTATATTACCCAGGGATATGTGAACCATTTTATATGCTCATAAACTGTGCATATACTAGATTTGAAATATACAACATTTATTTGATTGGAACTTGAAGAATTCTCCAAAGCACAAAAATGCTTAAAGAAGGAGTTCGAGATGGAAAATCTCGGTAAAACAAGGGCTAAATTTGATTGAGCGTTGTAGCTAGATGTCCTTTAATTTTGTCAACCATAAAGGTTTAGACATGTTTAAATGGATACGATAATTATTCGATCTCTTATTTTTAAGATTGATCGGCTTACATCTCAACCAAGGAGATGTATCACTTTGTGGTTTGTATTACACAAAAGATGTGTAAACTAATGGTACATTAACCGAGATATGTTATAGGTACACGATATTGGGTCGTAGTAAACATGTAAGTCTGTTCTATCCAAGACCAATATCGAGACATTGGTCCGAAGAAAACCCCTTCATCTTCGTGGTATCATTAAGCTTGATCTTTCGCATAAAAGATCGATATATGTCTCCCAGAGAAAAGCTAATCGGATCTGTTTAAGTTTTGATTTCTGCAGGTTTGCTAAAGCAACTAAATATTTTCCTAGATAGTAGTCTGGTAGTAGAGGATGCATGTTCTTCCTCCGATCGGCTGCGATTGTTCGGACAAAGCTAGTAGAGCATAAATGGTTGTACCCTCAGAAGATCATTAAGTTGCAGAAAGGAAGATCAGACCAAGTTTTCTCAAGTTAAGGAAGCTGATGATGGTCAGTGGTCTCTATGCAGAATTATCGGGCAGAATGATCAACTGAGAAGACTCCTCATTAGGGGGAATAAAGCCATGGAAGGCTATGGATATGGGCACATTGGACATTACGCGTGTACTCTTTTTCCTTAGTCAAGGTTTTGTTCCACTGGGTTTTCCTTGTCAAGGTTTTGATGAGGCATGCGAGTCCAAGTGATATCCATAGATTCGACATGTTGTACACTTTTTCCCTTCGTCATGGTTTTTGTCCCCTTTGGGTTTTTCCGGACATAAGGTTTTAACGAGGCGACATCTCATGGGTTAAGCATTGTTCTGAGAACTCATGTTTTCCTACGATCAGGTTTTTTCCCTCTGGGTTTTTCCTGGCGAGTTTTTTAGTGAGATAACAATCTTAGAACGATGATTATCATCTAAAGAGATGGATATCCATAGAACTTTTTGCGGAATCAGTAATCGGATTATCATACTTTACTCTTAAGTCAGGTTTTTCCCGCACACCGTTTTTCCTGATAAGTTTACACGAAGCCAAACAAGCTGCATCGACAATATTGTTGTGAGCTTCCAGCTGCGTTGAGTTTTTTCCTAAATGGTTTTCTGAAGCGGCTTTGAGAACGGGAGAAAATTCATGACAACCATTATCACAAAGCTTCAATGACTATACTCATTTTTCTTCGGCCGTTTTATCCCATCGGATTTTTCCTGACAAGGTTTTAACGAGGCAATATCTTGAACGGTGGATCATTCAAGGGGGAGTGTTAGAAATAAACTATGCTAGGTGGCTGATCCACCAGTTTCCACATCTCCTGTGGGACCCACGCAAAGTCACCATGTTAAGACACGTACAAGTTGATGTGTCACTCGTATAGGATGATTATCCCTTAACTAATACTTATCTTTGTCTAGTACTGTACCTATATATATGTACCCAGATGAACAGTTCAAGTAAGAAAATGAAAAAGGGAACTCAGTTCCGTCTTTTCTCCCATCTTTCTTTCTTCTTTCTTAATTTATGTATATACACTAATAACTATTATGGTTGGTGTTAGACAGTGCTATTACTAACTGTAGCTATTGGTGTGAGCCGATATAAATCTAATGAATATATCGGCACATCAACTTATGGATTGATGTTGACAACCAATTTATAAAACTCAGCAATTTCCCACTGATTCCAAAATGACAAATGCAACTTTGAAATAACTTCTTGGAGAATCACGTCCATCTAGCAGCTAGAAGAATTGTGTGATAGTGTCCATATTAGGGGGCAGATGCCGCGCTTGCCAACTAGTTCTTAAAACCTGTTGATGCATATTTATACTAGATCCCCTTAATTAAACTTGCTCTTTATGTGTTCTATATTTTTGGTTTCAACTTCCTTTTCTTCGACCTTCCATTAAAAAGAACCCACAATTTGGGGATATCAAAACTAATCGGGGATATGAATTACTTCCCCCAACCAAAGGTGTCTGCTAAGGGGTGTTTTTTGAGGGCGAAAATACTAAAACAACCTTCCTCAAAATAAAAATTAAAAAACTTAAAACCAAAAAACAAAAACATACCCCCCATTTCCATCTTCACCTCTTATTAATCTCTTTTAGGGTTAGGGATATGAAACCTAAATATTCTCATTCCTTTTCAAATTCTCTTCTCTTTCTCTGCCGGCTCCTCACTTTGAAAACGATTTTTTTTTTAACATTCAGAAGTGATGAAGACCATGGCGGAAGTGATGAAGACCATGCCGTAAGTGATGAATACCATGTCGGAAATGATGAAGACCATGCCGGAAGTGATGAAGACCATGCCGTAAGTGATGAATACCATGTCGGAAGTGATGAAGACCATGTCGGTAAAGATGAAGACCATGCCGGAAGTGATGAAGACCATGCCGGTAGTGATGAATACCATGTCGGAAATAAAAAAATTTACATCGCCGGAAGTGATGAAGACCATGCCGGAAATTGGTGTCGGCATGCTTAGTAACTAAAGTTCAACGCCGTAACTTAATGCCGGCATGCTCGATAGAAATCTATCAATGCCGATATTCAAGTGAAAAAAAAACAAGTTTCTGGATACTTTACATCATGTGCCTAAGCATAGAAATTTAAGCATCATACTATGTCAGGCATAGTCTCCCAAGCATGCTCGAGAATTAACTGACTACGCCCTCCCAGACCCCCCAGATAGTGGCAAACATTTATGAAAATTTCCAACAAATGCCGGAATGGTTTTTTGGTTGAATATCATGCCGGCACCGAGCTTTTTCAGCTGCAAAAATGATGGATTCAAAGAAGAAAAAAAAATCAAATTTTCAACCTCTTAGCAACAATTCTCTCTTCACAATCATCTTCCATTTTCACAAAAAGATTTCCACTTAAAAATATTTTTTCCTCCTTCTACTCTCACCTCACTCACACAAATTCAAATAAAAATACACACTAATCTATCCCCTAAATATTTAAGATTTTCCTAATTATTATTAACCACTAAACCCGATTAGTGACAATTTAAATTAGAAATTAAAAAAATAATTACGTAAGGTTGACCCAAATTTGATATATGGATTCAATTTTTGTCATGTAGTTATATCCCCAATTAGTTTTGATATATCCCAATTGGGGGTTCATTAAAAAGTGGATGGAAAATCATAAAATTCCTTAGCCTCCTCCATTACAATGTACTAAATTGCATGTTGAAGAGGGCCCTCAACTGGCCCCATCATTTGCTCCAAGTCTTCGATCTTCCTTTTTTTTTTTCAACCACAATTAAGGGTGAGCATTTTATCCGTAATCCGCGGATTTAATCGGGACCAACCATAGTTTTGCGGACGGATGTCCGGACCGTTCGCTAATGGGTTGGACGCGTGTGAGATTTTTGAAATCCAACGGACTACGGATAGGGTCCGGATGAAAATCCGTTGGACATCCATATCCGTTAGATTAAGAGTAGTTATATAGTTTCTAAAAAATATATAGATAGTTTTTGAATTTTTAAGGTGTTTGCTTGGAATGTTGTCCATGTCACTTCTATATTTATATACATATATAAAATGTGTAGGTTCTATAAGAAGTCGCAGGGTCGGCTTAAGGGCAAGGCAGTCTAGGCAGCTGCCTTGAGCCCCTAATTATTGGGGGCCCAAAAAATTTTATTTTACTATAATCAATATGTAACTTTATAAGTATTACTAAACTGTTTTATCACACTTATTTAAATTACATATAATTTTTACAGTTATAGTTGTTGCTAAATCTTTAATAACAGCTATACGCATCACTAAAATTTTAATTTTTGAAACCAATAACCCATTTTAGGGTACTTTTATACCAAATTATGAACTGATAACCCAAAATCTAACTTTTTATTTTTGCGTCCTTTGGCCGCATTGCCTAGCCAAGCGTATAAATTTATCTTCTTATAACTTAAATATTCAAATCTCCCCGGATTTGTGAACTCATCAAAAAGCCCCAAAAACTTCGTTCTCCTAGAGCACCCCAAATGTATAAGACGGCCCTGGAAGTCGTCTACAATTGCTTTATTTTTTCATTGTAAATTTTAACTAACACAAATCCATTGGATTATCCGCACCCAGGGGCGGAGCCAAGAAATGTTGGATGGGGTGCAAAATTTTGCTATGGGGTGCAAGAAATTTTTTTAGGGGGTGCAAAAATGCAAAAATAGGCTTGGATATCAAAAAAAAATTCTAATTAGGCTTGAAATGGGCTTTGTAGCCAGCTGGGGAGGGGGTGCAAGTGCACCCCCTTGCAATGGGCTGGCTACGCCCCTGTCCGCACCCAATCCGTTCATCCGTGGATCCATTGGATGCAAATCCATAATGAATTGGATTGGATGTGGATACCAAATTTGAAATCCGTAATGAATTGGATTGGATGCGGATGAGGTAAAAACCGGTTCATACCTGCCCATACTCACCCTTCCCTAATACAAACATACATATATATATTTATTGTCATTATTACAGCACCAGTACTAGCTTGGCCCTGCTTGCTTCAAAAAAAAAAAAGCTTGGCCCTGCTGAATTAAATGGGATCACAACCATCGGACCCCTACATTAAACCATACCCAGCCAGCGGGACCACGAAATAAGTGACGAAGACTGGCGGCAAAAAAGAATGGGACCAATAAATTCAGAGCAAGTAGTACGAGTTATCAAAGGGGATACGTTGTCGACTAACATTTGACCTGTGTGACTAGTAAAACCCTTGAGGTTGCATAATCAATCATTCACGTAAAAGAAAAATGATGTTTATGACTAGTATGCGGTTTCGGGTTCGTATAAGGGAGTTGCACGGCTTAATATCTTATCTTAAATCTAAAAAAGGCCTAGGGGAAAAAAGCTCTCACATTGAATGGTGAGGAAACTCTCGCTCGCTTCCTATTGACCGAAACAGGCCTTTTATAAGTTTTGTGAAACGAGTGTTTTAGTGAGGACATTTGACAACGTATGATTGGTTTGAAAAGAATAGAAAAAAATAAAAAAAAGAAACCAACTTTAATTTGGAATTCATAACGTGACAGTATATGGATGAGGACAATTGGCAACCATATTACGACTCTTTTTTATGATTGCATTGGTTTAAAAATTACAAACTTACCGTGTTTGGAATTTAAAGTATCAACCATATTACGACTCTTTTTTTGGAAAAAAAGAATCCACATATTTTATGTGAAAATAAATAAAATATTCTCCACCTATTAAATATTTTTGCCCCGCCACACCAAATCAAAGATACATCCTCACGGTTGGGGCGAAGCCCCGCGCTTACCAAATCAAAATGCATCTCCAGGCGGGACAAAGCATCGCGCACACCAAATCAAAATGCATCGCCACGAACAAGGCATGCTTCGCAAGACACCAAATCAAAAATACATCACCACGGGACGGATAAACCCCCCGCTCACCAAGTTAAAAAAGAAAATAATGCCCGGTTCGTACCATGGGCACAAATCTAGTTCAAATAATATCCAAATAATATACGCAATTACAGACAGGATGAGTCGTACTAGAATTCAAACAACGTGCTTAGAACGCAAAATCAAAGTCTTTTTCTAAGACTTTTATCTTCATGTACAAACATAGGCCAGCAGCCACAAACGTACATGCCCTGGCCTTATTATATATAGTCCACTGTTTATGCAACTAATACCTTATATCAAATTAGTCAATTTCGATGGCTAACACGTTGATTCATTCAATCCTGTTCTTTTTCTTTTTCTCCTCCACCACCATGTTCGCTTCAACTTCTGCTGTTGATATACCTACCTCTTATTATAATCATGTATTCTACTACGCTTTCGTCGAACTTAGCCCACAAGACTACCAGCTAGTTCTAAAACCAAAAGACGAACAATTGATGCCAGTTCCAAATTAGGCTTTTGAGCCATCAGGGCTGGGATGCAATTGCACACCCCTGCACTGGGCTGGCTCCGCCCTAGGCATACCCGCCCCATGACCATCTCTAAAAACAATTGAGGTTGCGTCTTAAGTCATTCACCATAGAAGGAAAATGATGTTTATGAATCCGTCAAAGACTATATTCAATTTCCTAAGAGAGATGCACGGCATATCATACCTTATCTAGTTATCTTAAACTTTGATTGTAGAATTCAAATATCTCATGTACAAGATATTACTTTCAAATAGTATCCAAATAACATCGAAAATGATTTGTGACTCCCAATTCTTATACTCCCGCTGCTCCCAATGTTAGATGGCATCCACCTGGGCAGCTAACTTATTGTTTTACAATTATTTCTACTTATTTTCCATCTCACCATTCTTTATCCTCAATATGCAGAGTAAAAATCCTCCTCTCTATGCCTAATCAATTTTAGTAACCCTAATCACATAGAACTTCACCTGATGTTCTTCTTTAGTAGTATTTAACAATATGTGCTAGACCATCCAATTTTTCTTCAAGATCAAAATAAGTAACGCGATTAAGTATTTGTAATGTAACCCTCTGTTGGACAACTTTAGCAATTATAGCCAACGAAATCCACATTTTGCACTCGTTGGATTAAACCCCAACTCTTCTCCATCGTTAATGGGATTTAGAGGAGAAATTTGGATTTTTAACTTTAGAAACTATTACATTCAAGATGTCGGTGTTTTTGTTTTAGAGAAAATGTTGCGTTTTTCTGTGGTATATAAAGATGAACTACAGTATAGAAGGTAATATTAATGATGTGATTTTATGAATATTGAATTGCCTGGGATGTATTAAACTGATTGATGGTTAACCAAACTGATTCACAAATCATTTTCGAAATAACCTACTCAACTGTGCGCGTAGAGAACTGCAAAATGATCCATTTATAAAGTCTTTTTCTATGACTTTTATCTCCATATATTCAAACATAGACCAGCAGCCACATACGTACGTAAATGCCTGGCCTTATATATAGTCCGGTGTTTATCCACCTAATATCTTAAATCAAATACTAGTCCATTTCAATGGCTAATACAATGATTCATTCAATCCTGTTGTTTTTCTTTTTCTCCTCCACCACCATGTTTGCTTCTACTTCTGCTGCTGATATAAAAGGCGGTTACTGGCCTTCATGGTTACAAAACACACTTCCTCCATCATCTATACCTGCCACTTATTACACTCATGTATTCTACGCTTTTGTCGGAATTAGCCCACCAAACTACCAGCTAGTTGTAAAACCAGAAGACGAACAATGGATGCCGATTTTCACTACATCACTTCATTCGAAAAATCCAAGTGTAATAAGTATGTTATCCATTGGAGGAGGAGACGAAAGCAACCGTGCTAATTTCGCTGCCATGGCTGGTAGTCCTTCCAACCGTGCAAATTTCATCTCGTCGACAATTCAAGTGGCTCGTAGATATAATTTCGATGGACTTGACCTTGACTGGGAATACCCATTAACTCAAGCAGCCATGGTCAATCTAGGAACTCTCCTCACGGAATGGCGTAGAGCAATTAATGAAGAAGCTGGTCGAACAGGAAAGCCAAGACTTCTTCTAACTGCTGCTGTTTACTACAGGCCGAGCGCTTATATCCTATCAACCGAGCTTACAACGTACCCGGCGCAAGCAGTACGTGACTCCCTCGACTTTGTCAACCTAATGTGTTATGATTATCGTGGAGAATGGGATACATCTAAGACTGGTGCACATGCTTTGCTTTATGACCCTTCAAGTCAAATTAGCACTAGTGCTGGAATTCAGGCATGGATAAACGCCGGCTTGCCGGCAAACAAATTAGTTATGGGATTACCAATGTACGGGAAAACATGGAAGTTGAAGGATCCGAATGTGAATGGAATTGGTGCACCTGCAGTCGGAGTTGGTCCAGGAGGAGGAGTTCTAACTTATGCAGATGTGGTAGATTTTAATGGAGTTAGTGGAACTCGAGTGGTGTATGATGCGAGGACAGTATCTATGTATTCTTACCGTGGAACTGATTGGATTGGATATGATAGTCCTACAACTATTGATGTGAAGGTTAAATATGCTCGAGATAATAGACTTGGTGGGTATTTCTTCTGGCGAATTGGCCAAGAAAAGAATTGGGAACTCACCACTCAAGGTAAAAAAAAACACATTTGATACTCCCTCCGTCTCTAAAAGATAGGCAAGTTTGTGTTTGTAGATATGTGATTCTGTCAACTAATCTATTTTGGTTTTTGATTTTGGTTTCTTGCAGCTTTAAGGTCATGGGCGAGGTAGACATAATCC
The DNA here is from genome assembly GCA_023531295.1 of Papaver armeniacum. Classification (NCBI taxonomy): domain Eukaryota; kingdom Viridiplantae; phylum Streptophyta; class Magnoliopsida; order Ranunculales; family Papaveraceae; genus Papaver; species Papaver armeniacum. The sequence continues at coordinate 169,740 of JAJJWW010006845.1, forward strand.
ACAGGACAAACAAGACTGTCCTCACGCTTGCACATCTAATTGAAATAAGCAAATTATTGCACTTAGCTACTTCGTCGCCTTTGTTTATGTCATATATCTATGTATATGTAAAACCATTACCACATGTAATAATTGAATAACAATGCAAGTGCTGGCAGAAATAAGGTATCTTGAAACAGTGTTCAAATATTAAAACAACGTTCAAATATAAAAACATGTGAAACAGTTGTATAAGCGTGAGCCCAATAAATGTTCAAAATTTCATGTTTTGAACCTTTACTCGATAACCTGAGAACTAGAATGTCTGGCTGGGATGGAATCAACCTAAATAATGCAGGGAAAACTGTAATGATAAAAAATATTACTTCGTCAGTTTATGTGTATCAAATGAACTGTTTTAAAATACCAGTAAAAATTTGCAATCAGATAACAAAACTTCAAAGAAACTTTTGGTGGGGAAAAATGAGAAGAGTTTGAACGAAAATGGGAAAAAAGGGGTTTGCTTAAAAAACTGGAATGCTATTTGTAAAAGACTGGAAGAGGGAGGGCTGGGAATAAAGAATGTTAGGAAGTTTAACATCGCCATGATAGCTAGGATGGGATGGAATCTAAATCAAAACCCTGAATCCCTATGCGCCACAATTTTAAAGGCCAAATATTACCCAAACTGTGACATCTTACATATAAATAGCAAACCTAAAACAAATGATAGCTGGTTATGGAAAGGAATGCTTTCAGGGATCAACCGAATAAAAAAATGCTGCGTCTGGGATCTAGGAAATGGCAGAAACATCGACATTTGGGATGATTTATGGGTACCATGTACTGATCTACCACTTCATAGAAACCCTCAATCTTCTGAGGGCTTTACTAAAGTTAGTGAACTAATAACTGAGCACAAGACCTGGGACCATGAGAAACTTGTTAAATGCTTCGATAATCAAACAGTTTCAAAAATAAAGGAAATTACAATACCAAGGGAAGAAAAATTGGATACTCCAAGATGGAATCTAAACAAAAAAGGTATGTTCTCTGTAAAATCTTTGTACAATCATATAAACAGTGATGAAAATGTGGAAACTAAATGGAGTAGGATATGGAATATGAAGACAACACCGGCAGTTAAAATATTCATTTGGAAGGCTGCCCATTCAATTCTCCCCAATAGCATGAGAGTGGCAGCCATTTTACCTGATATAGATACTAAATCCAAACTGTGTAATGAAAGCCAAGAAACTCTATCTCATTTGTTCCTTCATTGTAATTACGTCACTCAGGTATGGATGCACTTCAATTTCAATATGGAATTCATTAGGAATGGTACTACAACTTTTCATGAATGGTTAACAAATTGTTTTGAAAACCCGAAAAGGGGAGAGTATGATATTGACTGGCCTGTTCTTTGTAGTATTATAATTTGGTCTATTTGGAAAGTTAGATGTGACGTTGTGTTTAAAAAGAAAAATCAAAACAGTATTGTAACTGCCAACAACATTATTGCTTTTATTAATAGCTACAATACAGTGACTAAATCAGGTCACAATATAATGGAGGATATGTATTACACTTCCAGAAATGATATTGTCCTCCAAATTATTAAAAACCCGGTTTTAGAGAAAGGAAGAAATCTGGCTCTACATATTAACATTGCTCAGACTATAGCAGATTCTTCTATGAGAGCAGGGATTGGTTTAACTTTGATTGATCACACAGGTAAAATCAGAGAAGCAAGAGGCTCCTTTATTGATAGTACAGCTATAGAAGAACTTGAAAAAGCTGGAGCAGAAGCTGCTTTCCAATGGGCAAAATGTTGGAGTGGCCACATAATCTCCTTTAGAAGTGATTCAGAACCAACTCTAGTGCTGCTGGTAGGAATGTATGCAGAAGCTAGAAGACAATGTTGTCTAATCAGTGAAGATTATGGAAACACAACAAAATTTGAAATAAACTTTCTAGCCCAAGACTTTACTTTGGTTATGAGAAATGATGTATTATGGGCAGTAAAACTCTCTAATTTTTGTAAGAAGTATGAAATTGAACATCAATGGGCGGACTATAGCCTAAGGGCTTTATTAACCTATCTGAACATTCAACAGTGGAATGAAAATGTAATGTATACTCGGAAATCCATTTCTGGAATTTCTGAGCAGCAACTATTAATGTACTGAGGTCCTCCTCTTTTTCTAAAAAAAACAAAAATAAATGTTCAAATAGCACGGTCATCTCCCCAATCACTACAGGTCTATGGGTAGTCATCGTCGGCACTCATACCAATAATTTAAACAAAACAAAACCTTAATAAAGTGATAAAATAATCTTTGAAGCAAGTGCTGGAAGTAGATCAATGACAACAACTTGAGGCTTCAGATTGTGTGACATTCAGACCATTGAGAAAACCTCACTGAAATCCGCTAAGATATACTCCAAGGCTCACTTTACATTTATCATCATTAGAAGCAGAAAGAAAGTTTGTTCCAAGGTTGGCTTTACAATCCCACTAAATTGTACTGTTGAAGTCATTTTATTCAAGTCTTCGGTCTTCTTCCCATTTCAACCACAAACATATAAAATTATTATGTCCTTACGTAGTAGCTAGACCCTGCTAGCTGAACTAATGAGATAACCACCATCGGACCCTTATCGGGACCACCAAGGAAGTGACGTTGACGAAGACTAGCGGCCTAAGACGAAGAGAACACAAAACAATTCAGGACTAGTCGGAAAAGTGACCCAATGGGATACGTCGTCGACTAGTAAAAAAAAAGGTAAAACATGTGTCGTGGACTAGTAAACCAATTGCGGATGCGATGTCAGTCATTCATGCAAAAGGACAATGATGTTTATGGATTCATCAAAGACTATGCAATTTACGGACGGAAATGCTCGCATGACACCTTATTTCAAACGTTCATTGTAGTCTTGTAGAAGTCAATCCAAATATCCATCTAGAGGATGGCTATTCTGACAATGTCGGTAGAAAACTGCAAAATGGTCCATTCATAAAGTCTTAGAAAAACGACCATATCTTTGCCATTTACACTCTTTTAATACAACAGACAGGATGAGGAAATCATTTAAAATATTTTGCGTCATCCAGACTCTCCTAATACAACTGTTCCAGAAATGAAGCAGGATTAGCTACCAAATAATCATGCATGAGATATCCCATACTATACGCTTGTACCCAGAAATATTTCCAGGCATAGAACATGATTATTCTGATGTTGTTGATGAAAACAAGGTTTACAACGTGAAACAAGCATAAAGACGAGACACATTTATGTGGTTCGGCAAGTTTTGCCTATATCCACAGACGAATCCCCATCGGGAGAGATATTTTATTGATGTTTGGATTATAATGATTTTTTGATCCCTTTTAAGGTTTGTTGGTGTGTTTTCGTGTATCTGGGCGTCTCCTTTTTGGGTTGAGATTCCCATCTATTTATACAGTTGATATATAGATTAAACCTTAATTTCGAGATAAACTTCATATGGAAGTAACATGGCCAGCAAGTCATCTGGAACATTCCAAAACTTCCCTCTAGCAACTTGGTCAGCAAGTCATCCAGAAACTTTTAGAATCTTCCTCCAGAATTTTTGCATTGGATCTGTGCAAACGCACCAAATCGACATGAGCTTGCGGGTTTGACCAACGACCTTGACTTTGACTGGTAAGATTGTCTTCATTGTTGGATCGCGATCATCGATCTTTGATCGGCAGATCGCCTTGATCGGAGACATGGGCTGGGATCGGATGGTAGCACCAAGCAACATGGATGGAAACTGGATGGAAGTACGATTGGCAATTTGGTTTCGATAGTTGACCAACAATTGAGTTTGGCCGTTGACCGAAGGTTGACTTTGACCATTGGCCGACGGGAAGGTTCGGCAGCCTGCATACTGAGTTGGTTGGTTGAATGGCAGACTTGAATGAGGGCCAAATTGTGGTTACAGTATCAATCTGATCAAATATTGTGGCATTTTTACTCATGGTACAAACACTATAAAGTTTGTAAAACAAGTTTCAGACACCAACCCCAGCGAAAGAGCGAAAAGCTCTTGGACAAAAAGCTACCTAAGATGACTCACAAATTTATTTTTAATAAAAGCTAAAAACCAATCTAATCTTGTATGAACGGTGATGAAAAATTTAGTTGTGTAAAAATGTCATCGTCAAGGGTATAATTCAGTGATTGAAACTTCATTCGCACTCCATGTTGCTTCTTCAGTGATTGGCACATTCGTCGGATTTCCTTGTTCTTCACTGTATCCCAGATGGTGCTCTAGCTATATGTCTAGTACTACTGTTGGAAAAATAAGGTTTTTTATGTGAATAAAAATTGATAATAAAACGGTTTTTCCAAAAATAAAAACACCTTCCAAATTTATCTCTTAGTTTTTTATGGGATAAGTTTTACCTTATATATTTTTGGATTTGGGTTACGGTTTTAATTGAAAAACAAACATCTATCGAATCCACTGGTGTGGAATACCTCTTCTTCTTCGTTTTCTATGTTTGATACGATGGTTTTTAAGTGCTAACGATTCGTGAGTTTTCCGCTGCCAAGTTCTAAAAGGACAAGTTTGAATGTGCTATTCAAATTTGTTAGGATTGTTGTATCTTGGAGGCAGATGTACCCGTAGGGCTATAGCATCATCTATTCAGAGTGTAGCCGGGCATTCTTGTCTTAAGGACAGCATGTTGAACATGTGCCTCAATCCACCATTACCAATTTGTTCATTCATGGTGTTTAACAGGGATGTGGAAGACGTCAACAATTGAGTGGGAGACGACATAAAAACAGATAAGTGCCTCTTATATTAATTAGTTGTTTGATATTTTTTCAATTTTGATTGTTATTCCCCAACAATCTTAAGACAAGAAAATTTCTTTCATAATAACAATTAAAATTGTTGAATTGGGTTTAAAAACCAAACAAGTAAAATGGAGTTTTGGATTTTTTGAACCCTAAGAAGAAAAGATACCTATCACGTATCTATTTTATACGCTGGATAATAGTTCCTCATTAATGATGAGATGTTTGATAGAGATCGAGCATCTTCCGAATCCATGTTTCCTCAATTACTATCAAACGTGTTTGTATATGATAGGATTAAACCACGTAGCTGTTTAATGCCTTAACTGTGAGAATTTGTTTTTTCATACCAATTTGAAAGTTGAATCTAAGTTTTGTCCTGTCGTTGGGTTAGCTTAAAGAGTCATCCTTTTGATTTGTCTCATGATCTAATCACGTGGAGTGTGGGCTATTAACTATTCTTTTAATTGAGAATGTTTGTTATATGTGTCGATTAATCAAGTGGTTGATTGTTTGACAGAAGAAAGCTATCATCGACCTGGACCACCTGGTACATACCGACGTTTCTGCAAGTGCGTGGTGGCAAGTGTATTAACACACCGGCGTGATACGTGGGATAAATAGCTAGCGGTGTGATGACGGCTTCGTTGTTTTGTCAAGTAGCTTTCCGATACCTTCCCTTTGATTAGATACTACATAAGTGTATCAACGGTTGGACTTGATACGCATTTAAAGAGATGGCAAGTGAAAAATGGAACAGGTTGGCGTTTGCAGAAGCAAGAGGTTCTTGTGTTGGTTTCATTTCTATGGACTCCACATAGGTACAAAATCCATAATGCCATAATCAAATTATGAAATAGGTAGAGTAATCTGTACTCTACGTAAGTACGTGAAATATTTTTGGATATCTATAATTTTAAATTCAGCTCTAGGGGACAAATAGCAGACAGTGTGTGACAACGGCTTCTTTCTTTTGGAAACGATTGTCCTCACGAGCAAGCTGTGACTCAGTTGGAGAAGATAGCTCTCTCTCACTTTACTCGAGTGTTAAGGCAGTGATCGTTCTACTTTGCCAAATTTCATTTGGCTCCATTCAGAATTCATCATGGAGAGAAGCATGAGTAACTGGATAGGTATCAAAGAAGTATTTGGTGGGTTCATGATAAAAATGAGATCCATTATTTTAATTAATTCAGTGCCAATGAAAGCTTAATTGACAAGTCATTTCCAAGTTAAATACCTGTCTTGAGCTTGAAGAGCTGTACTGGGTGGCACGAAGGAATGCACATAAGAATGGTGTAAGGTCTAAAGCTAAACTGCATGATTATGAACTCCTTTTGGTTTACTGGGACTCTGGGAGCATAACCAATGTGTCGTGGTCCTTGTGGATACTACACTACTGATGTTGAAATATGTCCACTAATCTCGTAAGTGGTTGGTGGAGCTTATATGTTGTTAATTTATATGGTATGTCTGCAGCTAGTTAAAGGTTGTTGATGGAGGAACTATTTTGTTCGGGTCTACCTTAAAAGGTGAGGTATCTCGTGGAATTGTAGCATTTCCTTGAATAACTAATCTTTATCACTCTTCTTTGTATGAGTATAAATTAGTCAGGTGAAAAATCTGTGTGCAAAGATGAGGCGATGGATGCATGAACTGGAACTCTAGGTTGTGCCAACAACAGTGCATTCGCCATCAACAAAAGCATGTGCGACGATACTGTATGGTGCGGTACTAGTAAGTATTATAAAATTCAGCTCCTTTGAGAATCATGCAAAAGTACTAAGGAACTCGACGGTATGAGCAAGTTAATATGCGGTTTCATATTCATGCAAAGGGGATGAGCGTCATCGCATCACGAGTATTTGTTGTACCTGTTATCGATCTGCACTTACGCAAAGCAAGAGGCAAGTCTTAAATAATTTTAAAGCAGGCAGTTTTAAATGTGGGGGACCTTTGGCCGGTTGTGTGAATAGGATTTGATGAACATCAACTCATATGCATAAATCCTCGAATGTTCAGAGTCTTAAAGTGATGCTTATAAACAGCACTCACGAGTTAAAGGGTTGTTGAGCTTAATTAAGAACTATTCTGTAGGCTGATTCTCATAAGATTATCCCTTTAGTGTCTGTGACCAGTGCACCCTAGTGTTCCCAAAAGGCTCACTTGAGTTATTTAATGTTTTGGGGTATAAGATTTATGATCTTTTAACCCGTTCATTGCCTTGGACGAAAGAGAGGAAGTCAGTTCTGAGATTTGCCTTAGAATTTATTGCTGAAATCTTCTTTAGGCCAAGTTTGAATTTTCATATATAACTCTAGTAAAATGAGTGATGGAAAATAGCAAAGACATGTTGTTATGAACCACTTTAAGGTAAGCCTTGGTCTAGAGAAAATAAGTAATATGGAAATTATTTTAGCATATTTGCACATGTTAGTAAAATCATAATTATGAGGTATTAATTGTGTGTTACTGTGTAACTAATGATACACAAGCGGATTTTGAGAAAGTATCCTTGAAAGGTTAATCAGATTTGCGACAAACTACAAGGTTTGGAGAAAATGTAGAGTACCTGATGCAATCTGATTTTGCATTTATATTTGTATAAGCTTAGATACTTATCTTATTGGTTGCCTCTATTATGATATATCTTGTGATATGATAAATATGTTTTACATCAACTAATCGGTGTTGTTTAAGATTTGACAGGAAACTAATATGCGGTTGACATGGTCTAAAGGATCAGTAGGTAACCAAAAGAAATTTTGAGGATATAGTTTCGTCTAATGTGTTTAGTATGTCTGTCAGAAACAGATGTGCATGTCTGCGTTTACCCTTGGAAATCACAGGGATGCTCTGATTAGAAGACCAGAGATTGGAATGCATGAGGTACATATTTAATTTCAAATATGTGATATATATTGCACTAACCTTAATTTTGAGGAAGCTGTAAAGAATGTACTAGTGAATAGTACATGTGTTTTTTTATATGCTTTACAACCACCTATGAAATATGTGACATTTACAATTTGGCTGAAAGACCAAGTTGGTTGATATGATCTAAAGGATCAAAGTGAACCAGAAGATATTCTGATGGAAATGGTATTTGTCAAACTCGATGAGTTTAATGTATGTTGTAAATGTGCAGTATATCAGTTGTATACAAACACACTAGTATCCCAAAAGAATTACTGGGATGATCTGATCAGCGACATGCGATACTTGAGGTACATATTAAATTGTGTATACATACTGTACTGACCTTAAGAGATGTTGTTGTTTCAGGCTATGAAAAAATCTTAGCCTATGTGTGTACCCTCTTAAGGAGTGTCTATCTAAGGAAGTTCTGAAAATAGACATGATGAAATAGATTTTTCGAGAAATCAAAGTTTGTGTGCTTTAATTCAAGCAGGAGAGGAAGCTGAATGGCTATTAATATGCTTCTTAGAAGATATTCCTCTCGTGACCGAAGCCTCGTGGCCATCATTGCGTAAAACTCAATTGACTATGTGAGTCTAAAGTAAATGAGCAATGACAAAGTCTAGACATTCTCGGAGAAGGCTAATTGGTAAGACAACTATACTCTCTAATGAAGTAATTTTAGTTGATTCATGAAAGTCAAAAGAGAGTCTCAAAGAGACATGTAAAGTCAAAAGAGAACCTCATGGACTTAGTGAAGTCAACAGAAAAATTAGTGATCCTTTGACGAAAGGATAATCTAGAGAGATAGTTTGTAATTATACATCGAGGGGGATGGGACTTAAGCTCATAAAATAAACTTGCCATGAAGGATACTCAACCTTGCTGACTGGAGATCCCAAGATCAAGGTTTCGAATGAGACAACTAATTTATGGTGGGTAATGGTAAATACTATCCGAGAATTATATTCTCTAGTCCCTTCCCTATGGTGTAGATGTGATAGTGTGACTGCATGTGAAGGATGACTTTTAATAAGTCTTAATGAGTTCTATAGTTTCAATTTAAGATTGAAGTGGGGTGTAGCAGTGAACACTCTTGATAGAACTCACCTATCTGAATGAGGAAGTGGGTCGCTTCCTATGAGAATATGAGCCGATTCTCTAGAGCATTCTGAGAAACAAGACGTCCAGCGCCAAAATGGACACAACGGCGGAGCTTGGCAGCAACCTTGGAGATATCATGTGTGGTTGTTATCGCGAGTTACACCAAATGTTAGACAGTTCAAGAATAAGCAACCTTGGCAGCTTCCTGTTTTTCGTGTTTTATCGTATTTTCATTCATGTGGGGGATTGTTGGAAAAATAAGGTTTTTTATGTGAATAAAAATTGATAATAAAACGGTTTTTCCAAAAATAAAAACACCTTCCAAATTTATCTCTTAGTTTTTTATGGGATAAGTTTTACCTTATATATTTTTGGATTTGGGTTAGGGTTTTAATTGAAAAACAAACCTCTATCGAATCCACCGGTGCGGAATACCTCTTCTTCTTCGTTTTCTATGTTTGATACGATGGTTTTTAAGTGCTAACGATTCGTGAGTTTTCCGCTGCCAAGTTCTAAAAGGACAAGTTTGAATGTGCTATTCAAATTTGTTAGGATTGTTGTATCTTGGAGGCGGATGTACCCGTAGGGCTATAGCATCATCTATTCAGAGTGTAGGGCATTCTTGTCTTAAGGACAGCATGTTGAACATGTGCCTCAATCCACCATTACCAATTTGTTCATTCATGGTGTTTAACAGGGATGTGGAAGACGTCAACAATTGAGTGGGAGACGACATAAAAACAGATAAGTGCCTCTTATATTAATTAGTTGTTTGATATTTTTTCAATTTTGATTGTTATTCCCCAACAACTACCAGCAAAAAGTGCAGGTGATGATGGCACTTCGTGACTGATCAGAGAATTGTTGAGCATTGTAGCGAACATGGCATGCATTTCATAGCTTTATTTCTTGAGCATGTATCCTTCAAAGTTGGGTTAGATTAGATCCCTTTTTCCAGAGTCTCCATGCCAGCATATCAGTTTCTTCTCCCTTTAAATTTTTCACAAAGTAGAAAAGATTTGGTTCTATGCGTACAGTTATAAACTAGCACTGAGTTTGGTCAAGCACAAAAAGCCTAGCCATGCCAGAATCTACAATTTTAGGATCCATGTCTGTGTCTAATAAAATATCGCTAGCTTTGTGATCTCAATCGACGGACGGATTTATATAATATTGCGCTCACTTTCAAAATATGACGCACCTAACAGTTTCTAAAATGACAAATGCAAATCTGCCATAAGTCTTGGGCCGTCTAGCAGCAAGAAAACGATAGTGACCATGTTAGGGGCGGCTGTCCCCTGCTTGCCAACTTGTTCTCATAAACCTGTTTATGCGCATTTTTTTTTGACGAAATCCCTTCAACTTGTTCATTTATTAAAAGTGGATGGAAAATCCTGAAATTCCTCAACCTCCTCCGTTACAATCCCACTAAATTGTATTGTTGATGAACAGGACCCTGAACTGGCCCACCAAGAGTCTTCGGTCTTCCTCCCATTTCGACCACAAAATAGTGAGGCAATTGAGGATGCGTAGCTAGTCGACCATTCATTCAAAAGAAAATGATGTTTATGAATTCATCAAAAATGTTGACTGTGGAATTCAAAGTCTTTATCTCCATATATATTTCTTCTTTTTGGGTAATGACCGAAATAAACGAGGGAGACCTTTATTATACTGGCCACTTTTTTTCAGAATCTAAGTTGATCAATTACCATAAAAAGATTGAGAAATGGTCCATTTGAAAACCAAAAATATCCCTCTCTTTTAGTCCAATTACTATAACTCCTTATATATCCTATTTTTCTAAGGGTATAATTGGAAAACAAACTTTAATATAACATATCTAAAAATCCGTGCCTTGGAATTTTACAAATTTTATCTTGTTGGAAAGCTAATAAAAAAAACTATCCAACGAGCACAAACAACAATATCAAATTTAGAGTTTTTACGAAAAATTAGGAGATATTTATCATTTTAGGCACAATTTTAGAAAATTAAATGTATATTCATTATGCAAACCACCACAAAAGATACATAATACTTTATGTAGCAAAATTTTGGTTTATGCATCAACTAATTTTCCGTTCCAACTAATAAACCAATGTACTCCCTCCGTTTCAAGAAAAATGATACTTTAATTTTAGGCACAATTCTCGAAAATTGAATGCATAGCCATTATGCAAACCACCACAAAGGATGCATAACACATCATGCAACCATATTTTGGTTTATGGATCGACTAATTTTCCGTTTAGAAAAGTGATACTTTCACAAAGTTTCTGAAAAGTGATACTTTCGCTCCGTTTGGAAAAAGTGATACTTGTCCAGGTTTAAAAGTATCACTTTTTCTCAAACCGGACGAAAGTATCACTTTTTCGGAAACGGGGCGAAAGTATCACTTTTTCAGAAACGGGGTGAAAGTAATCGCAGACGAACCCCATGTTCAGATTCTTTTTCGGTCGGCCCTCCCACCGTGGCAACGGTCGTACTAGTAATATATCCATATATATGCCCTTATATATAGTCCAATGTTTCTGCAGCTAATTAATATCTTCAACAAAAGTAGTCAGTTTCGATGGCTAACACGTTGATTCATTCAATCCTGCTGTTATTTTTCTTTTTCTCCTCCACCACCATGTTCGCTTCAACTTCTGCTGTTGATGTAAGAGGTGCTTACTGGCCTTCACGGTTACAAAACACACTTCCACCATCAGCTATACCCTCTAATTACAGTCATGTATTCTACGCTTTCGTCGGAATCAGTTCAGCAAATTACCAGCTAGTTGTAAAACCAGAAGACGATCAATGGATGACAACTTTCACTACATCTCTTCTTTCCAAAACTCCTCGTGTGGTAACTATGTTATCCATTGGAGGAGGAAGTTCAGGCACAAGTGTTTTCACTGCCATGGCTAGTAGTCCTTCTAGCCGTGCAAATTTTATCAATTCCACCATTCAAGTGGCTCGTAAATATGGTTTCGATGGACTTGATCTTGACTGGGAATATCCATTAACTCAAGCAGCCATGGTCAATCTAGGAACTCTCCTCACAGAATGGCGTAAAGCAATTAATGAAGAGACTGGTCGAACAGGAAAGCCAAGACTTCTTCTAACTGCCGCTGTTTACTTCACGCCAAGCGGTTATATCCTATCAAGCGAGCTTACAACATACCCGGCGCAAGCAGTACGTGACTCCCTCGACTTTGTCAACCTAATGTGTTATGATTATCGTGGAGATTGGAATACATCTAAGACTGGTGCACATGCTTTGCTTTATGACCCTTCAAGTCAAATTAGCACTAGTGCTGGAATTCAGGCATGGATAAACGCTGGTTTGCCGGCAAACAAACTAATTATGGGATTACCAATGTACGGGCGAACATGGAAGTTGAGGGATCCGAATGTGAATGGAATTGGTGCACCTGCAGTCGGAGTTGGTCCCGGAGAAGGAGTTCTAACTTATGCAGATGTGGTAGATTTTAATGGAGTTAGTGGAACACCAGTGGTGTATGATGCGGAGACAGTATCTATGTATTCTTACCGCGGAACTGATTGGATTGGATATGATAGTCCTGCAACTATTGATGTGAAGGTTAAATATGCTCGAGAGAATAGCATGGGAGGGTATTTCTTCTGGGCGATTGGCCAAGACAAGAATTGGGAACTCACCACTCAAGGTAAGAAACAGATTTGATACTTAGAAAACACATCTTTTTTATCCCCATCATCTGTGGTTTGCATTCTTTATAGATATGTGATTATGTAAACTGATCAATTTTGGTTTTTGATGTTGGTTTCTTACAGCTTTAAGGTCGTGGGCGGGGTAGACATAATTTCCCACGATAAATTATGCGCAAGATAGTAACCAACCATTACATTGGAAAAGTGTAAAAATAATTAAAAAATAAGAAAAATAGTTTTCACTTGCATTTATATATATTTATGTTAAATCTTGGTGAGGGGTGGCTTTTTTAATTTATTTTGCCCTTTGCCAGTCAAAAAAAAATATGTTGAATGATTACCAAAGGTAATAATTGAAAAGTAATGCAAGTTTTGGCAGAAAATAAGGTATCTTGAATAATATGTTGGACGGGAGAACGAGTCCGACTTTGTGCACCCGCGGGTGCACATTCCTCCCCTCCTCATTAGTCAGGCTTAACGGAGGTTTCTACGGTTTAAGATTTTATTTTCTTACGATTCTAATTTAAAAACAAGAAAAACAAAAAGCTATATTTTATCTCTCTACTCTTCTCTTTTCTTCTTCCATCCGGGTCTCTATCTTCCATGAAAATCAAAGATCGTAAAATTTGATCTCAACAACAATTAAGGAAAGAAAAACACAGAACTTCCTTATGATATCGATCATTATTAGGTTAATTTTTGCACTTATTTCATCAATTTTAGGAATATAAGGTCTCTCTGTTTCTTTTCTTCAACTTCTTTTTAATCATAAAAATAGATAAAATCCATGAAATCACATCTCTAATTAATACCAAATAGCTTACCCACATAATCATAGGAATCATACTCACACATGATATGACCAATCCATTTTGTACAAAATCATAAGATTCCCGTATTGTATAACAATCTGCAGATGACCTTGAAAACCCTAAAAACAATCACTTAATTCCATACAAACTTTGAAAACCCTATCTTAATTTTGTATATACACATACGTAATTTTAATGCTGGTGCATTTTTCTACTAAAAGCTCTAATATGGAGTTCCAGATGCATACAGTGTTCCAGACGAATTAGGAAGATTAAAGATATTTGAGCATAATCGATATCACCATTTTATTGCTTTACCAAGCTCTGGCGAACAGAGAGATGAAAAAGGCAAAGATCAAAAAGGAAGAGGATGGGAAAGCTACGTATTTGTGATTTCCGATGAATATTTATTAGTGTTCCTTTAAATAATTCCTTTAAATTAAAATGAATTTTGAAAAACTAGATAACAGAAGAAGAGATTCGGCAAATGAGGAAAGGAGGAACGTGCACCCCGGTTAAAGCCAGGGTGCACAAAGTCGGACTCCGGGAGAACTAATCTAAAGACTTAAAGGCCTAGACAAATAAAGCTCCCACCTTGAATGGTAAGGAGAACCCTCACTTCCTATTGGCTGAAATAGGCTTTTTTGAGTTTTGTGAAACGAGCGTTTTGGTGAGGACACTTGGCAACGTATAGTTGGTTCAAAAAGAATAGGAAAAAGATTAAAAAAAGGAAACCAAATTCAATTTGGAATTTATAAAGTGACAACATTTAAGTGAGGACACTTGGCAACATATGATTGATTTAAAACTTACGAACTTAAAACGATAACCTAACTTATCATGTTTGGAATTTTATTGAAGTCCAAATTCAATTTGGAAATCGAATAATTACTATATCAGGACTATTTTTTCCAAATTAATATATATATAGGGGAAAAAATCCACATATGTTCTGCGAAAATAAAAGAAAAAATAAATAAAATTTGTACATATCCTCCACCTATTTAATATATTTGCCCCGCCACACCAAATCGAAAATACATCTCCATGGGGCGGGGCGAAGCCCCGCGCTCACCAAATCAAAAATGCAATTCCACGAGGTGGGGCGAAGACCCGTGCACACCAAGTTAAAAGGAAAAAAATAAATAAAATGTGCACATATTTTGAAACTATTGACTGTATTTGCCACGCCACACGAAATCAAAAATACATCTCAATTCGCCCCGCGCACACCAAATCATGCATTGTCACGGGGCGAGGGAAGCCCCGCACACACGAAATCAAAAGTACATCATCACGGGACGGAGCGAAGCCCTATGGACACCAAATCAAAAACACATCGCCACGGGGCGGGGCAAAGCCCTGCGCATACCAAATTAAAAAAAAAAATATACCCGGTGCGTAGCGCGGGCACAAATCTAGTAATAAATGAAAACTTTATCGTTTTACTAATGTAGTGGTGCAAACCCCCATGACATCGCTTGCTTCATATTTTAGAGAAGATAGAAGCTTAATTTTCTAAGAATAGACAAATACAATTATCACAATTGGTTAAAAAGACCAAAATCAAAATTTCCTGGATGAAAAGGACAGTTAGATTTAGATACTGTTTAAATGGACAAAAATTTAAAAATAGACAGGATGTAACCAGTTTCATCCTGTCCATTTTCAAATATGTTTTTCTTATTTTTATTTTACACAGGATGCATCCAGTTTCATCCTTGCTATTTTTTAAGTTTAAGCCAGGATGAATCCAGTTTCATCCTTGCTATTTTTTTTTTTGTCCATTTCACCCATAAAATTTTTTACTCGTCCATTTGAACCGAGTTTTAAATTTTTTTGACCAAATGACCCATTTTCCGTACAATTATTATCCAAAGACGGGAATGTAAGGATGGATCCCCGTACTGGCTCGAAAACCAGGTCTATTGATAACGTATATTTAAGTGACGTTGACGAAGACTAGCCGAAAGACGAAGAGAACACAAAACAATTCAGGACTAGTCGGACAAGTGACCCAATGGGATACGTCGTCGACTAGTAAAAAAAGGTAAAACATGTGTCGTGGACTCGATCCATATGGTTCCAAGACACTGAAGACCTCAAGTTACTAGAAGCCACCAAGACACCAAGACACCAAAGAAGACCCTTAGACATCAAAAAAAAAAAAAAAAAAAAAAAACTTGTTCACTGGCTAGAAAGACAGTTGAAATTGTTGAATCTAATTACAGAAATTTCATTTTTGATTATTTACCAAAACCAAATACTTGTTTACATCACATGATTAATTGATACCAGCAATCCCATTTCCTTTTAGTCAGCGAAGATTAAAAGACGACACTTGTCGGTTCGAACTTTTACCAAGGAGTCTATAATCTCGTCCTCACAGCTGCCGGAACAATTGGCTATAAGGGGCCTTGCTTAAACTCTGATTTCACTTCAACCATTTGTGGACTAATTAATTACTTAGATTATTTGAAATCCTTGCTGCTTTTGCTTTTGCTTTCACATTAGCATTGTATATATAATTTGAGTAGAAATTGATGGCCTCATATTGAAAGTTAGGCCAAAAGCTTAAATTCTAGAGCTCCTGGCCCCCTACCAATAGAATTGGAGGGTTTCCAAACTATTTGCCGATTTTATGTGCACACTAAACACCGGTGGTGAAGATTACTCACCGCTACACGTAGAGAATATAACCTTTCACTCCTCCGTTCTCTGACTAAATCTCTGAGAAACCCTACACTCTGAATAACAATTGCACTGTCTGTTCCAATTTTTCTTCTCTCCCGCATCCTTTCCTCTCCGGTCTCCACCTTTCTTCTTCGTTCTCCTGGGTGCCAATTCCTAATGATTTCCTTTTCTATTTTGTTAATACATGGTTAGAATCAAAGATGCAATATATAGATTTCGACGTAGATATTTCTTTGTTCTCCTGTTCTTAATTAATTGGTGTTGATTTTATTCATCTGTGTTTTTTGCAGGTGAGGGTTTATGTCGGTTGTGTAATGGAGAGAAATAAAAACAAAAAATCTATGTATTGGTATTGCTAAATCCTAGCCCATTATCTATTTTTCTTTGATCATCTTTTTTTTTTTTTAATATATTTGGGTTTTTTTTAGAAAATCATTCAACATCTCCAGATTCTGTTGTTGGGATTTTTAATCAGTATTTTTGTTTTGATCTTTAAGCTAAAGATTTAACTGTTCTTTTAATTGGTGTTGATTTTATTCATCTGTGGTTTTTGCATCCAGATTTTGACATAAGCAAAGAGCAGATCCTAACACCAATAGCACGGGTTAAATGTCTTGGACAGGTCTGAGTGTTTGCTTGGCACTGAATTGAGGGCTAAAAGCTGTCTACTCCCCCTGGAATGGTTATTTTTCCAAACGTAAGTCTGATTCTATTGTAATTTATGTATTCACCTTTTAGCTGGATAGTTCAAACTGAATATGAATGAAGTTGTGTTCTAGCTAAGTTATATGTTGCTTCATTTCTATTGAATTCTAGAGAAGCAATGTGGAGAATATTTTTAGCTAAGTTGCCTTACCCTGGCTATTACTGCGCTAACCATGTTCTGTTGAAATATTTGGTTATGGGGGTTGGCAGAGGTTGCCAGGGCAAGACAACTTAGTGGCCATCACCTTTGCAAAACTAAGGAGAAATGGAAGAGGGCTTTATTTAGGTTAGTCAAATCCTTAGTTCCAGGCCTTATTCAGGTACATATGCTGCTCCATAATTTATCTCAGTGAGTCATTCTTTAGAATCTTAACTTTATAACTTCAGGCTCCATTATTTTGGTGCTTATCTCTTTTCATGTATTTTCAAACTATTTTCCGTTCCAAATGCTCAATCTGCAGTATATTGTTAATCAGTGATTCAAAATGGTTGATGAGTTCTCTTATTAGTTTGCTCTCTTTTTTACCTGAATTATTTTTATTTCCTTATTGACATGTCTCACTAGCTTTTTTAGGAAACAAAAGCTGTCTTTGGCCTTCCATTCAAGCAAATGATACGTCCAATCGGGCACTAGCTAAAAGCATCTCCTTCTTTGACTTAATCATGGTTTCAGAAAGCTTTAAAGTACTGTAAAAATAGTATATACACTTTGGCAAGAGTTTTGAATTTTACTTAGAAACTCACTTCATTTATGTATATTGGTTAAAGACTGAGCATCACCTGTTCTTGACCAACAGGTGAACTATATATGGCCTAGAACTATGCACCATGGATGAATAGTCTTGGTTAGCTAAACAAAATTTCATTATGAGCCGACCCAAGCTAAATAGGGATTTTTTTTAATTAATATTAACTTGGGTTGTCGAACTAGGTACTGAGACCATTCCACATTTTTAGTGTAAATGCCGCTGAACATAAATATTGTCATCTTTATCATGTTGTTGCGTGGCTGTAATGAAATAATTGGCGAACTATTATATTTTTCATTTGGCTTTGAACTATTTGTGTTATTCCTTTTTTTCTTTTCAGTTTTTTGGTTGTATGAATGCTCTGATGGGTTCATCCTTTATGTTTAGTGTTGTTAGTATATAACTTAGTTTCTCGATATGAAAAGGCATGGGCTTACTTAGTCTGATTTGTTTATATTCAGAAGCAATGTGGTGATTGGAAATTCAGCCACAAAATGGTGTTGTAGCGAATTCACGCCTTTATCTCGACCTCAAAGGTGGACCTGATTGCATATATTATTTAAGTACAGTATTGTGTGGATACGGGTACAATTGCTGCTTAATCATACTTCTGATCGTATATATTATTTAAGATGAAGATTTGGATCATGGATCTTCAATAGCAGGGATAGTACCAAGAACTCAGGATGAAAGTTTGAAAATGAGGATGTTTGATTTCGTGGAAGAGGAAGAACCTGCAATTATAAAACTTGAGTTATGAGTACCTTGACAGCACGACATAGGTTTTATCGCGTGACAATGACATATTGCGGGATAGAACCATTGTCGCGATGGAAAAAATGCTCAAATTTGAACATTTGTCCATATGTTCTATGGATTTTCCATATTCCCATTGTGGGTTTCCTCCTGCACCAGCAAGAAGTCAGTAGTTTTAATTTATTCGAGCGAGATCAGCCATTTTTAGTTAACCAAGCAGAGATTTCCCAAAGTAGAACAACAATTAAAAGACGAGCATAAATTTCCCAAAGTAGAACAACAATTAAAAAGACGTCTGGCTGTCCATAATGTAAAGCACAAACAGCAAAGGCAACTAGGTAGTTGGAGGTTTGTACTTCATCGGCTTCTTTTTCTTCTTCTGTTTTCTTCTAACTGTACCTATATTTGGTTAATCTCTACATGATGAAGCAATTATGAGAATTCTTTG
Source organism: Papaver armeniacum (assembly GCA_023531295.1). Classification (NCBI taxonomy): domain Eukaryota; kingdom Viridiplantae; phylum Streptophyta; class Magnoliopsida; order Ranunculales; family Papaveraceae; genus Papaver; species Papaver armeniacum. The sequence continues at coordinate 188,425 of JAJJWW010006845.1, forward strand.
TCCGGATTCTAGCAGGAAAGGAAGATAATTTCCAAAACTGAAGCACTACTTGGGATTTCTTTTACAGCAGTAACATCTCTTTTGTGTCTGGTGATACTGACCGAATATGAAAATGCTCGAATTGACATTAGGTTCAGGTCCAAGATTTTTTTCAATTAAAGAACAAGGATGCCGATCTTGCTAACCAGATACCAGACCGAGTTTTCTTTTTCTTCCAGTGAATTAATCAAGCTACTGATGTGATTTTGAAAGTTGTTGTAGAAAGTGGTAAGAAAGATGTCGTTCCTCTCAGACTTGTGAAGGATTTTTAGACTTAAATTCAAAACAAAAATAGAAAACTCACTAAAAATTATAGCAAACTCTGACAAAGATGTTATCAATATTAAAAGAACACTGAGGCTAAGATTCCACTATTTTCCAAGTTCAAAGTGATTTAATCCAATATTTATATTCATGCAATTTTCTCATTCAAGTTGATTCTAAACTATTGCAACAAGTAGATTCTCAAAATAACAAGTGTAAATCCGAAGCATAGAACATCAAAAACCTAAGTCCAAGCATGCTCTATCAAAAGAAATCACAATTGCTTAACAAAAATCATTCAAACAATTATCGATCAAGGCAAAATAATCATAAAAATAATTGCAATAAATAGATAAATAAGAATATACCACTTCTTGTTGGAAAAATAGCTTCCTCTATCGCCTCAGCAATGGGGTTTAGCTCCTCATATTAATCATGATCTCAAAATATGTGTTTATGGCTCAAAAGATGATTAAAAGGATGAAAAGTAATAACACGGCCGATTTGTAACAGTATATCGGCGTTATAAAGAAACTGTTACAAAGAAACTGTTACAGAAACTGTTGTAAGCACTGTTGCTTTGTCGTTGATTTTAAGACCCCTTAAACGACTGTCCTCGATGGCCCTTGTTCTTCGTGTTCTTCCTTCTACACCATCAGAACTCCAATTCCTGCAACTCCTCCTGTTGATCTCTGTGGTGTTCTAAACTTCTCTGAAATTGCTCCAAACCTCTCAGAAACATATATATAGCCAACAGTCCCTTAAAACTCGAGTTAAATCTTCCAAAACTAAAAAATTTTCTTCGGCCAAAAGTCACGAGAATAACTCTCTGCAGCTTCTTTACGCGTCTTCCAAACCAATCCAACGCCTCAGAATCTCTCTAAGATACTATCGAATCCAACAACAAGCTTTCCTTCCTTATTTTCCCGTACTTCCCATGAATATAAACTTCCGAGAATAATCCACCCATGTTTTCTCAACCCCGATTGTTTAGCCAATTCTAGCCGCATCCAAACACCATATATACCAAGCATGTTTATCTTTAATGAGTCCATCCCATCAATATCAGCGATTTAATCTCTTAAAAACTCTTCCAAAATTCGTGTAGAAAACAAATACAGGCGACTGGTTCAATTTCCCGCCAAAAGTGAAATTTCAAACAAAGAGGATGAGTGCCCCTTATCCTCTGGTGGGGTGCAAATAGTAGCTGCCTTGGGGGTGTCCTGGGGGTGCCACTTAGTAATTTGGGTACCCCTTATCCATAGTGAGAGTCCGAATAGTAGGTGTCCTCCGGGTGCAACTTTTCGAGCCGATTTTTCCAAAAATGTTTATTGGCCAAAAATACCTACACACACATAAAACACCATAATAAGTACAAAAATGAGCACCATCAATATATAGAAGCGAGACAAATTAGACACAAAAATGTGTCTATCAGCTACATTTAAAGGAACATTACACACCGCGAACATTTCACGAGCACATGGCCATTCTCATTCGGCTAGATATCTTAAAAAATATGTTAGGTCTCTTAATGTTAATCCTTACTTATATTTTTGAACGAACACATTAGTTGCGATAGTATTAATTTCTAACATAACTTTTTTTTTGCATTTTGATGGAACAGTAAACAGTGGACATTAAACGACTATTAAAAATGAATTTCTTAAGTTTTTTTATTTTGTTTAATTAAATTTATCAAATTTCATTATATTAGTTTTTTCTGAGGAAACTGTCAGACTATGGCCTATGGGCTGCTAGAGTAATTTCTCTTATTTCATTTCTTATAGATTTTTGTAATGATTTGAATAAGTTGGCAAAATGGCTCATTTAGCTATGAGTTGATAACGTAATTAGTTTCTTCTAATTGAACTGTCTTTGCTCTGTAGAAAAGAAATATAGTTTCTATCTAAGTTATAATTTGTTCATATGGAAATATTAGAATACGTAACCATTAAGGAGTTTTATGTGCTAACTCCATGAATTTATTTGGCGGACCATTATATTTTACAAGGACGGAAAATAGAAATAAGATAACAAACTAAACTGAAATCGAAACACAAGACGGAGAATTAAGGCGTAAAGAGGTGGTTCAACAAAGGGCACTTAATTTCCCAGAAATATATAAACTCAAGCCCATGCAACGCACGAGCGAAGCACCTAGTCATATCTGATATTAGTAGAACGAATTAATTTTATTTGTAATACTAGTTCAATTGACTCTTTAGGCTAAGTCCTATGAGCTAGATATCTAGATGCCAGATTGGCCATCCACGTCACCTTGAGCAACCTACTAACCCCTATGGCATGGCGAATCTAACAGCGGAACGCTGAATAGTATAGCGTCCAACGCTGAATAGTACAACGTCCAGGTGAACGCTGAACCGAACAGCGTTTGACTTGGTCAGCTAGGTTGAAAGCGCTGAACAGTTCAGCGTCCCAAAATCGGATTATCTCCAGCGCAGAAGCCCCTTCTTCCTCAGTTCTTCCCATTTCATTTTACTTCTCAAACACACCCGCAAATGGATTTCGAAGATCAGTGATTCTAGACGTTTATTTCTCAATTCCTTCCGTGGGTCTGTACTCCATCAATCTCTTGATCGTTTGAGAGTATTTTCATTCAATTCCGTCCACGAAATTGATTGAGGTAAGAACGAGATTTTAGCCCGTCATGGATTGGACCTTATCCCTAAACTTAAAGTGATATATTTAAGTTATTTAGTAGTAGGATTTCAATTTCAATGTATTTTTTTATGTTTTAAGTTATTTAGAAGTAGGATTTCAATTTCAATGTACTTTTTTATGTTTTAAGTTATTTAGAAACAAGATTTCGATTTCAATTTCAATGTATTTTTTTATATTTTAAGTTATTTTAATTTTAATGTTTTTTTTTTTAATTTCTTCAAAAAACATTGTAACCTTGTTTTGCAATGTAATTAAAAAATTCCCTTTACTTTGGTAAATTCTCAAATTTGAAACAAACAACCATTGGAACAAATTGGCAAACATTTAGAAAATGGAATTCTCAAATTTTAGAAAATGGAATTCTAGAAAAAAAAAAATAGCCGTTGTAGGAAAAAAAATAGCCGTTAGAGAATGGTGCAGTGTCGACGACTGACGCTGAATGGAACAACGTCTGTAGGAGCGTTGAATAGTTCAGCGTTGATGCCATGGAATATTCGCATAACGCTGAATCGTTCAGCGATTGGACCACTTTTTGAGCGCTGAATAGTTCAGCGTTTCAATATCGCTGCTACTTGGACTGCGAGCAAATGTTAGGAGAGAGAAGTATCCAGAGGTAGTGTTAACTTTTTTCCCACACTTTTTTCTTGATTTGCAACACTTTTTGGGCAATTTAGCAGTTCAATCTAGCCCATAGGGGTTAGCCTTAAATCCCTTTATTGATCTGTACCTTCTTTTAGTAGTCCAGTCATATCAAAATCCTTAATTGTTGTTTCTTTTGTGCTTGGTAGGGGCTCTCGGTGAATCGATTTGATCCCTCTTAGCCTTCTTGGAATTCTGTGGAATGAAATAGTTAATCCAGTGTACATCTTTGGCATTAACAATCAAAATAATTAGGAGTTGAAGGAAAGAAATGAGACTGGATATTTGTGTCCATTTGAGCTTCAACTGAGACACGGGTAAGTGCCCCACACCTGTAGACATAATGAGCATACTTAGTTGGAACTGCCATGGCTTTGGGAAACCAACGGCAGTAAGAGAGCTCAGGGAGCTTGTCAAACTTAAATCCCCTGAAATAATTTTCGTCTGTGAAACTATGTGTAAGGCTGATAATACTACAAAAAAAAATCGATCTCTAGGTTATCATAACTCTTTTGTTTTGCCCTCTATTGGTAAGAAATGAGGATTGGAACTAGCATGGAAAGATGTCTTTGACATAGTTATTAATTACCATGCTAGTCAGCATGACATTTTCTGCTCGTCTAAATCCATAGAGGCTAATAAAATTTGTAATATTTATTTCATTTATGGTGAACCGAATAAAAACCTTAGACCTACCAGTTGGGCTAATTCAGGAATCAGACGTATGATTCGTCTATTCCGACTGTTGTTTGGCGACTTGAATTTTATGTTAGTGCCTCAAGATAAGTGGGGTAAAAGACCAATAACTGATAATGACACAAAACATTTAGAATGTCTCATGAAATAGTGGAATCTAAAGGATATGCCCTTCTCCGGTCCAGATTTTACCTGGACAAACAACCAAGAAGGTGATAACTTAGTGCTGGAACGTATTGATTGTGCAGTTGTTAATGAGGAGCACTAGTGGAAAATGGAAGTTAAACCACTGGCAAGACAAGAGGTAATATCATCAAAAACGACTGTGTTCATCAGTTGGAATATTGGAGTGGTTTTTTCCGAAACGACTGTGTCTCACAGAAGTTGATATCTTTAAAAATACGACTTCCGCTAACAGTCAATTGATAACACTGACATTCACAGTGGTTTCTAAAGTTTTAAATTAGAAAATATAAATGTTAATCGCCCGTTTTGAGAAGTAGTTTATATGGGCCGAATACTTTTAAAAATCTGATTAAATCTCGAATCCCAACTGACTAAACTTTCATCCGACGGCCTGAAATTTGAAATTCATTAAAATTTATAAAATCTGATTCACAACTTATTTCTGACTGGCATAAAATTTTAAATTCACTAAACTGAACTTTAATAGATGCTCATTTGATAACAAAACATTCACCGTTCAATCAAAATTCAAAATATGTTTACAACAGTAACTCGATTTACATTAATCGAGCTTACGCTAGGTCAAAAAACACAAAAAAATTACACAGTCTTTCGAATTCACACCATTCTAAGTTATAATTATACTTGAGCATTCCGAATTCACACCATTCAAAGACCAGAGTTCAGCTACTGTAGACGAGTTCAAAAAAATATGGTGGGCAAAGGCAGCTACAAAAGAACCAGATGAATGCCGCATTACATCACCTGCTCCTACAAAAATAGAGTAAAACGATGAAGCTCCATCACAGTTCACAACTTGTTGAAAGGAAAAGGATGACATTTCCAGTTTAAGTGAGAAACAATCTTTAGGTTAACATTCTTGAGTTTCTGTTTTTCAACCAAAAACCAGTACTCTTAAGCCTGATTGTAAGCTAAATCAACAACCTGGTCAGCACTAAAAACACAATTCCCAAAAATGTGATTATTTCTAGCTATCCATATATTCTAAAGAATATAAGGATAAAAAGAAGACCACGACAGACCATTACAAGTATAAGTACTGCAAGCATTCAAGCATACAGAAGGAAAAAATAAGAAAAATTTCAAGCATTCAGTCGAGAGATATTACCTGATCTCCATCCAATACTCGTCGTCATTAAAGATGTTGAAGAAAGAAGGTTGATTCATGGATGCAGCAAACACATATGGATCTTCATAAGCATTCACCTTTAGGCCGGATCTCTTTGGAGATTCTAATACAAGATGCCAATGCTTTCTAGTCTCATCAGAGCAATAAAAGACTTGGCCAGCTTGAGAAGCATGGATGAAGGATTCGTCAACTTCTTTAGAGCTTCTCTTAAACTTTTCGAAGTTGACAAACCTCGAGTTTGTCTCTGCATCCACATATGATCCGGTTATTTTTTCTTCGACCGAACCCAATCCACGAGAAAACAACTTCGTGAAATCTTCATAATCGAGTTCAAGTATCTTTTTCACAATGCCAAAGTAAGAAGTATCATCGCCCACCAAGTTGGTATCTTTGGCGCTTGCTCTAAAGCTGGTGAAGGAATCCATGGTCACTCCACTGTTTTGTGTAGTCATATACTGCTCTGCCTCTGCTGTATAAAACAGATAACCATTCACCGAATACGCTCTATAGGAAACTGTCTTGAAGGAAGGACCAAGTACGAGCCTATGAAAATCTGTCATGGGAGTGCCTAGAAGTTGATTTCTTAACTAGGGAATGTAATCCTGACGCTTTCTCCTTGATCTTCGGTTAAAAGTATTACTATATGCCTTGTATTTCCTGTGAAACAATAAAGACAATGGTACATGACAGGGTTACTTCACACTATACAGATTATATGGTCAAAATGGTGTAAAGAAACTGTTCAGAGACAAAGTTAAGGATTCTACTTACTCTTCCCATTCAGTATTTTCATCTGCATGTCTCAATACCCAAAGACGAACTTGTTGATGCTGTAAGGAAGTTAACTGGTATGGTTTTCCTGGTGAATTAGGCGGTTCTGGGCCTTCGTAAACCTCACCGTGCAATGCTATCTTTCCATGACACTCATAAGACTTTTTCTTACCCTCAGGAATGAACTCCATCCGATGGCGCGCTCCTTCATCGACCTCATATTGTGCAGTTATAGACCCTTCAATATAGTTTTTGTTCCGACCATAAACCTTGTAGGTTCTCATCATCCTGCGCATGCAATTAGTAACACAATTATATATGTAAGGTATACATAAGTTCATAAAGTAATAAAGAAACTGAAAGGATCAACAATTAAATAAGTATACCTCTCAAAAGGGTACATCCACCTAAATTGAACTGGTCCCAATGTTAGTGCCTCTTCGGCCAAATGTACGACAAGATGAGTCATCGTAACAAAAAAAGCCGGTGGGAAGTACATCTCAAACACACATACAGACTCCACAACACGTTCGTGCATTAGACGAAGCGCTTCACGATCAATAACCTTAGAACAAAGAACTTTGAAAAACAATGAAAATTGACGTATTGCCTCACGCAAGTAAAAGCTTATGATCTTTGAAACAAGACATTAGAAAATTGGCATCAAACCCCGCATAAGCATGTGGTAGTCGTGGGACTTCAAACACTTAAATTGTAACTCTTTCATATCCACTTTCTTTTTCCAGTTTCCACTATAACCAATAGGAACTTTCAGTTTACTAAAAGTTTTACAAATTAGTTTTCTTTCATTCTTAGGCAAGCAATAAGGAGCTGGGGGGCGTTCTACTTTACCATTTGTTTCCGTCAACCACAAGTCGGGTTTTAAGTTCAGCAATTCCAAATCCTTGCGCGCTGGATACGCATCCTTAGACTTATCCTTGTGGTTCATGAAAGTCCCAAACATGTTCTCTGCAAAGTTCTTTTCTACATGCATCACATCCACATTATGACGAAGTTGCAGAAACTAAAGTTATGATAACTAAGTTAGCAAAACTTATAAATAACAAGAACATATTGATTAACGTTAGCAAATGCCTAAAAATAACCACATATTCACTTACCTTCCAATATGGCAGATTGTATAGAATTGATCTCTTCGAATACGGAGAATCAACTAGTGACCGCTTTACCATCTTCCCGAATTCCTTGTTTGTTGTTGATGTCCTATCAAACAATTCAACGCCACTCAAACGAATTGGTGCACCCCCTATCTTCCTTAAATCCATTGAACAACATAAAGAAGACAAGGCTAAACAACAATAAAGAAGACAAGGCTCAAAAATAAATTACACTTTCTTACTACTCAAAATATATAATGAAGCAAATATCGCATAAATGGATTAATTTAAATTTCTACATAAATGGATTAATTATGCATCTTTATCGTTGTGTAGGATTCAAATATCGCACAACATATTTTCTTAGCGTGCAAGATTCATTATTTTTCATAACTCGCGAGAAGGTAGCAAGACTCGCGAGAGTGTCTCGAGAGAAGGTAGCAAGGCTCGAGAGAGTGTCTCGAGAGAAGGTAGCAAGACTCGCGAGAGTGTCTCGAGAGAAGGTAGCAAGACTCGAGAGAATGTCTCGAGAGAAGGTAGCAAGAGCCTGCGAAATCATTATAGGGCTCGCGAGAATATGAGCTGTATGTGAGCTGTCATCCATTATGTAAACACCTATATAAAGAGGAGAGCAGGAGAGAGAAAGGGAGGAATAATTTTGGGAGGACACTTTTAGGAGGAGAGAGATATTTTTAGGGAGAGATATTATTTTTCTTTATCATCTTCTTCCCCAAATAATTAGATCTAGAGCTCTAGAAAATATCCATTAATGGAGATTCTAAATGTAATACTAATGTAACCTCAACAATCATAGTGAAGAATCGTGGATGTAGATCACATTGATCGAACCACGTAAAAAAATCTTATGTGTCTATTTAAATTTCTAGCACTTATATTTTGAGATTTAGGTGATTAATAAGTTTAGATCTAGAAATTATTATCAAGATATAGTGAGGGGTGTAGTGTGGGATTTCCCGCCACTACATATGCGCTAGAAACAGGGACCTAATCTTGTTGGTTCAAGAAAGTTTAGAAAAAATGGCCATCCTGGTGGTGAATTCAATTGGATCTATAAACTTTAAGAGAAATTTCCATGAAAAGTAATTACTATTCATACTTTTTATTTAGATCTATAAAATTTAGGTTCAAAAATGGAAGTTTTATGGAAGAAATCACACTTTCAGGGAGAAAATACCGTCAACAATTCAAGAACATAAAAAAAAAAGGGTTTGATGTGATAAAATTCAAGGAAGAAAGCTAATTTTTTAATGGAAGATTTCATATTCAGGAGAAAAAGAAAAGAGGAAAATTGTTGAAGGAAATTAAGGAAGAATGAAGAAAAGGATAAGAACAAAACGCTATGATTTTTATCACAAAAGGAAGCTCGCACAGATGGTTTGAGTTGAGCGAAGAAGCTTGATGTCGCAAGATCAAATCTCGCCACAGTCATATTTTTTCAAATATTTTTGAACTTTCAAGAGGGGAAAATGGAATAAAGCCATAGCATTGTGTGTTTCTTGCAAGCAAAAAGCAGCCCAGATGGTCATTCGCGAAGAGAATAAGCTTGGGGTTGCGAGTTCGAATCCCACCTTTTACATATTTTTGAACTTCCGAGAGCGAAGAAGTGAATAGTTATAGTATTGTGTGTTTCTTTCACAAACAGCAGCTAGCACAATTGGTCACCGCGAAGAGTATAAACATAAGGTCGCGAGTTCGAGTCTTACCCTTCGCGAAGAATTTTTGTCATCTTTTTCCTTGAATATCAAAGGGTGAATATAAGTCATGTATTAGCATTCTCGCGATCCTTTCGCACGTATGAGTAGCACAATTGGTCACGAGCGAACAAGAGGAGCTTAAGGTCGCGGGTTCGAATCTCCAACCTCGAAAAGAATTTTTTGTTTCGCAAAGAAGGGAAAAATGGATAATTTCGCAAGGTTGTTTCATTCTTTCGCAAACAAGAGGCAAAGACAGCTTGGTCACCCGCGAGGTTAATGAGTTCATGGTCGCGAGTTCAAGTCCCATTGAACGTCCATTTTTTTTACATGGATTTTTCGCAACAGTATCTCGCAAGAAGAAAGTAGGTGATTATCTCGCAGAAACACTTCGCAGAGGCATGGCTAGCAAAGTTGGTCAGGAGGCATGAATGTGAGCAGAAGGTCGCAGGATCATTCTGCTCTCGCACACTTATTTTTGTTATGAGAAATTTCGCATGACTTTGCTTATCTCGCAAAGAAGAAAGTTGATGATTATCTCGCAAATGAATTTCGTGGAGAGAGGTTAGAACAATTGGTATGGTGCGAGAATATGCAAGAGGAAGGTCAAGGGTTCAAGTCTCACTTCTCACATTTCTTTTGTCGCGAGATCAACAACAACAAACCACAAAAGCTAAGTACCACTTTCCTTAAACATTTTACTTACAAAAATAAAATATTTTTTGATTTGATTTACAAAAAGGCGAGATAATCGCAGAATTACAAAGATTTCGTAACTACAAAGATTTCACGATTACAATAATTCGAGAAAATCTCGCAGATATTACAAGAGAAACCGAGAACAATATCTCGCAAAGATCAATTTATATATTTCCCTTAAATACTTGCTTTGTTTCAAATTAGAATGATATCCAACATGGAGAGTAGTAGCGGGCAAAAACCTTTATGGCGTACACCCAAGTTCGCGAATTTACCATATGATTTCGCAAGAGGTAATGTACCTAAAGTGCGTCATATAAGGGGGTACCTATTAGATCATTTCCATGAAGGATGTTTTATCTGGATGAAATGAAATGAGTTATACAAACGAAATCAAAACAAAGAAAAATGATTTGAACTTGAAATTAAATAAATATCTTTGATAAAAGAAATGTGGAATACTAATCTAAATTTTTATTTGCATTACAAAGATAGCATGAGGCAAAGAACATGGAGCTGGGAGTTTCGCATGATGGATTCACAATACTTCTTATATTTAGAGGATTAAGTACTTTATACTTCTCAAAGGATACTTCATACTTCTTATATATTTCGAGGATTGAGTACTTCTTATACTTCTTCAAGGATACTTATACTTCGCATACTTCAAGAGATAATATTATTCACTTCGCAAAGCTTCGTAACTTCGCAAAGAATAGAGGCAAGTACGATTTTCAAGTCCAAGATTCTTCCGCCGTTCCTTCATCAACAAAGACCAAAGACTACAACAATAAGATTTTTCCTTAAAGATCGCTCTTCAAGCAATATTCAAGGAAAAAGAGGCAAGATGTAGGATTCAAATATCGCACAACATATTTTCTTAGCGTGCAAGATTCATTATTTTTCATAACTCGCGAGAAGGTAGCAAGACTCGCGAGAGTGTCTCGAGAGAAGGTAGCAAGGCTCGAGAGTGTGTCTCGAGAGAAGGTAGCAAGACTCCGCGAGAGTGTCTCGAGAGAAGGTAGCAAGACTCGAGAGAATGTCTCGAGAGAAGGTAGCAAGAGCCCGCGAAATCATTATAGGGCTCGCGAGAATATGAGTCGATGTGAGCCGTCATCCATTATGTAAACACCTATATAAAGAGGAGAGCAGGAGAGAGAAAGGAAGGAATAATTTTGGGAGGACACTTTTTGGAGGAGAGAGATATTTTTAGGAGAGATATTATTTTTCTTTATCATCTTCTTCCCCAAATAATTAGATCTAGAGCTCTAGAAAATATCCATTAATGGAGATTCTAAATGTAATACTAATGTAACCTCAACAATCATAGTGAAGAATCGTGGATGTAGATCACATTGATCGAACCACGTAAAAAATCTTATGTGTCTATTTAAATTTCTAGCACTTATATTTTGAGATTTAGGTGATTAATAAGTTTAGATCTAGAAATTATTATCAAGATATAGTGAGGGGTGTAGTGTGGGAAATCCTGCTACTACAGCCACTCAAACGAATTGGTGCACCCCCTATCTTCCTTAAATCCATTGAACTTGTCGGTTTCACGTCTGTAAGGGTGAGACCGATCTCTTAAAAATCTTCTATGACCCAAGTATGCAAACTTATTACCCCATTTCAAACCTCGAGCCTCGGTATCTTCACCACATGCCGTACAACCAAATTTTCCGAGATGTTCGCGGACTGCAGACATATACGCATGTTCTGGATAGTCATGTATACACCACATCAAAATTGCTTTCATTGTAAAGGAAGTCTTTGTGTGCGCATCATACGTCATCTTTCCTTTTAACCATAACTCAATTAACTCATCAATTAAAAGCTGCAAATAAACATCAATGTTGCCATTAGGACCACTTGGACCAGGAATAAGTAGTGCTAACAAAGGTAAAATTTTTTGACGTGCATACCGATGGGGGAAGGTTAAAAGGAAAACCATGACGGCTGGCATTGTGTGTAGTCATCATTCCAAAAGGATTAAAACCATCAGTGGCTAGTCCTAGACGCACATTACGTTTCTCAGAAGCAAACTCAGTGCCACTTTCTATCAATTGACTTCCAAGAAGAAGAATCCACAGGATGTCGCATGTGTGTAATACTTTCTTCAACATTAGAGTGATAGTACATCCGTCAAAGAATCCACTGAGTACCATACCAACGCCGTAACCTTTCAAAGAATTGGGAAAAACCTTAGTTTCTTCAGCGGCACTTTTCTAGCATTTGGATCACTCCCTTCAGGAGGTACTTGCCATCTACTTGCATGACATTTAGGACACTCATCATAATAAGCATATTCCTTTCGATAAAGTATGCAATCATTAGAGCAAGCATGGATAATCTCGACCGGCAAGTTAAATGGCTTGAGCATACCCTTAGCTTTAGCACATGTAGATGGTAACGTGTTCCCTTCCTAAAATAGTTTTCATAAATTTTAATAATTTCAGCAAAAAAATATCTAACATTGATACCTTGCTTTCAAACTAAGCACCAATCATCATTCGACGGTTTTGTATGTTCACCACCACAACTGGATACAGGGGTTGTAATGCATCCAACATCCTCTTTCGAAATCGCCATCAACACCATCTTCAACACTAGCACCAAGACCACCTTCTACATTAGCACCGGAACAATCTTCAACATTAGCATCCGAACCATCTTCATCAACAGCACCATTTTCATGGTTACCAAGCTCAGTGCGACCTAGTGTGTCTAAGAACAAGTCAACCATTCTCGGAAAAGAAGCTTCATTCACAACATTATTAGTGGATAATGCAGACCTCTAATGCTGGAATTATTCTCACGAGGTTTCTCACCATGATGGATCCACGTTTGGTATGTCACATCGAACCCATGATCAAGAATATCCCCATGTATTTCATCAAGAGTTTTTGGACGACTATTATAATTCTGACATTTCATGCAAGGACAATGAAATTGATTCATATCTTCCCCAAGACTGTCAGCTGTAAATTGAATGAAAGATTTAACACCTTCAATGAACCTCGGTGAACCCTTACGTGCAGTGAACCATTCTTTACAAGGAGGATTTATACGACGTCCTGACATCTACAAATAAATGACAAAAGCAATCAGTACAATTACTGTAATTGAGCACCATAGTAAGAAAAAAACATAAAGCAGAACCCAATGACATATACAAATACAAATTCTAGTCAGATTATTTAATTTGAAAGAACCCCCAAATTTAAGAAACATAAAATCAGTTCAAAAGCCTAATTAACACAGAATTTAGCTAGGGTTTCCAACTGAAATCAAGTAAGAATTAGAAATCTATTTTCACCTAGTGGAGTAGTTTTAACCCATAAACAATATTAGACTTGGATACAGAGAAGCAGGATCTAAATCATCCTAAGAATTCCGCTCATATTATCCTAGCCATGAACTGGCAAAGAGAAGAGAAGTAAAGAACAATTTTAATTTGACAGAACCCCCAAATTTAAGAAACATAAAATCAGTTCAAATACCTAATTAACTCTTTAATTTAGATAGGGTTTCCAATCGAATCAAATCAATTAAGCTATAACTAATTACAAAGTTTAACTAAGTACATGCCCTAAAACTCAAGTACATACCCTAAAGTAAGAGCCGGAGATTTGAGATCTGATACTGTGCTTAGAGTTGTTGAGCCTTCATAAATCCTCTGAAATCAGAACCTGACTAGTAAATACGCAACCCTAATCAATTTCTCTCAAGTAGGTGTCGTTGATTATCTTCAAAATTTGAGAGAGAATGAGAAGAACATGTTTCTTAGATGAGAATGAGAGAGAAAGACGAGATAAGGTTTTGATTTTCTTTCGCTTTGTTTCAAAACCCGACTATAATAGTCTAACTTGAGTCGATGACTCAAAGATCACCCGACCGGGCCGAATCTCCTTTCCATGTGGGATGATATCGAATCATGTTGGGAAATTGTCAAATTGATTGTAATCGAAATTGGCCGCACCTAATCGTAATCGAAATTGGCCAACACCTTAAGAATCATTGTATTTTGGCATTAAGAACAAACAAAAGTTCATAGTTACAAGAAAAGTCTCACTTTAAGTTTGAGAATTTTTCTATCTATAGAGCTCATTGAAATTGAAATACAAATGCAGTTACAATCACTGGACATACTACAAATACTGGGATCTGTAATCTATAAAGCCAAATTAAGATACAAACTGCAACTACTGGATTTCAGTAATTTATAAACAAAGAAAATTTCAAATTGATATACAAATGTATTTGTAATCTACAAGTCAAACTTAAATACAACCGCAACTACTAGATTTTCAATAATCTATAATCCGAAAACAAAGAACCAAAACTACAAGCACATTTACAGAAGTTCCTGACATTGAACAAGTTATAAGTGACCATGAGAATATTTCATTAGATAAGCAGGACTATAAAACCTGCTGAAGCTACAAAAGAAGAGAAGAGACTAAGTTTTGAATTTCTTCTTTACAAAAGAAGAGAAGAGACTCAAACCACAAGTTAGATCCCAAAATACACCATATCAACTGTCCCAAAATACTTACACCCATATATTTGAATTTCTTCTTTACAAAAGAAGAGAAGAGACTCAAACCACAAGTTAGATCCCAAAATACACCATATCAACTGTCCCAAAATACTTACACCCATATCCATATATTTCTTCAAGATAGTTACATGTTCCCATATACTTCATAACATCCCTTTGTATACCCCAAAAGTCCCAAAAAGCTCCAAAATATTCACTTCAACTACCAGAAACCTTCAACTTCAAAATTCTGCATCAAGTACTATTGGCCAAGGTCTAACAGAGTGCTTGGGCCACAAAATCTTGTCACCATGTTTCACACTAGAAAGAGTTCCTTCTCCAACGCAGAGCGGCTAAAGTGTGTATCACTACTTCATCAATGAGGACGAAAATAAAAATCATCATTTTCATCAAAGATTCCTATCAATCCGTCTCAATGCAACTGCACCCTTGCGCATATTCCTTAATACAACATACCGGACTCTTTGACCATCCACATTCATTGGCTATAAACAGAGAAAAATATCCAATAATAAGAAACAATCCAAACTTATTGTTCTAAGCTAACCATTGTTTTAAGGTGCTAACTAAAGGTGCTAAGAATATATGACCCGAGTATTATTAGCATTGTTGGTGCTGTGGTTGACACTTAAGGCTCTTAGCTCCTCAACAGTCTCCTCAAGATTACGAACACGATTTTATACAGCAGCAGTCTTCAATTTCTCCTTACGCAGCAGCTCTCTACTAACTGCAGATGCACGTAACTTAGTCTTTGAGACCCCACCTCCCAAGCCTCGAACAACACCCCTTCCATCACGGCCAAGTACCTATCATCAGATATATAAAATTATTTAGTAACAATTTATTAAACAATACAAAGAATATAAATTCATCTCCAAAACAAAGAATATATAATCATCTCAACCCACCTCCGCAACTGCATCCTTATCTAGATCAGTCTTGCCTCTAAACTTATCTGCTTTCATTCAACTCCCTCACCTTTTTCGCATAATATAGGCAACATTATGCATAAGACGATAACAAATAGTGGAACTAGTGAATCCAATTTATTCATTGAACATAGAACTTACAACATAATCTCTTGATGTTACTTCATAAGATAGGGGATCGACCAGACGGTCCTCTTCGTGACATTTCTTGGTACACATGTGTAGCAGTGCAAGTCAACCCTTAATACCTTACCAAAGAGGACTTGCTTGTTCCATTTCATGCGGCGTTGTGCAATACCACGCCTACCAAGATCATGTGCAAACTTTTTAGCTTTGACCTTGCTATCTTCATTTTTTCCCTAACCTCCTTATCTTCGCCTTTACTCACAATATCAACAAAGGCATCCCAGTCCTCTTTCTTCAAATTTTTAGGTATTCTTTTTCTCATTTCAGCAACACTAGAACAGTCATCACATATCGCCCTTAGTTTAGTCTTCACATTCTTCCATGACAGATTTGCCATTTTCAAAGCTTTGGCCTTGAGATATTCAGGAACCATGTATGCATTGGAGAGACTCCTCCAGATTTCTTCCTTCAATGGAAGAGGAACTTGCTTCCAACTTTTAATAGATGGTGGGACGAGATTTCTGGTTATTTTCCCCAGCTTACTGGCATACGTCTTTTTGGTAGGTCCTATAGGTTAGCCTATGTCGTTAAAATCAATCGCGTACGCCGATCACCTATAAAGAACAATACAAAATCATTAAAATTTTTAAGAAAACTTGAAATAAGTAACATATTTAGGGAAGTAAGATAAAACAACTACATTACCAATCGTGCTTTCTTCACTAATTTCAGGTTCGCTATCATTATTTGTCTGACATAGAGCCTCATGCCATGGCTCTGAACCTCCACTAGGAGAATGTTCACCCTCAGATGATGAATGAAACCTAGACCCTCCACCTGAAATTAGACTTCTTCTATTACTCTCTGAACCATTAGTAGATGGAGACCTTCGTGTATCAACCAAAGGAGTCCATGTAGGTTCATTTGTGGTACGAGTTCCAGACCGACGAGATATGCTACTACTTTTAGGTCCCCTAGCCATACTATCTGATCAAAAAAGCCATAATAAGCAACAATACAAAAACTGCAGCAGTGATACTCAATATCATGATACACAACCCACATAAGAGATTGATATCTAACCATATAAATCTAAACAATGCAAAGAAGCTTGATCAAAGCAACTTATCAAAAGCATATTAAGTAAAAAACTAAACTCCAAACAATCAATTCTTACACATCTGCAAATAATCTTTCTATCTATGCAACCAAATCTAACAAATCATGATATGATAGAATGAAGAAGAACATCAATATAAATCCATTCATGCTATACAGACACAATTCCATAACTTGAACAAAACTACCTCAAAGTAGAACATGAGGTTTCATCACAAAATCAAAAGCCAACTTTAAAAACATGAAAAAGATCCTAATTCAACTATAAGAACATCATGATAACCACTAAACACGAATCAAAGTAAAGTATGAAACTAGATATCAAGATTCCGAAACCATAAAAAACATTAAAACAAAACTTTGGTCGAGATGTTATACCTGAAAATCTTTGAGATTTGAACTGCACCTGAAGTCTGAACAATATCAAAAATAAAGGAACTTCAATTAAAACTCTAACAAAGAAATTGAACAAAGGAACTGGATAATCTACAACCAAATTAACCTCTAAGAAATTCAAATCTAATCAAAGTGATGGGAGTTGTCATACCTGAAGATGAATCCCACTGCACCTGAAGGATTTCTATATTGAAAAAAAAACACAAAAAATTAATTCAAACCCTAACATCCAAAAAATTGAAAACAAAACAAGAACGTTGACTTTGTAAAAACTAACTTTACCTGATGAGAATTAAATCGAAATTAGGGTTTTGAAGAAAAGGGATTTGGAAGATAACAAGGTTTTGAGAAAAGGGGTTTATAGATTTTGAAGAGAAATAGCTTTTTGAATCACTTGCTAGCCAGGTTCTTTTTAATCTGTGATCATTTTTTTTTGTCTTTGATTTTTTCTTTTTTTTTTGTCTCTGAGTTTTTTTTTTTTTTTTTGTGTAAGAACAAGTGAGAGAAACTGAAAAGATAATGGTGAGAGAAAAGAAATATATAGTCAGGCGATAGAAACGAGAATTTCCATCTATCACCGTTGGTTGAATTTAGACTATCATCTGACCATTGCTTCTGGCGCGAAAAATCCCGCCAAAAACATGGATCAGAGAACGTGCTTTTTCTCACAACTGTTTGTAAGTTAGTTAAAAGCTGCGAGGGGTTCGATCGTTTTTCCAAAAATACCCCTCTATAAAACGACTGTGACCGGAACATGTTTAATTTTTTTGTTTTTTTTTTTAGTAAAACAATTGTGGATCACAGCATGGATAATTACATCATCCCACTACCAGTCGTTTCTGTAAAGCCCAGGAAGTGGTAAAAAATCTATTATCCACTAGTGGAGTGGGAAGATTCCTTTCCTCAAACTCATACATTGCACTTTCCTCGCATTAGCTCTGATCAGTCACCTATCGTAGTCTCTATGAATACTAGTGTGGAAAATCTCCACAAGTCTTTTCATTTTATGTCCATGTGGACTAAAGATACTTCCTGCAAGACTACCATAGAAAAGGCTTGGTCAGTAAAGTTTAGAGGTTCCAAAGTGTTTCAGTTGAAACAAAAACTTAACTATGTCAAGGAAGAACTAAAAAGTGGAATAAACACTCATTTGGAAACATAAATCATTCTATATATGAGACTAAAAATCTGATTGAGAATGCTCAAATTAACGCCCCTGGGGAGACAAGGAAAATAACTGAACTAAAAGATAAACTAACTTATTTATATTCACTAGAAGAAATTTTGTGGAAAGATAAGTCTAGAGAACCGTGGCTTAACGAATGAGATAAAAGTATGCCTTATTTTCACAAGTCCACAATATTTCGAAGGAAAAGGAACAACATCTCTTGGATTAAGGCAAGAGATGGAACTTGGCTAACGACTAGAGATGCTATTGAAGAAGAATTCATCTTGTACTTTCAACAACCCTATAGTACCTCTGGATCTGATGGGCAAGATATTGTGGTTGATACAATAAAATCTAAGTTGGATGACCTTGATAATAATGTGTTGTTAGCTCCTATTTCTGATGAAGAAATTAAAATCGTTGTTTTCCAGTTAGGGGAAAAAAAAAACACCTAGCCCCGATGGATTCGCAGGTTTGTTTTATCAAACTTACTGGGATATTGTTGGAAAGGATGTCTTTCAAATGGTTAAACATTTCTTCGATTCTGGTCACTTGTTGACTCAGTTTAACCATACTAACATCGCTTTAATACCTAAGACTCCAATGGCCGATTCTGCGGATCATTTTCGACCCATTGGATTATGCAATTTTGCTTATAAAGCAGTATCTAAAACTTTGGCCAATAGGATGAAGCCTTTGATGGATAGATTAATATCTCCAAACCAAAGTGCTTTCATTCCTAAAAGGCAAATAGTTGATAACATGATTCTAGCTCATGAACTTATTCATTCTATAAAAAAGAAAAACAAAAAAAGGGAAGGTGGGCTATGCGGATATTAAGTTGGATATGTCCAAGGCGTATGACAGAGTAAAATGGTCATTCTTAGCTAAAGTTATGGCTAAATTGGGATTACATCATAATTGGGTTAGGTTGGTTATGACATGCTTGAGCTCAGTTTCATACTCAATTCTACTAAATGGTAAACCTGTGGGTAAGTTTCAACCCAAAAGGGGACTTAGGTAGGGGGATCCCCTATCCCCCTACCTATACATCCTTAGTGCTGAGCTTTTTCAGCTTATATCAAACATTTGGAGAACTCTAACAGTGTTCATGGAATCAAATGTGTTTAAGATAGCGCCAGTTATATCAGCCACTTAATGTTTGCGGATGATAGCCTCTTATTCACCAAAGCAACAATCTCTGACTTCCATGCCATAAGAGGCTGCCTACAAACTTATTGTAAAGCAAGTGGGCAGGAAATCAATTTTAACAAATCAGGTTTGTTTTTTGGTGGAAAGATTCACCCAAAACACAAAAAAAAATCTGGCAAAAATTATAAACATAAAAAATATTAGCCTGAGAGAGAAATATTTGGGTGCACCTATAACCATACTGAAGTCTAAGACTCAAACACATATTTCTCTACTTAACTCTGTGGACAAAAGAATTAATGGATGGTTGACACAGTTTTTATCTCAGGCTGGCAAATCCACATTAGTGAAACATGTTGGACAAGCTATGTCTTTATATCAAATGGCAATCTTCCTGATTCCCAAAAACTTATGTCATAAAATAGATTCTCATCTTAATAGATACTGGTGGGGTGAGGACCCCAGAACCAAAAAAAGAAAGTTGCACCTAATTGCTTTGGAGAGTATTTGTAAAACCAAGAAAGAATGGGGATTTACGAATAACGAAATAAATAATTTAGCTATGTTATCCAGGAGTGTGTGGAGGCTGATTGAGAAGCCTAGTTCTCTTCTAGCTTAAGTATTAAAAGCAAATTACTATTCTAACACAGATGCACTAAATGCTAATTGTCCAACTACTGCCTCTTGGGCTTGGAAATGCCTCCACCGCACCATGAACAAGATTAAGCCCTTTATTACTTGGGTGGTGGGGGAAGGAAATTACATTGACCCTTGGTGTGACAATTGGATCCCTAGAAAATCGACCGCCACACCAAAAGCCAACATTGTGCCAGATAAAAATCTAAGGGTGATGGACTAATAGATCAAGATTTAAGAATTTGGGATACAACAAAATTGAGTGTTTTGTTTGATCAATCTTCCAAAGATTTGATTAAACAAATACCATTAAGTATTTAAACGTTTAGTGATAGAAGAATTTGGATACCATCTAAGGATGGCACCTTTTCTACAAAATCAGCCTATTTTGTGCTTAGTGTGAGTGGTGACACTTCTGATGATGATTTATAGATGGTTGTATGGAAACTAAACATACCTGCCAGAGTACAATTGTTTGTGTGGAAGGCTCTAAAAGGAGCTTTACCAGTGATGAAGATTCTTCATAAGCATATACATATATCTGACCATCTCTGTCCCAAGTGTAAGATGAAAACAGAATCCATTATGCACGCTTTAGTGACCTGCAAAAAGATTGCAGGTGTATGGAATATGATCAATGTTCGAAACTGGCAGTTTCTCAACTATACTTTTCAGCAATGGACTAGGTTTTGGCTTCAATTGCATCCATACAAGGACTCCTCTGGCAGATCGGAAAATTTTCCCTTGATGGCTTGCCTGCTTTGGTCCATTTGGGATAATCGAAATAGTATAGTTCATAATACTAAACAAGAGGATCCAGGAACTATTATGGCAAGGGCTAAATCGATGTTGGGGGGTTCTAATAGGACTCCTATACTTCGAAGAATGGCAGCAATAATCGTGAATCTTCTGAGACTCTTCTTGGCAGATTCCACCTGTAGGGTGGACTAAAATCAACACAGATGGTGCATGGAATCCTAATACGACAGTTGGGGGGGTCGGTATAATAATAAGAGACTCAGAACATTCCTTCATCTTAGCTGAATCAACTAATTTTGTTTGTTTCTCTGCAGAAGAAGCGGAAATATTTGCAATCAGGGATGCTCTAAAGATAGCTCTGGAAAGGAAGAAAGAAAAGATTGTGATCGAGAGTGATGCTGATATAATCATTGGGAGAATCAACGGGTTGGAGATCAAAGAACTCACCACCTCTTTCAAGATATTAAATCCGTAATTCCAAAATTTCAATGCCTGTATTTTGTTTATGTTAATCGTATGGCTAATAATGTAGCCCACGAACTTTCCCAATGGGCCAAGTCAAACGGTTGTCATATGATGTGGTCTGTTCCATCAGTTTGGTTATTGCCTTTCCTATGTGCTGATCATAGGGAGTAGTGTTTTATTTTATTTTCTTTACTTTGCTTAAAAAAAAACACGCAAAATGCACACATGACACCTTGGAATTCAAATATCCCATCTAGAGGAAATCGTTCGCAAATAATACCCAAATAATATACTTAACGGATATGATACGATGAGGAGTAGAATTCACAAAATGTGTGTAGTTGCGGAAAATCCCATAACTACACCCCTTATGATATTATGTATATCTATAAACTTATGAGACATGGAAATGATGATAAAGTGCTAGAAAAGGAAAGAGACACAAAGATTTTTTACATGGTTCGATCAATGTGATCTACTTCCATGGTTCTTCATTATGAGTGTTGAAATTACATGAGTATTACATTTAGAATCTCCATTAATGGGTTTTGGGTAGAGCTATAGATTTGGGTGATGGTGGTGGAAGATGGAAAAGAAGAAGGAGGAGATATTTTGTGTGTCTTTTCTCTCTCTCTTACAATTGATTCCCCCTTGTACAATGTCTTCTAGTTCATGATATAGATAGTTATCCTAGTAGAAGATAACCAAGACTCACATGTTGTACTACTATCTTCTGGCTCTGTTTGTCTTATTGCATAGCTGACATTCGCATCCTTTCTTATCATCGTGTGACTGCTCTTCGCCTTCTTCTTTAATGATCATTGTATCTTCGTGCTTGAGATTTTTTTGTCTAGGGCGAGGTTGCATGTTTTGCCTTGTGCAATATTTCTCCCCTACATTTTGCCTCTTTTCTCTTGAGATTACTTGAAGAGAGATCTTAAGAGAAAATTCTTCTTGATGTTGTTCTTGTGCAAGATGCATGGAAATGGAGTGGCTTGGGTCGTGTTGGATTGTCGCGACGATGTCTTAATGTGACTTTGAAGATGTTGTTGATGTGGAGTGCCTCTCTCTTGGGGATGGTGGTGGTGTGGTTCTTCATTTTTTTCTTGCCTCAGCTTTTATATGGTGCGAATCATCTCTATTCTTTCGCGAAGTTTTGTTGCTTTGTTGTGCGAAATAAGATGTATGATTCCTTGAAGAAGTATAAGAAGTACTAATCCTCGAAATATAAGAAGTATAGAGGTATCCATCCTTGAATGCGAATAAGAAGTATTGCGAACTAATCATGCGAAGCTACTACTCCATGTTCTCTGCCTCATGTTGTGTTGGAATACAAATAAGAATTTAAATTAGTATTCAAAATTTCCTTGGTTAAACAAGTTTCATTTTCCTGCAAGTTCAAATCGTTTTGTTTGTTTTGATTTTCGTTGTAGGACTTGTTTCGTCTCATTTGATAGATACCTCCCATGGAAATGATTCCTAAGTGTTCATTTTGAACGGCGACTTAAGGTCTTATCGCGCCCGTTGGGGGAGGGTCTTATGCAGCCTTCTACAAGTTTCCATGTGAAATACCATATCATTTGAAGCAAAGCAAATATTCAAGAGAAATATATATAATCGATATTTGCGAGATTTTTCTTAGATCTTTGTAATTGTGTAATTGTATCACATTTTGTATTATTGTATAGCATTGTATCAATAATTTTTGCAATAATTTTATGCGAAAATGTTGGTGAAAATAATTTTCGCGAAAACGTTATGCGATTGAAAATGTTTTTAAGTAAAAATAAACATTCAAGGAGCAATAAGTATATTGCATGAAGTTGAGTTGAAGCTGTAATGGGCTTGGTGCGATAGAATGAACTTGAGTGCGATGAAGTAGTGGGCTTGGACGATCTGATCAGCAAATGTTCCCGCTGCAAAAACAAATGAACCATTTTTTGGGGACCATGATTTTTTTTGGGATCATGGTCTTATTAGGCCACCTTCCCTATAGTTATAAGGGGTGTCCTAAAGTGTGGAAATGACTAACTTACCCTTAACCTAATTTAATTTAAAACTAACCTAATAACCACCTATATATATATAACCACCACCTCCTCCCACCACCGTCGCCCACCACTACCACCTCCGACTACCACCACCACCAACCACCACCACCTCTATATATATAACTTAATTTAAATCATTAACATATTTACCCTTTTATCAAATTAAAATTATAACCAATCTACAACTTCTTCTTCCTCTATTCTACAATTTTTCTTCTTCTCTTCTTCATTAATTTATGATCATCTAACCCTGATCATATATAAATCTATTCAAAATCATCAAATTTTTAGCCTGGTCGATTCATTGAATTTTCATCGTCGATTAATCAATCTTTTATATACAAACCTATCCATAAGTATTTTCCCACAAACCCATTATTCTAATTCGTTTTTGATTGAATTTTGAGCAGTAGTCATCAAAATATGGTTTAAATGGAAGTTACAGTGGCATGTTCGGTTAGGAATAGTTTTAAAAAAAACTAGTTTGCTAACCGAACATTCTGAAACCAAGAACACGAAGAACACTTCGGTTATCACGAATTAATTTTTTCTTAACCGAACTCAGAATTCGGTTGGTTCGCAAAGAAGGCTAAAACTATTTTTTTAACCGAACTTTACCAATAGGGTGGGACTTGGGTTGGGTCAATCCACCCAACCCATGCCCAACCCGAACATTGGGCGGGCATGGGGAATGTATTTTAAAAGTTTGATCAAGCTCGGGTACAATTTTAATAAACCCGAGTTAAACTTGGGAAAGCATGGGCACAAAAATTTCTAAGCCGAGCAACCCACCCAACCTGAGGAACTATAATATAATTATATAAACTATTTTTATAATTAGTAGTATTATGTATTAAAAGCAATTTTAGCCATTATCTTCAAACGTAATAATGAAAATATAAATCATATCTATCTCATTATTAATTCAATATGAAAAAAAAATATATATTATTGTCAATAATCATAAGTTATTTGGAAATTTAAGCTAAATACAATAATTAAATCTTATAATTACTAAAATTTGTTATTATCACATTAACATTAATAAAAAATAAATTTAAGACTTAAATTAAGGTCATTATGGTTTCTATGTATATATATATATGAGTCTACTAACTAACCCCATTATATGTCCACAATTTTTATGTTGTAAAGTATTAGCATGGGTCAACCCGAGGAACCCGGGGAACCCGAGGAATATAACTTGGGAGGGTATTGGGCAGCACCTCCACGGGTTCCACAGGTTCCATGGGCAATCTGGGCAAAAAATTTCTACCTCGAGTCTGCCTCGGCCAAGCCTTCCAACCCGACCAACCAACCCAAGTCCCACCCCTATTTACCAATATAAAAATAAATAAAAAATCAAATGTAACCGAACTGTGATATTTTTCCCACTATGTTGATTTTTGATTTAACCGAATTTTTCCCAGCATGTTCGGTTGGTTCGCAAAGAAGGCTAAAACTATTTTCTAACAGAACTTCACCAATATTACCAAAAAAAAAAAATGTAACCGAACTGTGTTATTTTTCCTACTATGTTGATTTTTGATTCAACCGAACTTTTCCCACTATGTTCGGTTGGTTCGCAATGAGGGCTAAAACTATTTTCTAACCGAACTTTAGCAATATCACAAAAAAAAAAAAAAAAAAAAAAAAAAAAAAATCCAATGTAACCGAACTGTGCTATTTTGCCCACTATGTTGAGTTTCAATTTAACCGAACTTATCCCACTATGTTCGGTTTGTTCGCAAAAAACCTTGACAAACCGAACTTTTAACTAATTGTGTGTAGTTCGGTTAGATATTGGTTGGTATGAAGTTTGCGAAACAACCGAACTTTGTACACTTGGTAAAATCTTAATCAACGCGAAGTTCGGTTATATATAGGTTACGAACCAACCGAACTTCTAGACCCTAAAGTTCTAAGAACATTAAGGCAAACCGAACATTACTCAAATCCTATAAACAAAGTTCGGTAACTCGCGTGTTAACCGAACGACTAAAAACCTCCATTAAGAGCGAGTTCGGAACCTGCGTGTTTGGAAAAAGTAACTCGAACTATACTTTCGGATGTGTTCTTACACTGTTCTTCACATAAGGTAACCGAACAAGCCCAAATCTACTTAAAAATTTACATTTTTTGAAATTTTGGATCAATTCAACCAACATTATCTAAGTTTGAAGCATACCTGGGTACCCAAATACTCTTCCTCCGGTTGTGGTTGGTAAAATTCATGTTTTACTTCTTCATCTTCTCTAACTTTACTCTCTCAATAATTCTACTTCTTTAAAAAAAAAAAAAAAAAACCCATCTGATTTTTTTAATCTCACTAATTATCTTTAACTTAATCATTTCACTAATCGTTACACTAACTATTATTAACACTAACTAATCATTACCCAAAATTAATCAGGAGGGTAATTTAGGTATTAATATAGAAATATTTAGATAAGGGGTGACCTAGATTTACTTCTAAATGTCTTACTAAAAATAGAACCATGATCCCAAAAAAAACCATGGTCCCAACAAATGGTTCAAACAAATGCTGTGCGCGAGAGGCGAGACTTGAACCCATGAAAAGAAATGAACTGCCTCTCGCCTTGCCTAGGCTTGATTGACCAACTGCGCCAACTTTGATTTGTGACACAAAATGTAACGCTGCCATGCTATTCTGTTCTTAGCCCTTTGTAATTCAAGAAAAATATGATAAAAATGTGCGCGAGGTATTGCTGATTGGTTTTTTTTGCACTTCGCATTTCAACTACGGAAAGCTTGAGGGAACGTGGCCTCTCCATTCATTGCTGATTGGTTTTTTTGCACTTCGCATTTCAACTACGGAAAGCTTGAGGGAGTGTTTTGCTGATTGTTTTTTTGCACTTCGCATTTCAACTACGGAAAGCTTGAGGGGAGTGTTTTGCTGATTGGTTTTTTTGCACTTCGCATTTCAACTACGGAAAGCTTGAGGGGAGTGTTAGAACACGGGTCCATCAACTATACGACAATGCCGTGGTTCCTTTCCTGCTTATTCCCATATGTAAGGTCGGTTGGTGCTCTAGCTATATGTCTAGTACTATTAGCAAAAAATTGCAGGCACTTCGTGACTCATCAGAGAACTGTTGAGCATTGTAGCAAACATGGCATGCATTTCATTATTTTCATCGCTTTATTTCTTGAACATGTATTCTTCAAAGTTTGCTTTATTTTATCCAGAGTCTCCATGCCTGCATATCAGTTTCTTCTCCCTTTATATTTTTCACAAAGTAGAAAAGATTTGGCTTGCACTGAGTTTGGTCAAGCACAAAAAGCCTAGCCATGCCGAAATCTGCAATTTTAGGATCCATGTCTGTGTCTAATAAAATAATTTTGATATCCCCGATGGATGAATTTAAATAATTTTGCGCTCGCTTTCAAAACGTACCCCTAAGAGCTTGTAAAATGACTAATGCAAATTTGCCATAATTTCTTGGAGAGTCTTGGTTCATATAGCAGCTAGAAAAAATTGTACTATAGTGTCCGTATTAGGGGCAGACGCCCCGCTTGCCAACTTGTTTTCAAAACCTTTTATGCGCTCAACTTGCTTGTTTATTAAAAGTGGATGGAAAATCATGAAATTCCTCAACCTCCTCCATTACAATCGCACTAAATTGTATGTTGATGAATGGGACCTTCAACTGGCCCATTATTTTATCCAAGTCTTCGGTCATCCTCCCATTTCAACCACAAAATAGTGAGACTGAGACATATGTTTATTGTCAACATAGCACCAGTACTAGCAAGGCCCTGCTGGGATCACCACCATCGGACACTTACTCTAAACCCACTCCCGAGCCAACTGGACCAAGAAAGTTCATGGCAAGTCGGACAACTGACCATCAACTAGTAAAACAATCAAGCATGCGTTGTGGACTAAAAATCCTGGCATTTTTTGGGGCGACTCCAAAAGAATTAGGGGCGACACAAAAAGATAAAAAAGGTCACCCAAACATAAAATGTAGACATCCCTTATCTCCCATTTTTTTAATGGCCAAATTACCCTTTACAATCGGTAGCTAACTTTACAATCGGGAGTAAATTTAGTTTATATAACTTCCGAATATAAAGTATCCCCAAAATAAAATCCTCTATCTTTTGAATTTTGATTATCCTATAATCGGTAGTAAATAAAGTTATCTTGATTGCCGATTAAAGTAGACATTTGGCTAAAATGCGACCATAATCGGTAGTGAATTTAGGTTATTTAACTCCCGAATATATAGTAGCCCCAAAATGAGACTTTGCAAAAATTATCTATCTTTTGAATTTTGGTTGAGCCTATAATCGGTTGTAAATGAAGGTATCCTGACTTCCGATTATACAGTAGACCTCTTTATCGAAATCCTAGCATAATCGGTTGTCAAGATAGTTCATATAACTATCGAGTATAGAGTTGCCCCAAAATGAGATTTTGCAAAAATCCTCTATTTTTTGAATTTTGGTTGAGCCTATAATCGGTAGTCAAGATAGTTTATATAACTACCGAATATAGAGTAGCCTCAAAATGAGATTTTGCAAAAATTCTCAATTCTTTGAATTTTGGTTGAGCCTATAATCGGTAGTAAATGAAGTTATCCTGACTTCCGATTATACAGTGGCTCTCTTTGCAAATATCCTACCATAATCGGTAGTCAAGATAGTTCATATAACTACCGAATATAGAGTAGCCCCAAATGAGATTTTGCCAAAATCATCTATTTTTTGGATTTTGGTTGAGCCTATAATCGGTAGTAAATGAGGTAAAATCTCGACTTCCGATTATACGGTGGCTCTCTTTGTAAATATTCAACCATATTCGGTAATCAAAATAGTTCATATAACTACCGAATACAGAGTAGCCCCAAAATGAGATTTTACAAAAATCCTTTTTTTTTTTTGAGTTTTGGTTGAGCCTATAATCGGTAGTAAAAGAATTTATCATCAACTTCCGATTAATTGTAGCCCCAAATACGCATTTAGCACAAATTCATATCATCAGTAGTCTCTGTGCGTTTCTTCACTGCCGATTTACTCTCAACAATCGGTAGTTAAGAAACTTCCGATTACGGGAGGGCATTAACGTATTCTACTATCTTTTGGACATCCCTTAATCTTGTCTATGAGTTGGGAATAAAAAAGTCGCCCCTATTTCTTTCGGAGTCGCCCCTAAAAATGCCGGGCTAAAAATATCTCCATATACTTTTCTCTTCTTTTTTAATAAATCCATATACAAACAGCAACTAATATCTTAAACAAAAATAGTCAATTTCGATGGCTAACACAATGATTCATTCAATCCTGCTGTTCGTTTTCTTTTTCTCCTCTACCACCATGTTTGCTTCAACTTCTGCTGTTGATGTAAGAGGTGCTTACTGGCCTTCACGGTTACAAAACACACTTCCACCATCAGCTATACCCTCTAATTACAGTCATGTATTCTACGCTTTCGTGGGACTCAGTTCATCAAATTACCAGCTATGTTATCCATTGGAGGAGGAAGTTCAGACACAAGTGTTCTCACTGCCATGGCTAGTAGTGCTTCTAGCCGTGCAAATTTTATCAATTGCACCATTCAAGTGGCTCGTAAATATGGTTTCGATGGACTTGATCTTGACTGGGAATATCCATTAACTCAAGCAGCCATGGTCAATCTAGGAACTCTCCTCACAGAATGGCGTAAAGCAATTAATGAAGAGACTGGTCGCACAGGAAAGCCAAGGCTTCTTCTGACTGCCGCTGTTTACTTCACGCCAAGCGCTTATATCCTATCAACCGAGCTTACAACGTACCCGGCGCAAGCAGTACGCGACTCCCTCGACTTTGTCAACCTAATGTGTTATGATTATCGTGGAGATTGGGATACATCTAAGACTGGTGCACATGCTTTGCTTTATGACCCTTCAAGTCAAATTAGCACTAGTGCTGGAATTCAGGCATGGATAAACGCCGGCTTGCCGGCAAACAAATTAGTTATGGGATTACCAATGTACGAGAAAACATGGAAGTTGAAGGATCCGAATGTGAATGGAATTGGTGCACCTGCAGTCGGAGTTGGTCCAGGAGGAGGAGTTCTAACTTATGCAGATGTGGTAGATTTTAATGGAGTTAGTGGAACACCAGTGGTGTATGATGCGGAGACAGTATCTATGTATTCTTACCGCGGAACTGATTGGATTGGATATGATAGTCCTACAACTATTGATGTGAAGGTTAAATATGCTCGAGACTTGCAACACCGTCCTGCAACTATCTATGTATTCTTACAGTATCTATATCAACTATTGATATGAGACTTGCAACACCGTCCGTCCTTACACTTGCATATTTACTTGCATATTTTTCATATATTTACTTGAAACACTACCAAAAGTAATTACTGAACAATAATGCTTGTTGGCAGAAAAAGAGGCATCTTGATTAATCTATGGGAGAACTAATATTGCATTATTAGTTCAAATACATATCACTAATTTCGAATTCAAATACAAATGTTCAAATACAAATGTTCGTAGAAGAAAAACCAAAACCTAGCCTGTATATTGTTGCTCCTACGAAAACCAGACTTAGCAATCCTGAGTCTCACAGGAAGCACAATGAATATAGAGGTTGCTCACTAGGCACAAACACCGCCCAGTACTCCGGCCCAACTAATGAAGTAGACACTTGCTTCTTAAGTAGACAAGACAAGACTTATCACTTGCTTCTTATCTATAAAGCTGCAATCTGATTTTCCCCACTCTGATCCTTAGGGCTGTCAATGGATACCGATTAGCCGACATCCGATACCGATAATCCGTTAGCCGTTACTGCTACCATCCGACATAGCGGTAAACGGATATCCGATACCGATAAGCTAACGGATAATCCCTTCTTAACGTAACGGTAGTGGAACCGTGTATTTCCGTTAGGTTTAGTTCCGTTATCCGGAAACGTGCGTACTGCACGTGTAAATTCTTATACCCAGGGTTATTACGTTTGGTTTATCTCATTCTTCACTTCAGTTTTATCGACACAAAGAGAAAAAGAGAGAAAAAGAGAGAAAACTAGAGCTGTTGAATCAATCATCGTCTTCTCTGCCTTAGAAATCATCATCTTCTCTGCCTTAGAAACTGTGAGTACTGATTAGAAACTAGGGTTTTCTTCTTCAATTTCCTTTGAGTTTAATTTCAATCTTCAAAACTCAATTTTGAATTTAGAGTTTCTGAAATTAGGGTTCACAATTTCAGATTTGTGAAATTAATCATGTCCCAAAGCGAAAGAGGAGCATCAAACCATGTTGGGTCTTCACAGAATCTCTCTTTTCGGTTGCATCACATTTACCATTGCTTTGTTGCATCCAACCAAGTTCAAGGTTCTGAATTAATTCAACACCTACTTCGTTACACCCGCAATTGGCCAGAGAAGAAGAAGAAGAAGAAGATGTAGAAGTAGATGAAGACCTGATTATAGTCAAGAGAAGAAAAAAACTGCGCTCGGAAGGTCTCGATGTATGGGTTGATTTTGAAAGGTCGTTGGAAAGAAGAAAGTAAAAGGTGGGAAGGAGGTTGGGATACTAATAGCTGAATGCAAACATTGTCACAAGAGAATACGCTCCCAAAGAACAAGGAACTACCGCTTGCATTACCATGCCAAAATTTGCAAAGAAAAGCCCGAGAATAAGAAAGGACAAAGGAAGATTACTCGTCCAAAACAGGTAATGCTCAAACCAAGTTAGCCAATTGGAAGTATGATGTTGTTGTTACTAGGACACTAGTTGCCAAAATGATTGCTAAACATGGTTATCCAATCACTATAGTTGAGCATCCTTATTTTAGAGAGTTTGTTAAGTCTCTGAATCCTACTGCTAAGCTTTACACTAGGAATACGTTAGGGAAGACATCATGAGACTAACAACTGAGTTCAAAGCGCAATTACAAGAACAATTTGAGAATATTACATCTAAATGTAGTTTAACAAATGATATGTGGTCATGTAAGCATACAAAGGATGGTTATTGTTGTGTGACACCGCATTACATAGATGAGGATTGGAAACCGATTAAGAAAACACTAGCATATACTTTAGTGCCATCACCACACTTGGAGAAGTTCTAGCATCCGTAGTGAAATCGGTGTGTCTAGATTGGAACATAGACAATAAGCTTTTTGCTATAATGGGCGACAATGCTAGCTCCAACAATGTTATGATGGAACATCTCGAAGAAATGGCTTGATAGCAAAGACTGTTTAGTTCTTAATGGGGATATGTTCCAAATGAGGTGTAGTAATCATGTATTGCACTTGATTGTTGGGTGGGGAATGAGAGTAAATTCGCTCCATTTATAGATGCGATTAGAGAGTGTGTAAAATATGTCAAGTCAAGCTAGAAAAGAGAGATTTGAATGTGCAATGGCCCAAGTTAAGCTTCCTGCTTCAAGGTCTGTGGGTTTAGATGTGGATACCAGGTGGAACTCTACCTTTAAGATGCTAAAGGATGCTATTTTTTTTGAGACAAGCTTTTGTTAGGCTAGTTGAATTGGATAATGACTTCAAGATACTACCATCTTCTAAGGAGTGGCAACAAGGAATACATATATGTGAATGTTTGGAATTGTTTGATGTCATTTCAACCAAATTTTGGGATTAAGTATCCGACATGCAAATTTGTATTATAATGGGGTGCAAGAAGTTAATAGATGCATTAAGATATGGGAATCAAGTGAGCATGAGTATATCAGAGACATGGCCAAGAATATGAGGATGAAATTTGATAGCTACTTTTTGGAAAGAAAGTAACACTTTGATGGGAATTGGAGTTGTTCTAGATCCTAGGTATAAGGCTAGATGGGTGGAGTTTGTTATGAAGAGAGTATATGGTGTCCAACACTATCAAAGTCACTATAACACATTTGAGCTTGCACTCAATGCTCTTTACTGTGCTTATGAAACAAACACCACAATTCCAGATTATTATGATAGTGGAATGAGTTCAGCTGGAATGGAGATCTCTGCATAGCCTACAACATCATCACTTGAATTTGGTTATGATGATTTTATTATGGAAAACAATGTCTTTGAGGTTCGAAGTCGGAATTAGAGACTTACTTAGCGTAATCCGCTTCTTCCTAAAGGCAATGACCATTGAAGAAATGAGGTTTGATATCTTAAGTTGGTGGAAGAATCATGCTCCAAAGTACCCAACTCTCTCAAGGATTGCAAGAGATGTTTTGGCAGTTCCAGTGACAAGTGTAGCTTCAGAATCTATGTTTAGTATTGGTGGCAGGGTTCTCACATCTCACAGGAGTTCATTAGCTCCAGATCTTGTTGAAGCATTGCTTTGTTTGGGTGATTGGCTGCCAGATCTCACTCTCAGTGAGAGTGAAAGTTGTGTTACTGGTAAGATCCTATAACAACATATTTGCAGAGGGATAGTTGTCTTACATATTAATCTTTTATTTTCAATTTATTAGCTTATTGCACTGCCAATGGCATTGCCAGCTTAAAATGTCTAACACTTTTGATTTTCCTTTCAAAATGCAGAAGTTCAGGACTAAGGAGTAAGGTGGAATGCATTTGCAGATGCAGTTGGCACTTGGCAGTGGAGAATATGGAGATGGAGGAGGAATGCATTTGCAGTTGTTGAAGCAAATGGAGATGTTTTTTTTTTTTTTTTTTTTTGCAAAAAACATGGTTTTTTCTTTTGCTAGGAACATCTGAATATTCTGAACTTGTTTTCTTGTGCTGATCCTCTTCAACAAGACCAACCACTGAGGCTTATGAATAGTAGTCAATCCACCTGTTGCACTTCCTAAACCACAATCACGATGAAGTAAACTTCAGAAGAAGCAGCTAACAACTGCAATCAAAGCGAACACAAGAAAAATGTAGATTCCAAAAGGCTCAACATCTTTCGTCTCAAGAACTCTAAACAACAAAGCACATAAAATATTATCAAAAGAAGCCAAAGTTTGTAAAGATGTTTCAGACATCCAAGGAAGGAATAAAGCAGCATTAGCTCTCAAGCCCAGCGAAAGGCGAAAGCTCTTAGGCGGCAACTGCGAATGTTCTTGAGAAACAAGCCTTAGATTCATCATCATTAACAATCAACAACAAATTAATTTTCCAAGAAACAATAAGTTACTTCTTCTTTCAAATTGTGAGGAAAGAGAGAAACCTAAACAGCAAACCTAACAAATAAAAAAAACTTTTGTAAAGATGAATCAGAGTACTGGCTTGGAAAACCTCTTCTGTTGAAAAAGAGATTTAAACAAAACGCACATTATAATCTTAGTCGATCAGTTGGGGAAAGGATCATCACTTCCATCTTAAGAAACACAAATAAGCAAGGACAGGACAAATTGTTTTGGTTTACCAAAAAACACAAACCTTTTCTAGAAGGTTTGAGCTAAATAAACCTTGGATATTCAAATTATCTGGGCGAAAATTATCTGGAAGCAAGTTCTGAAAGTAGATTTAGGCTTCAGTGTGTGTAACATTCAGATCATTGATAAAATCTCACTGAAATCCGCTAAGATATAAAATTTATCATCATTAGCCTCTTAATCTAATCTATTGATTGATATAGAATCAAGTCAAACCAGAACACAAGACATTGATAAACGAACTGAACTGACTAAGAATAAGCAACTTCTAACACTACTATCTAAGACAAAGACAAGGAATGTGGCAGTTATTTTGACACAAATAAGCTGTTGAAGAACTGAGCGAACCTGCAACACTAAACCGCATAAATTTAGCATGAGCATTGGGGCTTTTTTCGTCATGATACATTTCAGAGAAGCCCGGGGTGCAACATGCAAATAGCATGCTATAAATGAAAAATATAACTCCAAAAAAAAAAAAAAAAGATAATAATGAATGCCTCAGCCCCTTAGATGTTCAAATTGTGCGGTCATCTCCGCAATCATTACAGGTCTATGTGTAGTCATCATCGGCATCTTACACAAATTTAACAGTGATTCTATATGGACCGTGGTTTCAAACCACACCAAAACCGTCCCTCTCACTGAAAGTGGGACCTGCAGGGGGCCTTCATGGGTGCATTGGCCCCCACTGTCTTTGAGAAGGCAGTTTTCGTGTGGCTTAGAAACACGGTCTGTTGAGAATTTTGCTAATTTAAATACTTGGGAGAATATAATTATGAAGTTATTGAAGTATATCAATAAGAAAAGATCTACGCTTCAGTGTGTGTAACATTCATAAAATCTCACTGAAATCCGCAAAGATATAATTTATCATATCTGTTGATATAAAATCGAATCAAATCAAATCAAACCAAAACAAAACATGACTACAACAGAATCTTAACAAAGATCTGTATAAGCAACTTTCAATACTAACACAATAAGGAAATGTGGCAGTTATTTTGACACAAATAAGCTGTTGAAAAAACTAAGCGAACCTGCAACACTGAACGGCACAAATTTAGCATGAGCATTGGGGCTTTTTTCGTCATTGTATATTTCAGAGAAGCCCGGGGTGCAACATGCAGCTAATACAAGGAAAATCATACTTTCAAGGGAGGCGGTAAGTAAATGAAACATAATTGGGTCTGAAAATGTAGCCAGATATTGTGGCTAGCAACATATGAGTGAGTTACAAGCAATCTTACTCTGGTAAAGTTAATTTTGGCTCTAAGCGGCAGTCAGGTTTTGACATTGAAAGATACCTGCTGTTGACTCAGATATAGAGCCATTTTGAATCAGTATTTTGAATCAGTTTCTGTTCCAAAATAATATTATCAAAAAGAATAATTCTAAGTTGAATATTTTTAAAGAATAATCTGTTCTTAAAAGGAAGACAAAA
The DNA here is from genome assembly GCA_023531295.1 of Papaver armeniacum. NCBI lineage: Eukaryota > Viridiplantae > Streptophyta > Magnoliopsida > Ranunculales > Papaveraceae > Papaver > Papaver armeniacum. The sequence goes on from JAJJWW010006845.1 coordinate 223,565, forward strand.
GGGATGCTCAGTGGAAGGAGAAGTCGTTTTTGTTAAAGGCTCACGGTAAAGATTTTTAGGTCTTCCCCACTGCCCTAAACACACTCCCGTGTGCTTCAACTCATCATTGCATCAAAATCAGAACTCTTAAGTTCTAACTAAGAATTAAAAAACAATGAAGCTCGAACAATACCTATATAATCTTTCAAGTTAAAGAAGTAATCAATAAGAACAGATTTAGGCTTCAGTGTGTGTAACATTCAGATCATTGACAAATCTCACTGAAATCCGCTAAGATAAAAAGTTTATCATCATTAGCCATTTTAATCTGATTTATCGTCATAATATTTTACAACGGCAGCTTATAAGTAGACAAACAGGAAATAAAGTGTTTTTCAGGGCTGGATTTAAGAGAGATTAGTACCAAAGCACAATTAAGAAACAATCCCTGATGCCAGGTACCACTACCAGGGACAGCTCTAAAACTGATAGAATGGCAAAGCTCAGATAAAAACCATGCCCAGCTAAATTAACTAAATTTTCAGTTAAAAACTCTGCATTCTAATAACAAAAAACAAAGATCTTCAATAGTGACTATCAAAAGAAAACCACAGATGAAATTCATATGGCTACAAACATGTCACATATTGAGTGGATGTAAGCTTAGAAGCCAAGCGTAAGAATATTTCATAGAAAAACCCACTTCCTAAATGGGATCTTCTTACAGGTTAGCTGCTCATCACTGCTTACAACAGAAATACCTTCTTTTTACAAACTAATCTAATATGAAATGAAATAAGATCCTATAAAACAGTCAACACAATAAAAGCTCAGAAGCCAAGCGTAAGAGTATTTCATAGAAAACCCCACTTCCTACATGGGATCTTCTTACATGTTAGCTGCTCATCACTGCTATTAAAACCAAAAGAAGAAAACATATCGGAAGCTCAGAAGCCAAGCGTAAGAGTATTTCATTGAAAATCCCACTTCCTACATGAGTTTTCCTTACATGTTAGCTGCTCATCACCGCTTCTTAATAAGTTTAAACCCTAACAAGTAAATCTCAACTAAGAATACACGAAGCCAACAAAAGTGATCAAACATTAAGCAATAGTACCTAATCATAGCCTTATACCCTGTCAATTGAGTGTTGCAAAAGCAAAACAAAAGAGATTTATTTACAAATCATCATCAGAATAGAAATGTTTTTCTCATTCACAGCATTGGCTTACGCTGTGTAGGAAGGTGTCCTAAGATTATAACTTTCACATTTCATCACTTGATGACACAAAATAAATCGAATCTCTATACCGAGAGAAAAAATAAAAAATCAAACCCTAATGTCAAACTTAGATAACAGATTCAGAAATTTACTATTTAACATCAAGGGAAACAAATTCCTCAGATCAAGTGTTGGATTATAGTTTATAAATTCATCCTCATCTGTTTAATTGACATTTAAAAGAAACTAAATCGATAAAACCATTGAAAACTATTCAGAGAATACTAAATTGAATTAGATACTATGCCAAAATAATCATATAACTAAATTTGGGGATAAGCCTGATATACCTGAATCAAACAAGCTGAGCCATACTTCCTCTCAACCCCTTCTTCATGACTGATTGATGAAATCAATTTCTGGGGTTGATTCTGTTAGACAATATTTCCCTGAAAAATCAAGCAAATGGATTCAAAATCAATAACAAGAATCAGATCTATAACTGGAAAAAATCAATTGAATAGAAAATAAACATCATTATACCTGAGATGGTAAGCAGACATTGTAAAAGAAATCCTCACATCATGTAAAGATTTGAAAAACAGATCAAAACCCAACAGAAATTACAAACATATATGATGAAATTAGAGATTCAGATGATAAATTAAAACATTGGCTGTGATTAATGAGGGTTTCAGAAGAGTTTTGAGTATGGGAAAGAAAAGCCGCAGCTAGGGTTTTAGGTTAAGGTAAAGAGAGGAGAGGTGTTGATGGAGGCTAAGAGGTATCGTCCCTAGTTTTATAGAGATAGAAACGTCTAAACCCTATTTTTCAAATTACTATTTTACCCTTATCTTTGTAATTACCAAAAAGTCCTTTGAAATAAATTTGCCCAAATTTAGGTTGCCAAGGGTTGCCTCTGTTTAGGTCCTGTCCTGTGGCTGCGAGGCTATTCAGTACAGTAGGAATTGTAGACAAGTTTACCAACTTACTTCATTGGTATTACCACGGACAAATGACTATTCTGCAAGACTAAATTTTGCTTCAAACAAGCGTTATTCCTTCGGGCTACAATCACAACTGCAAAGAGCTTCATTAGTCGAATCACTTGCTCTGACACAAAATCAGGCTGCAAGCACCATTGGCTTCAGCTAGACAGTTATTGCAAACCGGCACATCTGGAGATACTAGATTTCTCAGCTCGTCCGTGGCCTATGTCACGCAGGCACCTATCGACAAGGTTTTGGCTGACAGCTTTCCATTGAGGCATGGTAGTGTTCACCTGCATATTGGTGCAGGCTCCTTCATGATACCGAAACCACCCCATTGGTACCTAGGAAAATGCAGGTTCCAAGACAGGCCGCATTCCACGCAAAAAGCATGGAAGTAGCCTGTAATAACATTCTTGTTTCTCATTTCCAAAAATTTAGACCAACCATCATCACAAGTTTATCTGCTTGGAATTCCTGAAAGAACGTTTCTTTACATCTCAAGTTAAAAATATTACATCATATACAAAGCATATTCCAAAACATCCTACATCCATGCCTTGAAGTTGAAAAAAAAAACAGAAGAAGAGATTTAAGAACCAAGCACCAAATACAGCGGCAAGTCCAACATGTTAAAAAAACAAAAACTACTGCTACCACTTTCTATTTCTAAGTCTGATGAAATATTATGGATGAACTCAGTCATCGTTGTTTCTTTCTCTCTTCCTCTGCCAGTGGATGAACTTCGTCATCGTTACATTCTTTTTAACCTCTGCCGGCAGAATATACAATGCTGAAAACAGGAAAAACAAAAATTTTGTTTCTTCTGCAAAGTATATGGGGAAAACCCAACAGGCTGAATCTAAAATGTTTCTAGTTACTCAGCTCAGTGATTCGTTTATCCTACTGAAAACGATCGTAAGCGGTATGCAAGCCATTACATTATCACCCTTCAACTTCTCGACCAGTGTTTGTCTTCCAGCCTCTTGCTTGGGAAGACCACTGAATGAAGAGAGGCTTCGGGTCTTTTTTGAGGTGATCCCATTTTTCTTACTCTTGGAAGACTTCTTTGAAGATTTTGAATGCCTACCAGGTTTTTTCCTTGAGAAGTACAAACTAGGCTCAGCCCTCATAGTACCAGCAACCGCTTCATCCTCAACATGTATTAGCTGCTCTGAGTAATTTTCTATTGGAGGATAATTTACGCTATTCAACAAGATATCACAGTAACCATAACTGCAAACCTCAACTGTGAGAGGATGACCTACAATAGCTTTACCACTATATTTGCTCATAAGGGAAACCAGCGGTACACTCTGACCACTGTAACTCGCTCTTACTTCCAAATTCACATCAAACAGTGCAGATCCCCACTGGAAGTTAATGCTCGAAACATCTGAAACATCATTTCTGGAGTTCCCAAGAAAGAAAGATTGATGATGGGAAGCTGACCTTGGATCCTTTTGGGACAGAACTGCTAAACTTCCCTCAGTTTGTGGTCTACCAACGCCAGATTTATTACTTGACAAGGACATGAATTTCCCACCTCTTCCATGTGCTGACATCCTGCCTTTCTTTTCTTTGATCTTTGTTTCTTAAATTTGCTGGAATAGTCATAACTGGGGTCAGCAACGTCATCATCATCGTGTTCACTCCAGCCACCGCCATCATCCTCGGACAAAAGGACTCATCCAAGGTATCAGCATGAACTTCAGGGTTAATACTTACACCGAACTCATCCATGTAACTTGTACCCGGAAGAAAATCATCTGCTTCAACATCCCTGTTTTCTGGGTTTCCCAGGTAGAGCATATCATTTGTTTTCTTACCCAGGCTCCTTGAGTTCCTCTTTCCTTTCAACTGCCACTTTGAAGTACCTTTCTTTGTCTTCCTGCTGCTATTATGATGATGTTCAGTAGTGAAACTGGTGGACCCATATTTATCAAGTCCTTCACAGCTCAAAGATATAGATTTGACTTGGCTAGACTGACCAGATAGCCTTGTAGGTTCATAGACTTCGAGAGGCACACCTGCAACCAGAATCCCCAAATCAGCGAAGTACAAAATAATCTGTTTTTAATGCCCAAATCAACAAAAAAATATTTATCATGAGGTATGGAGATGCAAAGAATCTATTACGGGTAACAGATAAGTTTTCCTTTAGGGAGCAGAAAGCAGGAGCCATCATTCTTCTCCGGGTATCTTCGAAAGAACGGATTTCAGATTGAAACTAAAACTCTGAAATATCGGAATTGGAAATCATTTTTCCTGTCTTATCTTTTTACTGGTTATTCAGTCAAGACGCAGATGTCAAAATTCAAATCCCTGCATTAACAAAGTTCATATTCTGGGGTAGATTTCGAAGGATACGATCTTTCTATGCTGCACAATTTCTGTTTAAAATTAGATATGTTCAAATAACATGGTATTTTTCTTATAGCATCTTACAATTACTTTTATACGCTGGTGAATTTCGCAGATTAGAAGACACCTATAAAAATACTTTCCCATACTTAACTACAGCCAATATCTAAACCTCAAGATTCAGAATCCGAGAAACAAGTTTGTAGTTAGCTATCCCTGACTGAACGGAACAAGCAATCAGAAATCAAAAGCATGCATTTTCTACTTTTCTGAAATGAATAGAGCGAAATTCAAATTCAGGCAAAATAATGGAGCTCATGAGGGACATCAGTTGTTCTATGGGAGTTTAGGGATTTGGCAGAAAGAGGATAAAAGCGGTCTCATGCATGACACGAGGGATCACTGAGAACACAAAGAATGGGAAGGTGGAACTGATACATAATGCTTAACAGTGATATAAGGCAACAAGACCTTCTTGGGCAGAAAAAGTGAATACATACAAAGAAGGAAGACAGGAAAAGAGAAAATCTGTAAGTTAGAAAAAACTTATTACCTTGGCAGAGTGTTTCATCATCCATGAACGGCACATCATATAAGCTGCTATCAGAAAAGTCATCCTCAGGGATTTCTGATATGCTGGAGAGTTCACTATTCCTTGATTCAGAAGCATCTGGCGAAGTCTGTTTCTGACCTAAACCAGTTGGAAAGTCTTTACTGCTATATATCAACACAGAACTATCCACCATAGAATCTAACATAGAATCTTTTCTATCCTTTATTTCTTGATAGTACGATGGCACTGAACCAGAACCGTCATCACAAAAAACGGGAACAGACACCAATGTTGAATGCTCCAAAACCTTTCTCAGCTGACGGCGACGATATTTTCTTTTCAGGGTTTCACAAATACTGGCCACCTGATTTTGTGTTTTCTTTTTCAAAAATGAGAAAGAATTTTTACTGTCAAACACATGAGTTAACTTATCTTCCTCTTTAGGTTCACTGATTGAAGGAGTATTCTTCACTGGAACCAACACTTCAGTTTTACATTTTACATTAGCTTTTCCTTTTGCTACTACGCCATTTACCAGATCCTCGATACCTCTCATACGCTTGACCCCTTCACTTCCATCATCTTCTGAATCATTAGGAGTTTTCCTTCTCTTTTTCAACAGAGAGTGTAACTTCAAGGTACTGTCATTTGGGTCTTCAAACGAAATACCAGACTGTGTTAGCTCTTGCTTGTTTCCTTCAGCATCCACATCCTTGTGCTCCTTCCTCGTACCACCAACTGCTCTAATAACCACTTCATGTTTTTGTGTCTCACTTTCTTTTTCAAGTTCGAGTGCATGAAGGATAGCATCTTCTCTGCGTGCATATTTCACAGCTCTCTTACCACCCACCATTACCTGACAACCTTTAGCAGCCTTCGCCTTTTCAATGCAATCACGAAACTCCGCACAATGAAATGCTTTCACCCTCCTTGTTGTATCAAAATTATACCAATCCCTGAAGGTCACAATGTAAATCACAGTCAACAACCCAACATCACATTACCCTCTACTTCACACAACTACCAAAAATTCTAAAACTTCATTTCCATGTGCATGCCTAACACTAAGTCAGATATTTACCAAACTACAATTTAACATTCGCCCGTACCAAACGAGTTATAAGCACCCAAACAGGAGTACATAAACAAGAGTATCGAAACACTTACATGTTCACATTATCTCGACCCAAGAACTTCACCGGAGTTTGATTCTTTGCAGAAAGGACACAAGCATCAGGCAATTCATGCATCCCCATTATACGCCCCGGCCACCACGATCCATTCCTGCGCCTGACCCAAACTAAAGTACCAACAGACGGATCAACCTTCTTCGACTTACTGCCCATCTCCTCAAAATGAACAAACAAAACTAAATCACTAAAACTAGTACTCCACAGCCTGCACTCCTCCTCTTCAAATCCATATATATAAACTTAACCTTCAAAAAAATCAAAAACCCACATCAGAAAACCCTCAATACTAACAAAACCACAAATCTCTCATGCAAATCAAACCCCAAATTCAAACTTCCAAAAAACCCAAAACTAAACCCAAAATGCAATCAGATCAGGTGATTAAACAAAAATCTCAAAAAACCAACACAGACCCAGAATTAAACACACAAAAATAAACATACCCTAAGTAATAAACCCCAAAGTTACAGAGGATTTACAAATCTTAGCACAAAATTATTAGGGTTCATTCTGTAAAAACCCTAGAAGAAAAAAAATCTGTAGTATGTAAGCTAGGGATTGTTCAGAGGTAAGATCAGGGAGGTGGGGTTGTGCAAAGAGGCGTACCGTATGTGTGTGTCGAGGCTGCTGCTGGTGCTGATGAAACTGAGTGGTTAACAGAGAAGTGAAAGGGAGAAGGAAAGAAAATGGCGTTGAAAGTGCGTATTGCTTCTAGATGGCGTATTATAGATAGATTCCCTTAGGGATTCCTAACTTGTCCCACGTGCATAATGCGCACTTGCTCATGTTAATCTTTTGTTGTGTATCAGTGTATGTTTTTGCCATTTTAGAAATTAATTTTTTTCAACTGAATAATACAGTGAAAACATTTATGGGACTGTTACCGTGGTGAAAATTTGTTGTTGGTAGCATATGTTTAGCATGGTTGTTTTGGTGTTTTGGAATCTAAGATGTGATATTTATAACAAAATAGAACCAGCATGACGTAGATAAGATACGCCCTTCGTTTCTAAAAAAAAATTACTTTTGTTTTTCAAATTTGGCCTATTTTTAGGCTAAATTGAAAAAATGATAGTATATTTTTTTTTAGGAACGGAGGTAGTATTATTTACGGTTAGATTTCTGAAAAAGCAATTATTATGGGGTGTGTTTTTGGTTTTGGATGGTAAAATTATAGTGTTTACTCCAAGTAGCTCAAGGGTACGTACAGGGTAAAAAACAAAAATATTCAGTTAATAAATGTGCAAAGATATCATAACGGTTTTTTTGTTTAAATTGTGGAAAAGTGAGGATACGTTGTTTGTGCTAATAGAAGAAGCAACAACTGTAGTGAATTTGGTTTCGGATGATACAACTGCGGGAATCACATTAAGGAGCTCTAGGGTAGAATGCGAAGGAACCGATAATTGTTCAGTTAAAGAAAGTTTGAAGTTTCGGAATATCCGAAATGAGTTTTCAGTTATTGAATATGAGAAGACACTAAATCAGTTGTCATACAGTTTTCAATACATGGAAAAGCAATTATTATGGTATTTTTTGCCTTGAATGGTAAAACTGTAGTGCTTATTTCAAGTAGTTCGAGAGCGTAACGCAAAAAACAAAAAAAAAAAATCCATATAAAGTATATCTCGAGTTTCATAATCTAAGGAATGAGTTTTCAGTTACTGGAATATATAATGTTCATATTTAGAGTTTTGAATTTTCCCGGAATGTGCTTTTGGTTAATGAATGCACTAAGACGTGCACCAACGCAGTTGTGTACCTTTTTTAATATCATGTTGAATTTTATTTTTTAATTTTTGATTGGTAAATAATTTGGTGTTGATAAGTTTCGGACATAGGGTAACCCCAAAGACTCTACCACTTATGGATGATGAAAAATAAAGAGGGGTAAACGAGATTAAGATGGTTAGGATTTATGGTGAGTGTGGAAGGTTTATTACCAACAACACTCGTCTGGACCAAGAAAATTCGTTCAAAGGCTGCTTCAGTCACAGTCATAGATGAGATATCTAGGTCGACCATATGGAGGGAAGCTGAAAGAGATGATATCAAGAAATCTTAGTTGCTGATAATTGTCGAAAGAAAGCTTTGAGAGATATTTGTAGCGAAAGTTGCTTCTAACATTGTTTTTAGAATGATTGATGGTTATTCTATTTATGGTTTCAAAATCCTAATTAATCTCAAGTCGGTGACATAAGGATTAGAGCATCTCCAATGGAATATGGGTCTCCAAAAATATTGAGGCCACCTAGGATTTTAGAAACTCTCAACAACAACAAAAAACCTCTCTAGTGGTGGTTGGATATTAAAAATTAAATTAAATCTGATGTGGAAGTTTGAGTTTGGAAGAGAGTATGGGTTTTTAGAGACTCTCATCCATACCCACGTCATCACTATTTGTTTTATTTTATTTATTTTGTGTTATAAACGTATAATTATGTTAAGAATATCTAGGGTGAATCTCGTTTATTACTGGGATGCCCTTGTGTCTAGCCTTATAAATAGAGGCTCTAATGTTTGTCTATGATACACATATGAATGGAATTCTCTTTGCTTCTTCTCTCTATTTTTTATCTCCCTCTCCTTTTACAAGACGTTATCACGCACGTTGCTCTATCGGCAGCACGCTCCTAACTGGGCAATCGCATCGATCTCGGAACAAACAAAAAAAACGAAAACCAAAAGTCAAATAAGAGTTCAGGGAAGGATTTGTTTTCTTTTCTTTTCTTATCAACTGTTCATATTTACACGGTGAACTAACTTTGATTATTCTTTTGATTTTTATATTTCATGTGCGCGTCACTTAATTGGTCAATTGGGCTTTGGAGTTACAAAGCTATTCCAAGACGATTTTTTACATGAATCAAGATCATAATCAGGGAACCATCTTCTGGTGTACCAAGCTTTTAAGGGGTTTCCCCTTGTTATCCAGTAAAGTTCCGATATCCTATATATTTTTATTATTATTTTATTTAACACGTTATGTTATAATTATTTACCTATTCATTTTTATCATCATATCTTTATATATTTATATGCAATGGGTAATTGACTTTAAGGTCGTTTTTCCTTTCTTCTCTATTTTTTTTATAGAGAAAGAAAAAAAAGAAGAAAAAAAAATCCATCACAAGATGGTTTACAATTTCTATTCCTTCAATGAAATTGTAATAAAAAATTGGTGGACAATCTAATTACTTTTACAGTAATTAATCACATGCATGGTTGAAAAACCTACGGCCAATTCAATTTGGTATCCTTGTCTAACGGACAAGGATCATGTGACTTATTCCTATGATTTCTATTTTTTTAACAAGAAATCACTTACCCATCATAAAGTGGATTTTCCCATTACGATGACCAAAAGGACAATATCTTTTTTTATTTTGTCGATACGATATTGTCAATCGCACAAACCACTTAATATTTGGGTTTCTCTGTCGTCCCTATAAGATAAGAGAAATTAGATTTCGCATATTCTCTAAAATTTTGCCAATAATTTTCCCTATTATGGAAGATCGGTCGTTCCAAACAAATTTTACGATCAAATATGTATGGTTTTTTATCTAATAGTAAACCATTGGTTTCCATTTTCCTTTACAGGAAACCATTCTCGACTAAAAGAGTGGATTTTATCTCTTCATAGTAAAATAACGATATGATTTCTTTATATTCTTAAAAAGAAACATATAATTCAGTCAAGATTTATTTCATCTATATCGATCCTAAATGATGAAATATCGTTATTATGGTATAAGCCAATCGTTAAATGCCGATAAACGAAAATTTGCTACATTCTTTAAAGATATTGAGCAATTTTAATTTTTATTAATTTTTCTTGGTAATAATCTCCAAAATCGGATTTGTTTCACTTATAGTTGGATTACGGCGGACACTAAAGATCAATGGAGTGCGCACTTGACTTGTTAGGCCATATAATTAGTCCTTGTAGTGACTATATAGATCTTGATATAATTTTCTTTGACAAAGAATGTGTCCTAATTTGATTCTAAATCATTATCTTGTTCGCCTTAGAGGTCACAAAATTATTTGGAGATTTATGGTCATTTGTAACCAATAAAATCCATGGTTGATGTTCAATTTTCGGACATTTTTATGGCTCTTGAAGTCAATCGTCCGTAAATTATTATGAGTATATGTCCTTGGGTGAATCGGATAATACTTTACGATTGTTTTCGTATATGAGATGAAAATATTTCCGCCATAATCAGGGGTAGACTATACACAACTAGACGTTGGTGTTCATTAAAAGTTATATTAAATTCTCTCCCATCACGATCAAATCGATTAAAATTTGTCATTATATGATTGGCGTGAAATTTCGCATTTTTGTTTTTATATAAGCTTTTGCCTCTTAAGAGGAAATCCAATCACATTTAGCGAGATAAGTAGTGTTCTATAAGAGGCTACGGGTAGTGCTCCAATTGAGTGTCGAATTCACATTCTCAATTATAATATCTTCTCACTTGAATATGAGGAGATTATAATGTCATGAGACCCAGTACCGATAATTGATTGAATTTACACTTGAGAATTGTGTTGGCTTATAGCAAGCTAAATTATTGTCGAATATTCATTTAAAGTAGCTCTTGAAATAAATAATGGTGGTTGTGAACCCTCTGCAGAGAAATATCGACATATGTGATTGGTTGGCATACAATCCAAATTAAGTTGAATTAATTTCTCAATTAACGCAATTTTTGGATCCAAAACTTAACACTTTAAAAATGCCAAGCCTATAAATTACATGCTAGTGTAGTTATAATGCGTTATACGAGAAATTTTCATTGTAAAAACGATTTAAGGGTTTCATTTTTGCTCATACCCTAGGATTGATTCGTTAATTGTTTTCTTTACGATGCACTTGGCATGGTAGTCTTTGAAGGACTCATATTGCATTGACACAAGAAATGTGGTCGAAGAACATATTGAATTTGTAATCTTTTGAGGATTCAAATTTTATTGACGACCACCTTATTTGCTTACATAAGGTTTAACAATCCTTTATGTGTTTTTAGAAATTTGGTACACAACCAAAAATCCGGATTAATTAGTTGATGATTTCAACGTTATAGGTCTCTTGAGGAGTCCTTAAAAACACGAAAATCCACGCTTTGGAAGCATAAATTCTATTATTTTTCTTTCTTAAATCTGCAGTTAGAATTATGCTAAGCTTAAACTCGTCTTTGAGGTAGACTAGAGTTATTCTTTTGATGCTTATTTTAAATTTTTTTTAGAAACTCATATAATTGGGTTAGCATCAATAAAAATGTCAAAATTTGTACTCTTTTCCCTTCGTTTCAGGTTTTGTCCCATGTGGTTTTCCTGACAAGGTTTTAACGAGGCAATATCTCTGACGTTTAAATTTCTTTTAATGTTGATATTTGTGCTCTTTTTTTCCTTCGTCCATATATTTTTTCCCGTTGGGTTTTTAATGGCAAGGTTTTAGTGAGGCAATTTTAATTAACATGGTGGTCATCCAGGGGGAGTTGTATCAATTTCGGTTATTCGGTGGATTCCCACCATTGACTAGGTCATTTTATTAGACCAAATCAACATAACAATCCCTTAAGAATTTGGATGTCTTTCTAAACCACATAAGGTTTAATCACAAATACAATTTTGTTTGCTATTGGTAATTTATCTACATTTTGGTTCTATGTTGAAGAAACTACATCAACAACTTCTGCAAATCATCTCGGGAAGCTAGCCATCCATGACACAAGTTCTCAGTGTGTTGAAGAAGAATATAGACTCCACAGAAGTATTAATCGAAGACAATACTGCTTGTGCAACACAAAAGAAGACTTCATCAACCATCCGACATCTTCATGAAAGCACAATAGTCTTATGCATTCAAAGAAATTCGTTCTTCAAAACTGGAAAGTCTCGACTCAAAGATTTGCATGCCAAAAATTTGACCAAAGTATTTATCGGGAGCGCCATCATCAAATTAAGGTGCATTCAACTGGACTTTATCGTGTTGTACTCTTTTTCCTTCGTCAAGGTTTTGTCCCCTTTGGGTTTCCTTGTCAAGGTTTTAATGAGGCAACATTTGTGTGTCGAAATCTTTTCTAAGTTTTCTTAATTGTACTCTTTTCCCTTAGATCAGGTTTTGTCTATTTGGAATTTCCTGACAAGGTTTTGACGAGGCAATTAGCTTAGACACAATGTCATCAGGGGGAGTGTTATAAACGTATAATTATGTTAAGAATATCTAGGGTGAATCTCGTTTATTACTGGGATGCCCTTGTGTATAGCCTTATAAATAGAGGCTCTAATGTTTGTCTATGATACACATATGAATGGAATTCTCTTTGCTTCTTCTCTCTATTTTCTATCTCCCTCTCCTTTTACAAGATTTTGTTATATTTTGTGAATTAACTTTCTACAAATAAGTGACAAGTGTTTCAAAATAAGGATGAATACAACTACCACTGGAGATGCTTATCAAAACCAAAAAAATTATTTGACTATGTGTAGTTAAATACATCTTTTTTAGGTCTCCACATGGGATAAATATCCATACAACATTGGAGATGCTCTTAGGGATATGATAAACACCTCATCCTTAATCCCGGGAATAACAAAGGATATATCGATGAGTTGAGTCTATCATTTGTACTTGACTCCTCGTTACCAATTTGTATTCTTATGTATGAGAAGTATGATACCCACCACGGCATAGATCGTAATACTAATACCTTAAATAGATCCCCACATGTTGCGACTTAGTTATCTTATGTATATGGTGTATCGTTGTGATACTCTCTTAAATAAAGGAATACTCGTGTGAGTATGTTTAAAGCCAACATGAGTCATGAGGAGAGGTCATGGTAACTTTATGTATCCATGTGTTTCATGTAAGAACACAAGTTTGGATGAGGTCGAGCATCAACCTAGTTTAGTCGAACGTTCTCCCGAAAGAGGTGGAAAGGCACGATCGATCTTGAAGAGAAGTCGTGGCCTCATCTAGTTGGGGTCAAGTGCTGACCCGGATGACTGTTGATTGGATGATATTAGACAAAGGATAAGGTCGAGCGTCGACCTAGCATGGCTTTCCGTCTGTGCAAAGAGCGGTCGGTCTGTAAGAGGAGTTACGGTATTGTATCTTGAAAAGACGAGGGTACCCAAATATACCTATATCTAAAACTTTTCCACCTATAAGTTCTTTCTCGGAAAGTGATTGTATATGTTCTGAGTCGATACAATACAACTAATCGGTTCACACTTCGTGTGATCTTCTATGGATACGAGATCAAGACAATACAACAACGAAGTATGTTTACTTGATAAAAGGTTCGGACTTAACCAAACACAATAGGATTACTTATCAAGTAAATAGGAATTAACATTTGTGTAATTTACTTTAATTATAATAAAAAAATTATAAAACATTTGTCAACTTTTTGACAGATCCACTTGAGGGGAGATCAACACTCCGGCCATCGGATATCCTTATTTTTGGGTGGGAAAACGAAAAATACGCATGTGTTGACCTCACTGGGGTTTCTCCTTTAGTAGGCATAGGACATGGTACGTTTTCTGTCGGACAAGCAGCACTGAGAGCTGCCTCAGGTAAGATAGCGAAACATGAGAAAGCGTGTCTTGATAATGGACATGTCTTTATCCCCTTCGCTTTTGATACATTTGGTTTCTTGGCTCCAGAGGCGGTTGGACTCCTCAAAAGAGTACAAAAAGTCATGCAAAGTAATGTCATAACTCCCGGTTCGAGAGAGTTTGTTTTTAAGAGGATAGGATTTGCAATTCAAAAAGGGTTAGTGGCGCAGCTTGTTGCTCGCTTGCCTACTACTTCAATGTAGTTTGTTTCAAATTATTTTAATTAATTCAATTTAATTATAATGCGGAGTGGTAGGCTCGATAAAGTGTTTATTTTTGGAACAACAAATATTTTTGGTAACAACTCTTTTCAACTGAGTGATATGAGTGGTAGGCTCGATAAAGTGTTTATTTCTACGCCTACATGTTAAACCGCAAGTTCACGGCGCCTGTTGGAGGCGTGGCAAGTACGGGTCGAACCACAGAGACTTGTGGTGTTGTGTGTGATCTAAGGCTTCCTAACTGAATTCTAAGAGTGACAGAACAATAAAGATTGAGTGTTGTCGATGCGACTAGGTTGAAATGACTCTAAACTACAGTTGTAAATAACGGTGACAATATGGGAAGTACCGGGGTGGTGAATCCACCACTTGACTCTATGCTAAGGTCATTCCACTAATGTTGTGTTCTTGTATCTTCCTAAGGATGATTCTAAGGAATAATGAATCAAGTAACCTCATAATTCCCCCCCTAGTATACTGAGTGTCTTATTACGGTACACTCTATCACGAGGTTCCTTGGTCAATTAACTAAGCATTATTCATATCTCATTAAGCACATACATTCTTCCCTGAAAGTTTCACATGGAGAATTGGTTAATCTTTCACTCTAATTCCCCCTAGTATTGGCTGTCTTCTTACGTATGACCCAATCACGGGGAGAAGTGGGTTAATCAGCTAACTAAACTCCTAAGTCTCATTAAGCACAATAATCACAACAACATCAATAAGAATTAATCAACATATTGTCTAGGGTTTCAACAACACCCTAGCAATTTACTTAGAACATGATAATAACAATTAAAACACAAAAATAAAACTAAGTTGCTGCTCTGGCTAGCCCAGGCATGCCTTTTTTCGCACACTCCTCAATTCTATTTATACATGTACAGAATTCCCAAAACTTCAAACCCTAATTTACTTTAAAATAGAAATTAAATGGAAAACACTCTCACCCACGTCTCTGAATCGCTTCTCCCTTCTGTCAATTCGTCTTCAGAGCTCCATGCTGGGGTTGTTGGTCGAGAACCCTAGTTCTAGTTTTCTCTAAGTTAGCTTCTAGGGTTGGAGAAGCTAAGAGAGAGAAAACCTAGACCTAGAGAGGTGGTGCGGAGTAGGCTCTGATGGAGAAGCTTGTTGTGGTCGGTTCTGTCAGGGTATGGAGTTGGTGGTGAATGGGTTTTGCAGAGGTATAGGGGAAGAAGAGAAGAGAAGAAGAAAAGAAGAAATGGGTTGATCGAATAGGGTATAGGGTTATGGGTGCTGTGGTGTTGAGTAGGTGCAGCAAAGGAATGATGAGAAGGCCTCAGCGAGCGTTGGATGCAACGAGACGAGATCTGAATGGCTGAGAGAGACTCGGAGTGTTTTGGTGTTGAGCGAGCGCATCAAGATATGATGAGGAAGTCGGAGCGAGCGTAGGATGTGGCGAGTGAAGATCTTAACGGCTCGGGATGAGCGGGTTCGGATCCGGGTCATGGGTAGCTCTAGCCCATGTCTTCCTTGTCGGGTTGCAACTGATTCGCGCGCGGGCTTTGGCTATCTGCTCCATAGACGCTTGCCTCCAATCTTCGCTCTTTTGGCTCCTCAATTTCTCCAAGCTTTATTTATTACCTAAAAACACAAAATTAATTAATACAAATATTTATTCTTTGAAAACAAAGAAAACACATAATCTGGGATAATATCTGATTTCTAAGCGCAAAAGATGAGTAAAATGTCAATAAAAAGGTGTATAAATATGCACTATTTGGCACTCATCAAATACCCCCAAACCTGAATTTTACTTGTCCTCAAGTGAAACAGAAATGAAGAAATCCTAACTATACCCCTGTCGCAGGTCTCTCGAATGCATTTAGCGTATGCACTAAGCCTTTAAACCCCTAGGTGTCCCTAGTGGACGAATTGTAGTCTCGTGAGGGTTTGCAGAGGTGTACCCACAAAACCTTCTCCAACTTCGGAGTGTAAAAGAGTCTCAAGCCTCCAAGAAGCTATGAGGACATAGAGTTTTCGCATGCTAGTAACAAGAAGTTAGAACTACCAAAGAACGCATTCTCATCCTTAAGTCTTTGACGAGAAGTAACCATACCATATGAAAGAATTCGGATTCGATTGTGATCATAAGCCTCGACTTCGCCTCACCATTAGAGTTTTATGATAATTGCACTCAAAAAGATCGTTTTTAGTCTCTCATGTGTGCGAGGCAGGAATAAAGAGAGAAATCCTGCACACGTTGAAGGTAAGAAGGATAACCTTAGAAATAATTTCGGAGACTCCACGAGTTGTGGACAAAAAGAATCTTTTTTACGATGATCTCTAAGAAAGGAAATCAACCATTAGCAAGGATGGGAGTACTCACTCACTTCTCACCCGATCGGCAATTAACATCAATCTCTCATAGGAACCATAGAAACGTCTTCAATCTTCGGTCTTCGGTCTTCAATAGCTGATGTTGAACTTCGAACTTTACAAAAACTTGAACTTTTTTTTTTTTTTTTTTTTTTTTTTTTTTTTTTTTTTTGAGTACATGAAATGAAAATAATAATAATACAACACACACATTTTTTTTTTTTTTTTTTTTTTTTTTTTTTAAGAACTTACAATAAAACTTAATTTTTCACAAACTTCATTAATTCTCATCCTATTTTCTTTTCTTTGTTGCACGTAAACCTTGGACTATATCAACTTTTCTTCAAATATTCGATGTTGCTCCGCTTCTTTGACGATGATGTGTTTCTATGAATGTGTTGATTGAGAGGAGAGAGTGATGCTAGCTCGCAAATCGGTATTTAGAAGAAGTTTTCATCTTTTAACGTCACCCTCATGATTGACAAAAATAGCACTCAAGAGATCAAAAGTAGTCTTTGAAATTGGTGCGAAGTTGGGTAGCTCACCATTCCTACCCGGAATTGACGTACGGTGACACACACTCTAACAACTTTTCTAGAAAGTTGCAAAAAATTGAAGGTTGGTGCCTCACTTGATGTAAATTGGGTAGTCTCCACTATGGGTGATCACAATTCTACTACCGAATATCTAAACAGCACCTAATTCGCCCTCTGGTATGGTTAAATCCAACTTTAACTCTCTAATCAACTAAGAAACCCGATTGTGTTCTCCGGTACTTCTAAGTTCTGTTATTTCGGTCAGATTCTCTATGTAAACATAGCTAGAAGCATGCTAGTGACTCTAAAATCTCTAAAAGTTGGAGGTTTTTACAAAAACAGTTTTTTTTTTTTTTTTTTTTTTTTTAATTTTAAAATAAGAAGGAAAACAAAAAGACTAAAAACTCTACATGCAAATCACACCCCCAAACCTAAATCAAACATTGTCCTCAATGTGTCGACAGATAGAAAAAATTTAAACAAGTCACATACCAAGAGAACTATGTTGAGTAGAGAAAAAGGGAAGAGATTACCGGATGTCGGCGGGAGCAAGGTTGGAGCTTCATTAATCAAGGCTAGAATCCAACATTCTCAGCGGAGATCATATCGGATTAGCACAAAATATGTACAAGAAGACTCAATCGAGTCAAGAAAGAAAATTTAACAAGTCCTACTGGATTATATACAATGAAAATTCACCATATACTAACAATCTAAAGAGTTGAGGATCAACCCAAAAGACGGTGTGCAGAAACATCAACAGTCTTACACAAATATAATATGAGAGTGCAAGTAAGACTTGTGTATGAGAATGAGTTTCCCAAACCTAAACTTGTGAACAGTGTGTTTGAGAGCACAAAATCTTGCAATTTTAAAGGTACATCATGCACAAGGTCTAACTCAAAGTGAGTTTTGCTAAGAACAGTGGAGACATACACATTCCAAGTTTGTGGTTCCATAAAGGTGTTATACTTTGATGCAAAATAGTCCAAGAGGACTTGGGAAGCACAAAGCTCTAGGCCTAAATTAGGCATTTTGAGGAAAAGTTGGTTTTGCAATTTTGTTACAAACTACACCTAGGTTTGGTGGAGGAGTTTCAATCATGTGCCTTAGGAGAGAGGTTAGGTACATCTAAGTTGTTTTCATGCATAAGATCATTTGCACCATCACATACTTTCCTAAGGTCGGAAGAGGGTAAATCATGCTCACCCGAAGATAGAACAATTCATCAATCACCATGTCATAATCATCGGAAGCGAGGCAACATATTGTGATATGGGCGGGAATCGAGACACAACAATAATATCATGATCCAAAAGAACATTAGTGTCAACGGAAGATTCATCTTTTCCTAAATCACAAACAAGTTGTGTAGCATGCTCACATTCACTGAAGAATTTCACAAACCCAAACTCAGAGTCAACATCATATGTATGAATGTTAGAAGAAGTATCATTCATAGGGTTCATAGAAGAGACGCCTAACGTCACTGAACCAAAAGATTCCATCATATTTTCAACATATACATGTTCTTCTAACATATAATGTTCATCATCATCATCATCATAACAAAAATTTATCTCCCCATTCAAAGTTTGAGCATTTCCAGTTGTTTATGGGTAAAAATCGTTTCTGCCGATTTCGGTAATTTCGGTAAGTGAGTGAGAAACTGGTTCAAACACTAAACAAATGTGCTGCACGTGAGCACTTTATAGATTCGAGAGATCAATCTGTACAAGTCCGGCCTAAACCAAGAAATGGCCGTTCCAGACTTGCTTCGGTCACAAAGTGGAGGAGAAGGGTTGATTTGGGGAGGGAAGCAAAGAAAGGTGTTGAGACCAGAATAGTCTGGGAGAGTAGTATCTCGACTTGTATCAGAAATTGAAAGCCTAGGAAGCTTGCAAGAGGTGGAAGCTTTTTTGGGAGAGCTTGCAAAGTTGCCTTTCGAGAGTGTAGTATTTTCTCCGACCGAGACTTGTTGTCCCGGTGGAAATAGGTAAGACCTATTTATACAAGTCGAGATTGAAACGTACTGGCCTCATGAAGGAAGAGAGTAAAGGGTGAAATAATGGGAGGAGGTGGTAACCACATGGTTTAATGGGCGAAACGTTTTCACCATTATTTCCTCTTTTATTTGACCGCTTTATTCCTTTTCACGCTTTCTTAATGTGAGCGTAGTGTACGTCGCATCTTGTGACCGCCAAACCAAAACCCTAAAGAAGCATCCCCGGTTTGTGTCGATATCTCGAGTGTTGGTTGCATCTTGAGTGCAATTGGCGCTGCTAGTGGCGCGTGTGGCATGTGCCAATGGCATGTGCGGAATGCCTTGGTAGTAGGTTGCACGGTTTGCAAGTTAGGTTACCAGCGTGTGTGTTTGGCATGTGCCAATGGCTCGTGCGTCCATGTTGACCTAGTTGCAAGTCTTGCAAGCCTAGGGCCCTATGTTTGGCGTGGGCCAAAGGCATAGCGGCTTGGAAGTATGGCTTGTGGCACGTGTTGGCATGTGCCAATGGCACGTGCGGCCATGTTGACCTAGTTGCAATTCTTGCAAACCTAGGGCGCTATGTTCGAAGCGTGGGCCAAAGGCATAGCGGCTTAGAAATATGGCTTGCGGCACGTGTTGGCATGTGCCAATGGCACGTGCGGCCATGCTGACCTAGTTGCAAGTCTTGCAAACCTAGGGCGCTATGTTGGGCGGGGGCCAAAGGCATAGCGGCTTGGAAATATGGCTTGCGGCACGTGTTGGCATGTGCCAATGGCACGTGCGGCCATGTTGACCTAGTTGCAAGTCTTGCAAACCTAGGGCGTTATGTTGGGCGTGGGCCAAAGGCATAGCGGCTTAGAAATATGGCTTGCGGCACGTGTTGGCATGTGCCAATGACACGTGCGGCCATGCTGACCTAGTTGCAAGTCTTGCAAACCTAGGGCGCTATGTTGGGCGTGGAGCCAAAGGCATAGCGGCTTGGAAATATGGCTTGCGGCACGTGTTGGCATGTGCCAATGGCACGTGCGGCCATGTTGACCTAGTTGCAAGTCTTGCAAACCTAGGGCGCTATGTTGGCGTGGGCCAAAGGCATAGCGGCTTAGAAATATGGCTTGCGGCACGTGTTGGCATGTACCAATGGCACGTACGGCCATGTTGACCTAGTTGCAAGTCTTGCAAGCCTAGGGCGCTATATTTGGCATGGGCCAAAGGTATAGCGGCTTAGAAATATGGCTTGCGGCACGTTTTGGCATGTGCCAATGGCACGTGCGGCCATGCTGACCTAGTTGCAAGTCTTGCAAACCTAGGGCGCTATGTTGGGCGTGGGCCAAAGGCATAGCGGCTTGGAAATATGGCTTGCGGCACGTGTTGGCGGTGCCAAGGGCACGTGCGGCCATGTTGACCTAGTTGCAAGTCTTGCAAACCTAGGGCGATATATTTGGCGTGGGCCAACGGCATAGCGGCTTAGAAATATGGCTTGCGGCATGTGTTGGCATGTGCCGATGGCACGTGCGGCCATGCGACCTAGTTGCAAGTCTTGCAAGCCTAGGGCGCTATGTTGGGCGTGGGCCAAAGGCATAGCGGCTTGGAAATATGGCTTGCCGGCACGTGCGGCCATGCGACCTAGTTGCAAGTCTTGCAAACCTAGGGCGCTATGTTGGCGTGGGCCAAAGGCATAGCGGCTTGGAAATATGGCTTGCGGCACGTGTTGGCATGTGCCCGATGGCACGTGCGGCCATGCTTTGACCCTAGTTTCAAGTCTTGCAAACCTAGGGCGCTATGTTAGGCGTGGGCCAAAGGCATAGCGGCTTGGAAATATGGCTTGCGGCACGTGTTGGCATGTGCCAATGGCACGTGCGGCCATGTTGACCTATTTGCAAGTCTTGCAAACCTAGGGCGCTATGTTGGCGTGGGCCAAAGGCATAGCGGCTTGGAAATATTGCTTGCGGTATGTGTTGGCATGTGCCAATGGCACGTACGGCCATGTTGACCTAGTTGCAAGTCTTGCAAGCCTAGGGCGCTATATTTAGCGTGGGCCAAAGGTATAGCGGCTTGGAAATTTGGCATTGTTGCCATGGTGCGCAGGGTGCGGCTTGGTTTGGCATTGTTGCCGTGGTGCTTTGGTGCGGCTTGGTTTGGCATTGTTTAGTGGTGCGCAGATGCGGCTTAGTTTGGCATTGTTGTCATGGTGCGGAGATCCGCTTGGTTTGGCATTGTTCTTAGTGGTGCGCTGATATGCGGATTGGTTTGGCATTGTTGCCATGGTGCATGATATCTTTGGCTTGGTTTGGCATTGTTGCCATGGTGCGCGATATGCGGCCGTTTAGCATTATTCTTAGTGGTGCGCGATATGCGGCTTCGTTTAGCATTGTTAAGTGGTCGCCTTGATATGCGGCTTGGTTTAGCATTGTTGCCATGGTCGCGATATGCGGCTTGGTTTGGCATTGTTGCCATGGTGCGCGATATGCGGCTTGGTTTGGCATTGTTGCCATGGTGCGTGATATGCGGCTTGGTTTGGCATTGTTGCCATGGTGTGTGATATGCGGCTTGGTTTTGGAATTAGGGTTCTGCGTTGAAAACCTAACTGTATTTTGAAAAAATACCCTATTAATTGTTTACACACTGAGTTAAATGCTCTTAGTGAATGTGTTGCGGGTAACACTAGGTCATGGTTTTTACGATTTTATCCTTTGTCTAAAAACCACCATCAACATTAAGTCCTGCTTAGCTCGGAGCAGGGGGGCTTTGTTGCGAGGTAAGCATAAAATGGTGACAAACTATTAACGACAAACCGTAAAGAGAATTGAGGGAGGCTTGCGACCTTATAAATAGGATTTGGAATCCTTGCATGCGGTAGTTTTGCACGAATCGGGAGGTGGCACAATTGGTGGGCCGCGCGGCAGGCGGCGTTGGGAAGTTGGCGTGAGTTGGGAACCGGGTGTGCTAGCTGGTGGGACCGGCGCAAAGTGTAGAAAGCCGTGCGTGCTTGCGGGTCGGCGCAATTGGTGGGGCGGTGCGGCTTGGAAAGCCGTGCTTGTAGGCGTGACTTGGGCGACATTGGGAAGTCGCACCCTTTGTGGGCCCGTTCTTGCACGCGTGATTTTGGTAAAAAGGAAATCCTCCCTATTTCAAAGTCTTCACGCCTATATATATATATATATATATATAATATATATATATCCCCTTTCTCCCCATCTGCGCTTTATTCCTTCCTCTTTTCATACTAGCGACAAAGAGAAAACCGACTTCGAGTATGTCTTCGAGTTCTTTTTTTTTCTTCTTTTCACGTAGGTGTAAACCTTAAGAGTAGGCGCTCCCACAATCCTTGCATATGATTTCTTGGCGTGCCTCTTGTAGAAAATATCGTATGTATGCAACCAAGGGAAATGCTGCATATATTGTTTGAACCCGTAGGAAATATTGCATATATGAATTTTCGGTCTGAAAGAAATATTTGAACCACAGAAGAAAATCTTTGCGTGTGTATTTTGAACCCGTAGAGGATGCTCCGTATATAATTTTGAACCCGAAGAAAGATACGTAGACGCACTTGTACCGTATAGAATGCGCGTATATAGTCTCGAACTTTGAAGAAAATACTGCGTGTATAGTCTTGAACCCGAATAAAATCTTTGTGTATATAGTCTTGAACGCGAATAAAATACGTCCTCCTTCCCCTTTTTTTTTTTTTTTTTGTTGTTGGGTACGATTATGTGTCAGGGAGATAACCGTCTTTCTCCGTTTGTTTTGTGCAGATATCTTATTACCAAATTGTTGTGAAGGAATTCGATAAGATGTTACCTGAATCAAATTTCACTTCGAAGGATGCTCATAATTCCAAACCAAACACATATGACGAATTCTTCACTAGAGCCCTTGCCCCCGCTCGGAAGAATCACCCAGGTTTCGTGCCAATTTTGCTAACCGGTGGTGAGGATGAAAGGAAGACACGTTCGGTTTGCCCCGGAGAGCACCATTCGGTTGTCTCCATAAAGGGGTGTATTCTTCTTCCAACATTGACTTCGGGATGTGTCAAAGCCCATTGCGTTCTTTTGATAGATGGGTTGAGTTCATGGTGAGCAAGGAGCATATAAGTACCAACTTGACTCGAGCGCTTGGTCATTGATCTTGTCAAGACTTGATAAATCTCAGATTAGGAAGGATATCCAGGGCTTGGTTGCTTTCATCTCCAGATGGTGTTCGGACACCCATACAATTATATGTAGATGGGGCGAGATAACTTTCTCCTTGGAGAGTGTGGCTCTCTTGTTGAATCTTCGTGCAGGGAATCTTAAAATCAATTATCTCGAAAGTGAGGTGAAGATGCGGGATGACACAGCCGCTAAGTTGGGGGATTTTGCTCGGAAAGACTCCATTGCGAAGTCGAAGGATTCGCCCGGAAAGAGGGTGAAAGGTGTCCTTACGGTTGGTGGATATCTCAATGGTTTCCGGACGAGTTGGAGCCGAAGAGAAAGCGGTGATCTTCATGTCGCCGTATTTTTGGCTCTCTGGTTGTCAGAGACATTTTTGATGACGGTTACGGCAAGAAAGGAATAAGACCGGAGTTGTTAGCGATTCTTTGTGAAGTTGGCAAAGGGTGAAGTTCTTCCCATTGGCAAGGCTGTTCCTTGGTTCCAGTGTATGTGCATCTGGATCACCTAGTTGCGAACATGCAAGTTTCGAATGGTTTCATGAAAGTGGATTCGTATGTGCACGTTGCTTTTCTGCAAGTCCGGCTATGGGAGCACTTTGAGAAGTATGCTCAAAACCGCCTTGCCTTCGCTTCCGTGAGTTGGGGTGGCTCCCGAATTCTTCGATGGGTGAACAGGCGTCAAGAGATGGCGTGAGCTTGGTTAGTTTTCTTGATAAGTTGCATGAAATCAATTTTCGTCCGTGGGGGCCGGTCCATAAGTCAGTGACTCAAATTGACACTTTTGCTTCTGCTCCGCTCATGTCTTTGTCTTCTGATGACGCTTTGAGCGTTGGTGGCTTGTTCATTCAAAAATTTTGCTTGCCGGTTATATGCCGTCTTTCTTCGTGGGGTCTTTCCAGATAGTGCGCTTACAATATTGCCGTCTTGCTCGTCACATGGGTTTCGATCAAGGGGTGCCTCTTGTTTACCGGCCGGTGATCCCTAAGGATTCATTGCGTGTCGCCCTTGGCCTTGATACCCTTAAAAGCCGGTATCCGTCTTTCCTTCTTTCAAATGGGAAGAGTAACTTCGACGACCTTCGGCTATAATGAGTTTTGGTGCGACGAGTTTACTATGATCCGAGATTTTGCGAATAACGTGGTGGAAAACGTTCGTTGCAAACCTTCCCCAGCAGATTACGAAAGAGTATCCAATGTTGAGAGATCCCAAGCGAAAGTTGCCTAATGATTCGGAAAGCCCCGAGGCCAAGGAACGGAGAACAAATAATCATCTTTGGCGGGTTCGGACGGTTTCACAAGATCCTCCCCGGCTCTTGTGTCTTTCAGTTCTTCCAATAACCCGGTATGTGTCGCCTCTTCATTGGTTTGTCTCAAAACACGTGAATTTGGTGAGAATATGTGTCTTGTTTCCTTGGTGGCTTCGGTAGTGTTAATGCTTTATTTTGCTCTTGCACGTTGCCAGGAGACGACAATTTCTTCAAAGAACTCCAGCGGCATTGAGCCTTCTCATAGCGATGATGAGTCGAGAGAGAAGAAGGTTCAACAAGTGAGAGTGATTCCTCCGACAAAGACTGGTTTGTTTCGGGAAGTGGTTCGGTGAGTTCCGCACTTCTTTTCTTTGTCCTTTTGTTTCCTCTTTTGGGAAATATCCGACTCGAGTTCGCAGGAGGAATCGGTTCGGAGGATGATTCTGGGGTAGAGCCGCATGAAAACTTGCCTTTCGTGACCACCGTGGTGACTTGGAGATGAGCGTTAGCCAATTGCGAGCACGAGATGTGGCTCAAACGGCGAGATGATTCTCACGATGGTTGTTGCCGTAGACATGGAGGAAAACCCTCTGCGAGTCGTGAGGCCAGGTGCAGGCGCTATTTTTGATCCTCCGTACTTGGTTCCTTATCCAGGGTCATGTCTTGGTTGGCGGCTTCGGCGTGCGGCTAAGCACGAGGCGTTGTACACGAGAATGCAGGAGAAATACGGACATATGGCTATAACCAAGAAAGTCACTAGTCGATTTTATTTGGTTAAGCGTGTGGAAGAGGCTTTATCTTCCATCGAGGACATGCGTGAGGTGACTAGTCACACCGTTTCGAAGACGTTATTGCCGTGGGAGCACCATCGCGACGTGTGCATAGAAAAGGAGTTCAACACTTCGTGGTTTGTCGAAGGCCTTGCAGAGATCCAAAAGTTGAAAGATGCAGCGATCGAAAGCCTTTCCGCCGAGGAGATTGCTCGACGGGAGGTAGAACTCGAAAAACTTTCCAAGATGTTGACTATGAAAGAGCGGCTCTTGAAGATGCAAGGTTGACCTTCTCAAGAAGAACAGACCTCATTGGATGATTTTCCTTGAATGTTTCTCCGTTAAACTTTCATTTAGGTTCTTTTTTTGAAAGACATATTGGATGTACGGTTCAAAACTTGACCTTTGATAGGCAATTTGGTAGCTTTTTAGGGTATTGGATTATTTACGGGATGAATGGTTTTGATAATATGACTACGATTATGTTTTGGGAAAGGAATATTGCATTTATGAAAGTGTGTGCTAGCAATAGGCATAAGACTCGGTAGTCTGACGGTTTTACTAAGAACCTAAAAATAGATTGTATATCTTGATATGAATTTACTCACTTCATAGGTTTTGCGAACACGCCCTCTCCATGTAAAAGACGGTTCTTTGATGGTGGCTTTCTTTGGTAGCATCTTGACAAGTCCCCGATTCTTCTGTAGCGTCTTCAACGAGTCCCGGTTTTCAGGTGTAGTTTTACAACTGATGGCAAGATCGTACGGCGATTGATTCGGATCGAGTCGCCTTCCCCTACCATCTTGACATCGGGTCGAAGAACGAGATCGTGATCGACATTAGAGCAGATAGATCGATCCTCCCATTGTGGTCGCCAATTGTTTATGGGTAAAAATCGTTTACGCCGATTTCGGTAATTTGGTAAGTGAGTGAGAAACCGGTTCAAACCCTAAACAAATGTCTTGCACGTGAGCACTTTATAGATTCGAGAGATCAACTGTACAAGTCCGGCCTAAACCAAGAAATGGTCGTTCCAGACTTGCTTGATCACAAAGTGGAGGAGAAGGGTTGATTTGGGGGAGGGAAGCAAAGAAAGGTGTTGAGACGAGAATAATTCTGGGAGAGTAGTATCTCGACTTGTATCGGAAAGTGAAAGCTTAGGAAGCTTGCAAGAGGTGGAAGCTTTTTGGGAGAGCTTGTAAAGTTGCCTTTACGAGAGTGTAGTATTTTCTCTGACCGAGACTTGTTTACGGTGGAAATAGGTAAGACCTATTTATACAAGTCGAGATTGAAACGTACCCTGGCCTCATGAAGGAAGAGAGTAAAGGGTGAAATAATGGGAGGAGGTGGTAACCGCATGGTTTAATGGGCGAAAACGTTTTTCACCATTATTTCCTTTTTTATTTGACCGCTTTATTCCTTTTCACGCTTTCTTAATGTGAGCCTAGTGTACTGTTGCATCTTTGTGACCATCAAACCAAAACCCTAAAGAAGCATACCCCAGTTTGTGTCGATGTCTCGAGTGTTGGTTGCATCTTGAGTGCAAGTGGCGCTGCTAGTGGCGCTTGTGGCATGTGCCAATGGCATGTGCGGAATGCCTTGGTGGTAGGTTGCACGGTTTGCAAGTTAGGTTACCAGCGTGTGTGTTTGGCATGTGCCAATGGCTCGTGCGGCCATGTTGACCTAGTTGCAAGTCTTGCAAGCCTAGGGCGCTATGTTTGGCGTGGGCCAAAGGCATAGCGGCTTGGAAGTATGGCTTGTGGCACGTGTTGGCATGTGCCAATGGCACGTGCGGCCATGTTGACCTAGTTGCAAGTCTTGCAAACCTAGGGCGCTATGTTGGGCGTGGGCCAAAGGCATAGCGGCTTAGAAATATGGCTTGCGGCACGTGTTGGCATGTGCCAATGGCACGTGCGGCCATGTTGACCTAGTTGCAAGTCTTGCAAACCTGGGCGCTATGTTGGCGTGGGCCAAAGGCATAGCGGCTTGGAAATATGGCTTGCGGCACGTGTTGGCATGTGCCAATGGCACGTGCGGCCATGTTGACCTAGTTGCAAGTCTTGCAAACCTAGGGCGCTATGTTGGGCGTGGGCCAAAGGCATAGCGGCTTAGAAATATGGCTTGCGGCACGTGTTGGCAAGTGCCAATGGCACGTGCGGCCATGTTGACCTAGTTGCAAGTCTTGCAAACCTAGGGCGCTATGTTGGGCGTGGGCCAAAGGCATAGCGGCTTGGAAATATGGCTTGCGGCACGTGTTGGCATGTGCCAATGGCACGTGCGGCCATGTTGACCTAGTTGCAAGTCTTGCAAACCTAGGGCGCTATGTTGGCGTGGGCCAAAGGCATAGCGGCTTAGAATTATGGCTTGCGGCACGTGTTGGCATGTGCCAATGGCACGTACGGCCATGTTGACCTAGTTGCAAGTCTTGCAAGCCTAGGGCGCTATATTTGGCGTGGGCCAAAGGTATAGCGGCTTAGAAATATGGCTTGCGGCACGTGTTGGCATGTGCCAATGGCACGTGCGGCCATCTTTGACCTAGTTGCAAGTCTTGCAAACCTAGGGCGCTATGTTGGCGTGGGCCAAAGGCATAGCGGCTTGGAAATATGGCTTGCGGCACATGTTGGCATGTGCCAATGGCACGTGCGGCCATGTTGACCTAGTTGCAAGTCTTGCAAACCTAGGGCGCTATGTTGGGCGTGGGCCAAAGGCATAGCGGCTTAGAAATATGGCTTGCGGCACGTGTTGGCATGTGCCAATGGCACTTGCGGCCATGCTGACCTAGTTGCAAGTCTTGCAAACCTAGGGCGCTATTTTGGGCGTGGGCCAAAGGCATAGCGGCTTGGAAATGTGGCTTGCGGCACGTGTTGGCATGTGCCAATGGGACGTGCGGCCATGTTGACCTAGTTGCAAGTCTTGCAAACCCAGGGCGCTATGTTGGGCGTGGGCCAAAGGCATAGCGGCTTAGAAATATGGCTTGCGGCACGTGTTGGCATGTGCCAATGGCACGTACGGCCATGTTGACCTAGTTGCAAGTCTTGCAAGCCTAGGGCGCTATATTTGGCATGGGCCAAAGGTATAGCGGCTTGGAAATTTGGCATTGTTGCCATGGTGCGCAGGGTGCGGCTTGGTTTGGCATTGTTGCCGTGGTGCGCAGGGTGCGGCTTGGTTTGGCATTGTTCGTGGTGCTGTGATATGCGGCTTGGTTTGGCATTGTTGCCATGGTGCGCAGTGCGGCTTGGTTTGGCATTATTGCCGTAGTGCATGATATGCGGCTTGGTTTAGCATTGTTGCCATGGTGCGCGATATGCGGCTTCGTTTGGCATTGTTGCCGTGGTCGCATGATATGCGGCCGTTTGGCATTATTCTTAGTGGTGCGCGATATGCGGCCGTTTGGCATTGTTGCCGTGGTGCGTGATATGCGGCTTAGTTTAGCATTGTTGCCATGGTGCGCGATATGCGGCTTGGTTTGGCATTGTTGCCATGGTGCGCGATATGCGGCTTGGTTTGGCATTGTTGCCATGGTGCGTGATATGCGGCTTGGTTTTGGAATTAGGGTTCTGCGTTGAAAACCCTAATCGGTATTTTGAAAAAATACCCCTATTAATTGTTTACACCTGAGTTACATGCTCTTAGTTAATGTGTTGCGGGTAACACTAGGTCATGGTTTTTTACGATTTTATCCTTTGTCTAAAAACCACCATCAACACCAGTGCACTCATCTACCTCTAGATTAGGTTCATATTTAGTGTATGATTGTGCAAAGGTTCACTAGAGAAGGGATGCTCGTGCAATGCTTTCCCATCCAAGTATATCATTGTTTTGCTCTATGAGCTCTTCCATTAGTGATTGCATACAAGGAGTTGGGGAGTATAACATTGTTCAACTTCCCCTTGTGATGGATGATGCATGTGTGTATGGTTGTCATGACTTTCCTAGACTTGCCTAAACTCATGCAAAATGTAGAGTTCTCGACGAGGGTGGTCTAAGCTACCACATAAGGTACAAGCATACATTTCATAGTGCCTAGGGGGATTAGATTCGGCCAGTTGCTCATGTAATTGCCTTCTAAAGAAGATACTTGAGCTTTAAGCGATCTAAAAGTGATGATTGGGTATGAGAAAAGTGTTCATTTTCAACATGTGGTGGATGATACATGTGCTCATAATGATTAGGGTATGTGGAGTCGGGGCCACGAGAAGGCTCATAATATTCCTAAAATCACTATGGTATGTGGGGGAGTTTATCTTGTGAAGCATGCCGTAAGCAAGCTCTCTAATGGATTTGTTTCCATCCCAGATTCGAGACCAAAATCGACATGATTTAGCACTCAAATTGAACTCAAAGCCCGGTTGTAGTGGGCTCAGTTTTGGTTTTAATGGGTTTTGGTTTATGTGGGATTAAAGTTTGGTATAAATGGGCTGCATTTTGGTTTAAGTGGGATTTGGTTTATTGGGAATTTGGTTTATTGGGCTTCGGCTCAGATTATGTTTGCAGTTCAGTTTGTGTGCAATTGCACAGCCCAGTGGAAAGGCACAGCCTAGTGGTTGGGCTTGGTGTTGGAAGCCCAAGATATGTGAGATTCAGTTTTGTTGCACGACCCGGTTGTGAGCAGAGCCGGCGATGTGGGTGAAGGTTGATGTCTGAGCGGTACACGGGTGCAAGTTATGTGGGCTGTTGTTTGCAGCCCGAGGTTTGTGGGTTTTGTTTACACGAGATTCTCAAAATTTTGCACAGCACAATGGATGGTTTATGTGCTCGAGACAACTCGGAGCAATACAAGACAGCCTAGGCACGGCACGGAGACAGTTTGGTGCACAGATTGGCAAGTTCACAGCACAAGTCTAAGCCCATTTCAGCTCATGCACTTGGCTATGTGCACTGGTCAGGGCAAACAGATCAAAGACGGAGCAAGAAAAACAATAATTCAGGGTGATGTGCACAGGGCAGATGCATAAATGGGTATGAAGCACAGATCAGCAACTACTCATATACACAATTTCAATACTCTCACAGCACACTGGGTATGCAACACAAGTGAAATTCCAAGGTGATGGTGTTAATGTGGTCGCCTTTAGTGCGGCTCACACTCAACGACTTCGTAAGTGGAGTTGAGCGCGAGGTTTCACTTAAGCTAAGAGATCACAACTCATGCACACAATCGAGAGGGTAAAAATGGGGTTGAGAGTTATTTCGGTTGGCATCACTAGGGGTGCGGTGACTTGGCTAACCAAGTTATAGCTCAACTCTACAAGATGTTACTGACACGGTGAAAATCTGCACTATTTCACCTAGTTTCGGTGCATAGGTCACAGGAAAACACACACTTTAAAGTTTCAAAAGCGCTCAAGTGTCAATGAGATATGCATACAAGTCAACAGACAATTATGGATGGTTGCCTAGCGGTAGCTAATCATGCGGTACCAGGCGGCTAGTACATCGACCCAACATGCACATAGATAATTTCTCGGCCAAGTAATCATTCAATTAGCGACGGTTCGGAATCAATGTCTTACTGGTGCACAAACAAAGATGTTTAGCACAGTTTCACTGCTGCACAGATCAGCAGGCTAGCAATGTGAAGAGCAATGAGGCACAGGGTTGAGCTAAGGGTATGCTCAGGTGGGTTATGCAACAAAAGTAACTCAGCTAACCAGTTTAGCTAGGATGTGGCTCAAGCTCATTTACATAGGGCTGCAGCTAAGCAAAGAGCATACTCATGGTTCACACAGCACGGGGTTGTGCAGCTAGTACGGCTATCAGGCTGCGGCTCAACTCACGGCCCGGGGCTGGAGTTCGGCTCGGAGCTTGAGATGGAAGGCGAGGGTTATAGCACGAGGTGTTAACAAGGTTAAGATATCACGGCTCATGCCACAACATGGTATACTCACTTAACTGGTGTATTCACTTATCATGGAGCCACTTACGAATTGCGGTTGCTCGGGGCTTTGTGAACTCGGGTTTGCGCCTTTTTCTTGTATTCCTTGGGTTGGCTTGCACAAAGAAGCACAACACAGTACACTGCTTACTCAGAGAGAGTTTAGTTCCCGGGAGTATGTATGTTACTGGCAAAAAGATCAAGGTTGATACCAAGCACAAGCTTGAGAGTAATTTGGGTGACAAGGGACAAGAATTACAAGTGACACTAAGATACGGGGCTGCTTAGTCTCCTTGTAAACTAATGACAAAACTCGGGTGAAATTTACAAGATTATAGGGCTAGTGAATATTGCGGCTAAGTTACAGATGCCCAGAGCTACAAGATAAGAGATAATGGGCTAACAAGAGCAAAGAAAAATAGCTAACGAGGAATCACGGGGTGAGATGGAAAATAGCGAACATGATATTAACTAAGATATGCAAGTATTAAACTAAGTTATACTAGAACAGGACTAAAAGAAAAAAATGTAAAGTGAGTATGTACAAGGTGAAATGAAACTCAGTAAAGACAGCAATGGATCAACAGGGCACACGCCAAGTCCCCGGCAACGGCGCCAAAAACTTGGTAGGCTCGATAAAGTGTTTATTTCTACGCCTACATGTTAAACCGCAAGTGCACGGCGCCTGTTGGAGGCGTGGCAAGTACGGGTCGAACCACAGAGACTTGTGGTGCTGTGTGTGATCT
This sequence comes from Papaver armeniacum, assembly GCA_023531295.1. Taxonomy (NCBI): domain Eukaryota; kingdom Viridiplantae; phylum Streptophyta; class Magnoliopsida; order Ranunculales; family Papaveraceae; genus Papaver; species Papaver armeniacum. Next base: position 255,380 of record JAJJWW010006845.1, read on the forward strand.
AAGGCTTCCTAACTGAATTCTAAGAGTTGTGAACAATAAAGATTGAGTGTCGATGCGACTGAGGTTGGTGAAGTGACTCTAAACTAAAGTTGTAAATAACAGTGGCAATATGGGAAGTACCAGGGTGGTGAATCCACCACTTGACTCTATGCTAAGGTCATTCCACTAATGTTGTGTTCTTGTATCTTCCTAAGGATGATTCTAAGGAATAATGAATCACTAACCTCATAATTCCCCCCTAGTATAGAGTGTCTTATTACAGTACACTCTATCACAGGTTCCTTGGTCAATTAACTAAGCATTATTCATATCTCATTAAGCACATACATTCTTCCCTGAAAGTTTCACATGGAGAATTGGTTAATCTTTCACTCTAATTCCCCCTAGTATTGGCTGTCTTCTTACAGTACAGCCAATCACAGGAGAATTGGGTTAATCAGCTAACTAAACTCCTAAGTCTCACTAAGCACAATAATCACAACAACATCAATAAGAATTAATCAACATATTGTCTAGGGTTTCAACAACACCCTAGCAATTTTTAGAACATGATAATAACAATTAAAACACAAAAATAAAACTAAGTTGCTGCTCTGGCTAGCCCAGGCATGCCTTTTTTCGCACACCCCTCAATTCTATTTATACATGTACAGAATTCCCAAAACTTCAAACCCTAATTTACTTTAAAATAGAAATTAAATGGAAAACACTCTCACCCACGTCTGCGAATCGCTTCTCCCTTGTCAATTCGTCTTGGAGCTCCATGCTTTGAGGTTGTTGGTCGAGAACCCTAGTTCTAGTTTTCTCTAAGTTAGCTTCTAGGGTTGGAGAAGCTAAGAGAGAAAACCTAGACCTAGAGAGGTGGTGCGGAGTAGGCTCGATGGAGAAGCATTGTGGTTGGTTCTATCGGGGTATGAAGTTGGTGGTGAATGGGTTTTGCGGAGGTATGGGGAAGAAGAGAAGAGAAAGAAAGGGAAGAAAAAGAAGAAATGGGTTGATCGAATAGGGTATAGGGTTATGGGTCTTTGTGGTGTTGAGTAGGTGCGGCAAAGGAATGATGAGAAGGCCTCGGCGGCGTTGGATGCAACGAGGCAGATACGAATGGCTGAGAGAGACTCGGAGTGTTTTGGTGTTGAGCGAGCGCATCAAGATATGATGAGGAAGTCGGGAGCGGCGTAGGATGTGGCGAGTGAAGATCTTGCGGCTCGGGATACGGCGGGTTCGGATCGGGTCATGGGTAGCTCTAGCCCATGTCTTCCTTGTCGGGTTGCAACTGATTCGCCTTGTGGCTTTGGCCTCTGCTCCATAGACAGCTTGCCTCCAATTCTTCGCTCTTTTGGCTCCTCAATTTCTCCAAACTTTATTTATTACCTAAAAACACAAAATTAATTAATACAAATATTTATTCTTTGAAAACAAAGAAAACACATAATTTGGGATAATATACGATTTCTAAAGCGTAAAAGATGAGTAAAATGCCAATAAAAGGTGTATAAATATGCACTATTTGGCACTCATCAATGAGTTCGACAAAAGGCTCTTCCGTTTATCACAATAAACTCCTTTGTCAAGTCCTTAGATCTATCTAATAACAACTACCAAAGTAATTGTCAAGATTTTGCAATCAATACTTTGAATCACAAATAATTGTATTGATGTAGATCCACTCAACTAATCAATCAATCTACCACAAGAATAAACCGATTATAGTTGGATCTATTTACTTAGAAACAAGTATTGTGCACACCAAATATTATGAACCCAAATCAAAAATCTTCTTCGTCTTCAAATCTTCTTAGATTTTGGTAAACCCACTGCACACAATCAACTTGAATCTCTTGTTATCAATCACACACAGAAAGCGGAGTCATTAACAATGGATTATCACAAGGCGTATTTATATCTACAAATATTCTAAAGATCGATCGAAACTTCGATCTGGTTTGAGCAAATCTTATATCGGAGAAGAAGATTCTCAAGCATAAACAAACTAGAGTGCAATCAAAGTTCAACAACGTTAGTCAATCAAATCAATCAAAAACTAATAATAAACGCAATTATCTAGTTTCCCACCAACGGTACTAATAGAGCTTCTCAATCCCAAAGAAGTCTTTAAGCAGAAGCTGTTTGTAAGAGATTTCGCCTAATTAGGTTACTTTCCTCTCCGAATAGGCGGCTCCACCGATAACAACACGACTAGGTAGTTTCTTGGCTCACGAGGTTTGTTTGCTCGAAATGCAAACTTTGATATTTATAGACCAAGGAAGTTTGGACACCAAGGAATTTCTAAAACCGAGAAATATTCGCAAGATATGCAATATATTTCCAAATTAGGTTTCCATAATTCCTTGAAATGCTTTGTTCAAATATTGACCGAAATCTCTTAGAAAATCTCCAACTAGTAATTGCACATTACTAATTTTTCATTTTCAAAAATAAAATTAAAAACCTTAATTAAAAGATTCTCATTTATTTTCAATCCAGGATTTTCCTTTATTTAATAAGGAATATCTTTGAACAATAAAAGATAATCGTTATTGCACATGTTCAAAGATTGTCGACGTCTTAACTTAGTAAATCATCTTTCATATTTACTATCTTGGAATCGATTTGCCACACTTCCAAACAAGTTTAGAATTGATTCATCGACTTCCAAAGAACTATGTGATTGATCAAGAACACTCAATCACCAAACATGGGTTTCACGGTTCTACGAACAAGTTTCGGTTCAACCTCCATGTGGAGTATTGGAATTAGTCACACTAGCTTTTCAAAATTCGGTTGACTAGGTACTAGGATCGGTTCCCATATATATATATATGGTATCTAACTTGTATTTGTAGCACATGTCCATAGGATCGGTTCCCAATAACTAAAAACGTCTTGCACATGTTCATAGGATCGGTTCCCAATATCTAGAAACGTGTTGCACCTTTTACAAGGATCGATTCCACTCTTGTGATCGTTTGCACCTCTTACTAGGATCTGTTCCCCTTTGCCTAGAGTTGGTCATACCAATTACAACAAATCTATCATACCATCTCGGTGATTACTTAAGATCGGTTTCACTAATAAAAGTCATACCAATACAAAGTGGGGCCTTGTGAATAGTTTTACTAAGAACATACACAAGTCATGGCGGTTATACTAATCACACATATTGGTAGTTCAAAAGATATACAATGAAAAACAATACCAATAAGCCTAGCGATTTCCCTTTCGATTCGAAACAAGTTCATGAATTTACTTCCTTTAAGCGAATGCAAAACATTGTTTCCTAGGATGAAGTCTTCACCTCATACCCATACATAATCACAATAGCATTCAAGCGATTATGTCGATGTCTTATATACGAAGTTCAAAAAGATAAAGCGTTATACTTTGTATTGTATTCCTTAATACTACGTCTAACTAAAGTATAATCATCCATAACCCGTATTTATGTTTTCAATATACCACGACTTGAAAGATCGTTAGGGAATGAAACTTGATTCAAGTCAAATATTACTAACCTCAAGTGGAAGGATGATGTCGCTGTAGCTCCTTACTCCTTCACTTCTTCAAGTCTTGAGTAATACTTGTAATGTCTCATATCCTAATACTTTCAATCTAACCTATCACGAAAGTTGACTCTAAAGTACATAATCAAGCGACTCTTTAAATGAGTTTTGGTTCACTTAAATATGACAACCAAACTTGACATACCAACGCTTTGTGGGTTCAGCGAGCTATGCTCTAACATATCTTCCTTTGAAGAGATCGAAAAATTAATTCCTTTACAAAGGTCATATAGCTCGGCATACATACTTTGGGAGTGAATTATCTTAAGATGTACTTAAGATACAAAGATGTTGTCGAGTCTTGATTTTTTTGTGAGACTCGATGTAGAGCTAACATGATATATAAATTGGTACGTGGATGGGCTAAGACCTAGTCGTAATTGAGAAGGGTGAAAGAGGTCGAAGCTTAGAATGCATCTTGAGGTTAGCTTGAATCCTTGCATGAAATTTGAGTTTAAACCTTATCTTAGGCTTGAGTGTCGCCTTAACCTCGAGAATTGAAATTTGACATAGGCTTTAAGCTTGAGTAAGTCTTGAACTTAAGATCTAGCCTTGTTTAAGCTTAGGATCAAGCTTTTATCGACTCGGGCTTTGAGCTTTATCTTTCCTTAGGCTTGATCTTAAGCCTCATCTTGGGTTTAGACTCGTTTTAAAGCGGAAATTCGAGCACGCTCGTTAGACCCAATACCCGACTTGGCAAGGTTAATGCCTTAATGGCTTGGAACAAAATTGGCCAAGCTCCAAAATAATCATTTTGTCCTAAAAAAATTTAGTGAGGAAATCATCGTCTACAGTGTACTACAATAACATACTGTTGATATCGTGTTTAGACCTCCGTAAAAACAACAATTAACTATGGTATATTTTTTTTAATCTTGGATATGATAAAACTATACAATGGCAATTGTTAGTATTTCGAGGGAATTTTGCAAAAGAACCTGTTTAAATGATTTGGATACACCTTGAATAAAAAAATTAGTTTTGCGATTATAATTTCATAATGACTTGTAGAAGCAAAAAGAATAAATTAAGTTTTACGATGTAAAAAATCTTTTGATTAAGCACATTTGATTCGATATCTTACTTATTACATAAAAAGTAACTTTTCAATTCAATTAAGTCGATAATTCCAACTAGTTTCTTGCAGTCTTCTTTATTTTCGATGAGTACTTTGATTAATTTATTAAGTCGATAAATAAGTATCTAGTCGAGAAGTAAATTACGAATGACATTTGAAAGATAAATTAAGTAGAGGTTAAACGAGGAAGGATATGACCCCTTGAGCCATTCAATACAACTTGTCTAAAAAATTGGGAGCATATGAAGTTCTCATTTAGCTTAGATGTTGCATGGTTTCTAAGTTCATCGCCGCTTGGTTTCCTTCCATGCGGTTATGGGTTATTGCGGGTTCGGTATCTGATTCATTCTTTGATTGATTTAGTTTATCATACCTAATATGTACCAAGGAGGAATCATACTATTTTTAATGAATCACATTAATTACTTTCTGATATGTTTGAAGCGGACTTTTGTCTATTATCTCTCTGTTGTTGTTACAAATTCCATCAACATGGCCTAGGTTTTGCATAAAGGAAATTATGATCCACAAAGGTTGTGCCAAAGTTGTGTGGGTCTTAGTCGTGAGTCCACGGATGAAACCAGCACTGCACATCTTTGGTGGCCTCTTATTGCTGCTTTAACCGTGTTCATTTTATCAACCTGGCCCCAGAAGGTCTATCATATTGAGATTGTTGTTGTGCTTACTGTAATCTGTGGTTTGAATTATTCATTGGTCCATTGTACAATATATATAGTGGGAGTACTCTCGACCCCATGTAAAGTAATACACAACATTATGTAATCAATGAAGGTGTCTAGGAATCCTAGTTTGGTAAAGCCTCTCATGATAAATCCACGATTATGCATAGGCTTTTTGAATATCTAGTTTGGGGTGCAAGTTTGGTTTCTTTGGTTTTTGATGAGGTTTGTTATGATGGAAGAGTGTTAGAGATTTCTTTGGGTCAAACTCTCCAAGTATTAGTGTGTAAATCGTGTTGTCGATTTTAGTTGATCAAACTATGTCTTAATTTATAGTATAGTAAAATCAGTTTCAGACTAGGATTAGAGCATGGTATTAAAGTCACCAATCGACCTTGAATGATTTGAAGTAAAGGCAGCATCAACGGAAACTTCATTAACAAAGGTAGTGAAAATGACTATCTTACACTACAAAAAAATGGGCCTTTAGTGACAAATGTTTTCCCATCAAAGTTTTATCGCCAAAATTACTTTTGATGTCCTAATTTTCGAAGTTAATTTTGTACTTTGAAGACAATTCGTTAGTCATTGAAAGACATATACAGCGACATAATATTTGGTGTCACCAAAATTATCTTCGCGACCAAAATAAGTTTCCACGATGATGATTGAAGCGACAAATATTTTTTTGTTCCAAATTTTATTCGGCAACTAAACAAGGTAGTTACGTGACAAAAATATTTGTTACTAAATGCCCATTTTCCGTAGTGTTATTTACTCATAATATCTAATTTCTATCCCTTTGAGACACGTCGTGTGACTTTAGTATTATGATGAAAATTGCAAAGAAGATTGCAAGCTATAAGGAGTAGTTAAGTTAGTTCTTAAAGTTCACCAACATTTCACCAAAACACGAACTTGAACTTGTAAATGTAAAGAACTGGATATTTTTGAGATAGTATTGCAACGTACACGAACTGATTTCCTCAGTTCGCGAACTAGATGAATTTTGATGTTTCATGTACACTTTTTATTTTTAAGTAAACAAGCTGTTTTGCGCAATTCGCGAACTTGTCAATATAAAATCTCCAAAAGTTACGGCGACGATTTAGTTCACAAACTATTTTGATAGTTTACGAAGCGGTTTGGTCATGTGACAAAATAAGCTTGTTTGTTTTGAACTATTTACCGTGGATCTCACGAAAAACCATATGGTAGAATCACAGTTTGCATACATCTTCAATTTGTGATCGAAACAAAACTTCTCACGTGATTTCATGCATAATCTATATAAGGAAGTTTTGCTTACTTGGCAATTCTATACAAGACAATAGTTCATGAACTTAGCTTTGCTTATAAGCTATTGAGGTAGTTCATCAATATAAATATAGGACTCCTACTCTCTATAAATTTAATATTGGAACTTCGCGTCTTGAATTCTGAGACTAGAGTCGTCCTCTAAAAACCTAGGTTTCCTAGAGCATGTTGAGGTTATGTACTATGGCTAATAGGTGAGAAACAATCGTAGTGTCCCAAAGACCTTAAAAAACTTACTGGTGTAACAATTTGGGTGGATCACTTTAGGGAGTTAATTGAGAATAAAGCTTCCTCGATTTCTGATTTGGAGACTTTTAAGGTGTGAGGGTCGCACTATTGTTGTGATAGCTTGGGAGTGATTTTGTTGAAGAGTGCTTTGTCTATGATTGTATTTGGAGTCAGGTGTTGATTTCTGAAATGGTCTAGTAGGTTGAATTATTTGATCCTTACATTGGATCCCGTTATAAGTTTTTGAGTGTTTTTGCATAGTATCAAGGAAGGTGGTGTTGATGTCCCTCGATTGTAGCCATTATATTATGGATCATTACTTCCGATAAGTGGCATGGTTTTGTAGCAGGGGTAGATGGTGGATCTTCTCTTCTTTTTCTTTCTTAATCTAAATATTTAAAAGTAGGTCGAGATTGGATAACACTGATGTTGAGCTAGCTTGATCTGTATTGTCAAATCTTTTATCAACGTAGGTTCGCGTCTATTAGTTTGATTTGGAGACCTAAATCTAGTTCTTCACTCGTTTCCAAGTTTCTGAGACCACTTGATGAATTTGTGATGTGGCCAGCCATACGTGTTCAAATTTGTAACTTTTTTAGGTAACTGTCTTGAATTGTTGTAATATAATTGTCGTGTGATCTATGACTATTATCGAAAGATGGGTGACAGATGCTTATACGGGTCGACGGTTATCCATCGTTGCGTTCCAATAGCGCTGTTTGCGTTCCAATAGCTCTGTCCAATCTTTCCATGAGGAAGATCAAGTCATGTTGATTGTTAGTCCAAGTAAATGGGCCACTACGAAATCTCGAATCAATGAAGCCCAACTCATCCATCGGGGAATGTTCAAACGAGTTTCCCATTATTGAACGCCAGAAGACACCGTGGCATCACCTTTCTGCTCGATGAGAAAAGTGTCCTCGCACCAAATTATTGTTGTGTAGGCCACTGCAAAGTGCAAATGGATGTCACTTTTAAAATGTCCAAGTCTACAGTGGACCTTTACTCCAAAAGCAAATATCTGCCATGATTTTTGATACAAAAGTTAGCCAGTACCCAGAAAAAGAACAAAAGAAATGAAAATTCGTCTAAGAATTAGGTTTTCACTATAACAAATCTTCTATTAGGAGTTCCAATAATCTCCATAAACAAGAATTTTCAAATGGGTTTTCAAATGGATTTAACCCTCCCCACTATTTTTCGATTATCGTTCAAGTACATAATAAGTATGCATATAATTTTACACAGTCCTATATGTCCATAGATTAGACACAAAAGCCCGTTTGCGGTGAACATCATATACATGTTACAACATGAAGAAAGTTCTTCTGCAAATAATATTCTGGAACTTCAGTTCCCCATAAATTATCTGCTCGAGACCCCGAAATATTTGTCTACACTGGTACAGTAGTGTACATTGATTAGCTGATAAATGCGACCTGTCTAACCAAGAGTAATTCAATTGCAGCTTTTGTTATACACATCCTTGTTCAGTCATAGCTTGAGCAAGAGTTAGGAAGCGGTGCTGCCCACATACACTAAAGCTCTGTTGAATATTTTCAAGAAGAAACCAAACTATATATTCAGGAGTGAATTGACAGTCGATGCTGGTGAAGCATATAAAGAAAACTTCCATAATCCATGAAATGATATGTTTTCAGGTAATACTTTAAAAATTGCAGTGAAAAAAAAAAAAAAAAAAAAAAAAACCGAAGGACCCCTCCACAAATTTCATGTTTCGTTCTAAAGTAAAAAACTGCAGCTTCCTACTTAAGCTGAAGTTTGGTGGGGGTTCAGTGAAAGAAACTGACTCTGTAGCTGGCTGCCGCGAGCTTATGGGGCTATGTATGAAGGGTACTGGTGCTGGCTAGTGGGTGTTTTTGTCAACAACAGGAAAAGAAGACTTTGGGTATGAATCGGGAGAAGTTTTGGGTCTATTTTCTTGTCGAAGCTATATAAAGGAACCTAAAACATCAACAGGGGATTTTCAGAACACAGTTTTGTGCCTGGGAAGTGTTTAAGAGATCTAAAAGAGACTATCATCAGTTCTTGTTTTCTGCAAGTACCTGGGACAGCAACTTGTTGCTGCTCTGGGTTTATTCTTAACCCTCTCTTTTCCTTTAAAACAACTTTTAAGCCTTTGTTGAAGACAATTTTATATGAGTAGCTAAACCTATATTTGATTAAGGGTGATTTCGAAGCCCGGAATATGAATTTCATCAGCAGGCATCACACTTGGAATGACAGAACTAGAGACCCCATAACTCGTATAAAACCTACTAATTGATTTGAAGTTTTTTCAAACCTGGCCTAGTTGTGTTCATTTCTATATTTGTCCTAAATGACTTTAACGAAACATGGCCTACCTTTGTCACTTTATCCGCGATGCAGAACAAAAGCTCAAAAAAGAAAGTTTAATCAGAGCAAAGTTTGTGAGAATGATCCAAGCACTTACTCAGGGCACTCTTTTGAATATCCGAAATCAGCAGCGGCTTTTGAGGTTCTCTGGTATGTAGACTTCATAGCTTCCTGAAAGGAAAATACAGAAATGGAAGCAGTGAGAAACTCCTCTTTAGGGCTATTATGTCCCTATATAATAAGGCTGAATATAATCACGCAAGAAGGAATCCGTTTACCATACTTCAGGTTAGGTTATTCTGGTGTCAAAGTTTCCACTGTGTTCATAAACTAATGACATGGGAGGCAACACTTGATCCTCAATTGATAACATTTGACTTAAATAATGGGAAAGAAGTAGAGAACACAGAACCTCTGATACTAAATTTTAAAAGGCCAGCAACAAATGCTACGGAAGGGGAAAGTGCTAGTTAAGTGGCAATACTCATATACAGATTGCTCCTTACAAGATGAGATGAAAATGAATCATAAAATTTAGGCCTACCTGCAATTTATGTTTAATTCCTCTGGAGACCATTGGATGGCATTACACTCTTGATTCAATTCAAGTTCCCCAGCAGCAACCTACAAGCAGATTAATTACAACAGTGAGCATAAAAAAATGCATAAATCCAGAAAAGCAATCCCAGATATTCTCTCTATGGGCTTATTTTTCCTTTGTTTCTTCTGAAACTAAATGTGTGTACTCTATCTTTTCACAATTTCAACTCTATGGAACAGTGCCTACTCGAAGGTTCACAATAACAAAACACTTTCAATACCAGTTTAGAAAGTTAGGTCCATTGAAAACGATGCTCCAAATACCTAACCTTTCTGTAAGCATTTCATACACCAAACCACAACATGTTCAATACGACAAATCCCCATCAAGTTTCAACCAACCCCAGGCAAAGGCTATCAGTATTCATGCACGAGCGAAAAAGTTACTCAAGCATCTCAGAAATGAAAGAATTCATCCTTAAAGGTGCAATTAAGACTGACACGAAGGCACATGACTTCTAGCTGTATCTTGCATTCCTAGATCCAGATCTTTATGAAGATTGGATCTGAGCTCTAACACAGTCTCTAGACATTCACATATAAAATAACTCTGCAACTTTTCTTAGAACTAACTGAAGATAACAAGATCTCATGGGATAGTTATTCATACCCCTCCAGCACCAGCAGCCTTTGCTGGAGCAACAAGAACGTTAGCTTTCCTCAGTACATCAACTGCTTGGGGGTACAAGGCATAGTCGAGCCTGTGAACCAAATGATAATGCACAATTATGAAGTCACAGTACCAAAGCGTGAGAAACAAATTATTTCTATAAACATTGTGGCAGTTTGGCTAGAGCATTTATTTACCTTCTATCAATATGCGGCAACCTGAGCTAACCAAATTAACAGCATCAGCTTGCCCGATTTCATTCTGTGCTGCACAGAGGCACGCAAGATCACACCTTTCATTCCAGGTTTTGCATCCTCGTAGTACTTGATCAGTATAAGTCTTTAATACTCTCTGCATTAAGACAACTTACAAGGTAAATTTAAAGGCGAGATTGAAAACTAGGAGATGAAATATGTTAACTGGCGAAACATACCTCAAACTTCTTTGCTGAACTTTAATATCCCTCACAAATGCCACTTTCATATAATCGAATCCGTCTTCATCAACTAAGTAACCCCTGGAATCTACAACAGGATTCACATTTTAACTATCTTCGCAATAAAATCTGTACATCATCTATTTATATTTTTCCAAAAAAACCATTACAGTCACAAAATAGTTACCAGAAACTGTGACAGGCAGGCACCAAATGCTACAAGTTTGTCCAGCATGCATTGCAATTTTCCAGAACCACTAACTACACACCTGGAGACGAAGAGTTAAGAAAATCAACTAACTCACCATAGAAAGAGCCGGGACATTCTTAAGTGGTTATATCTTAATTCTTTTACAAGGCCTTTCATACAGTGATTTAATGAAAATCCCAAGAGAAACGTAAGCATTATTATACAAGCAAGCACGTGGAGCGTTTCTTAGCTTATCCAACATGGTCCAAAATTAAGAAATTACTCAAATTAGAGTAAGGTTGGCAGTGAAATAGAGAACTATTTTCTCTTCATCATGAATGGCATAAACAATCTCCGCATCAACAAAGACAAGGAAGTAATCGAGTTATAGACTCTTCAAATAAATGGAAGTCATAACCCCTGTCTTCTATATAGAAGTTTCCAGACTAAGTTAAGTACCTTAATCCTTTGAGTTCTTTATTCATTTCTGCAAGCATAAGCTGAGCAAAATACACCTGAAGAGGATACATACAAAATTCAGCAAAAAAGAATCCAGAATAGGAGAATATATTAATCAAAGACCTGTGTAACTTTAAAATGTTCTCAGGCGAATGAAGCTTATCAGAAAGAAAGTTACCAAACCATAGCTGGTAGCCCGGTTCGAATGACTAGAACCAGACAAGAAGATCCTTGCCCCTGTAAAGCTTCCTGCAAGTAAGATAAAATAGAAACAAGTCATTAAGATTTGAATTTACCGAGCTCCTTTCGCCCCAAACAACAAAATGTCATCAGCAAGAACCTTTCTGGCATAACTAAGATACTAGATACTTTTGTGCTGACAGAAGTATACGATGATTTAGCTGTAACATGTAGTTTTGATGTGAAGTTTCCAGTGGTAGTGGTAAAGAGTGCAGATTAACTATCAATTGATCTTTATATATACCTGAAAATGACCAGCTAGACGCCTATATTGTCCAAATAAGAAACCCATTTCTCGTGGACCCAACACCCATGTCTTCTGCAGGAAAGATCCTAACAGTACGGAGTACCAAACAAACATCAACATTACAATTTCAGAATTCCATGCCTTGTATCCCAGAAAGTCAATATGACATCAATCATAAAATCACCTGATTAGGACCCAAATAGCGATGTAGCTCCTGCATGAAACTTTGGCAAAAGCGCATGATCTGCCATATAAGTTTCACATACATTCATCAGAACCCTTATAAATGTTTAAGGGTTGAGTGCAACCTGAGACAGATGCCTTTATCTCAACAGAAGACTATAAAAGTTTAAACATCAAGTACTATATAATCAAATACTTTAGAAACAATTTAATTCCCGTACACTTACCAGGATCACTTTGATGACCCTCATACAGAAATTTAAGATTAAAACTTAGATAATATAAATACAGACTGTGAGTACCTCGTTTTCACTTTTTCCCTTTGGATCAAAGTCACTTCCTCCCCCTGCACCTCCAAGTTTGTATGGAGAGAGAGCATTTTTAGAGTCTGCAAAAGAACGCGATAAGCTCGGCCAAGTAAGGCGTACTCTAGGACTTAACCTTCCATATAAAACTAGATTACCACCATAACAAGCAACAACATGGCCATACTCATGAATTGTGATCAGATTCTAATGGTTCGCAATTCAGAGTCGACACATAGGAACACAAGATAAGTACGATCGGCAAAAGTAGCAATAGATAATGGAACTAATCAACAGATATGAATAAATAAAGGAATAACATTTAGTACTGCAAATGCATACCTGTTCAAAGCCCAGGAACTTGGCAACACTTAAGTTCATTGATGGATTAAATCGGAGACCACCTCTACAGGGACCCAAGATTGGCTAAATTGTATGCGAAATCCACGATTCACATGCGATTCTCCCTTGTCATCAATCCATGGCACCGAAAGACAAGCATTCGTTCAGGCTCTAACAATCGCTCAAGAATGCGGACATAACTGTAACAGAGTAAAGCTAAATCATTGGGTTTTAATGATCGAATATGAAACTGCTGAAGATTGCTGTGTCAAGATGAAAACTCACTGGGTATTCTTGGCTATCACACGTTCTAAAGAATGGATGGCTTCTTGGACTGACTGTATGAACTCAGATTCATTAGGGTCCCTTCTGAGCACAGCTTCAATGATGGAACTAGCTGATTTGGATGTAAGAGCTGAGCTCATTTCCAAAAAATAATATCAATGTGAGTGTGGCATAGATTATACTCCGACACATCATTATGAACTAGAAATCACGGAAACATCAACAGAATAGCTTAATGAACAAAATTTTCTTTTGTACGAAAAAAAAGAAGAAATTGAGTTAGATTCTCCAACTAAACTTTACTACTGACAGCAGCAAAACCAAAGAAGCATTGAGGAAGCATTCAAGCTACGTAAACTAATAGAACAAAAGATTTAGAAGTTAGAACTGCACTGCGCAGCGGCAAGTATCACAATAATTTCACTGTGTACATATGGGTGTAGAATCTTGTCTAAAACAAAACTAGCCACAATTTTCACATCCTATGTCCTTTCAAATAAAAGTCAATAAAAAAGTTCTAAGCAAAAAAGCAGATTGAGAAACAGAAAAGCAAACTCTAAAATAGCATGTGAACCCCATATAGCACAGGGCAGACCTAAATGGACTTCCTTAACACTTCACGTTGATGAGTAGAACTGACAGCATCCTACTCATTATTTGTAAACCCAGTAGCAGTGTAGTTTCATTTCTGGCCCCTACCTCAAGATAAAACTCTGACCAGACTACTCTCTTTGAAAACAAACACAATGAGTTTTCAAAATCGAATCGCACCAACCATATATCAGTCATAATAACAGTAACTACTATGACTACAAGAGTAGTTCACCCATTTGTTATTTGCATTGCAGTAGTCATAAACCATACATGTATAACCTTCCTAACCTGAGCAATAGGCACCTACGCTATAAAGGGTGTATAGTTTGCATGTATCCAACTTTGACATCCCATTTAAATCGACTAATAGCTAAAGACCTTATAGCTAATTTGCATTTCGAAAGTTGCAGTTACTGGTAATAAGGTTCACTCAGAAATTTAAGTCAAATATGAAGGCATTAGACTACTCTCTTTGAAAACAAACACAATGAGTTTTCAAAATCAAATTACATCAATCATACATCAGTCATGATAAAGTGACTAACGGTTTCTAAGGATAGTTCACCCATCTGTTATTTGCATTGCAGTAGTCATAAACCATACATGTATAACCTTCTAAGCTGAGCAATAGGCACCTACGCTGCAAACCCAACTTTGACATCCCATTTAAATCGACTAACAGCTAAAGACCTTACAGCTAATTTGCATTTCCAAAGTTGCAGTTACTAGTGATAAGGTTCACTCAGAAATTTAAGTCAAATATGTAGGCATTAGATGTGTCAAGGTTTATGTATCACCACTTCACTAGTATCAAATCATATGTACATGTAATCATTCAAATTGATTCAAATGAAAGATTTAATAGTTGAGAATGCTGTAGTCTATTTCCACGCTGATAATATATACATATCAGAGAATATGCGAGAGCTTTAACATGGACATTACATTAAGCAAAAGAAACAATAAGCAAGCGAAAACTAACGATCATTGGGAATACCCCCATAAGAACTTCTAATGTGATAGAAACAAAAAAGTTACTGACCTTTTACATATATGGATTTGT